>LQNS02000226.1:4455099-4480847 GCA_001587735.2 Parhyale hawaiensis
CTGCAGCAGGCTAAATCTTGCCGGACATTGTTCTTCCCTAATGTTGCTTATTTCGTTAAACCAGCACTGTGAGGCGTGCGCCAACATATAGGTACTGTAGACCACACTACCTTGTGATGGGTACGTTCATTGCCTATGCTATATTCCATTAGTGAAGTACCCTTTTAGTTTATTATCAACAGTCAGTTTTCAGATCGTGTGTTCCTTTTCTATGGTGTATTTTACTGCATTGGCGACACTCCTTGTTGTAAAAGATCACTTGCACGTTGTAGTTTCCTTATGAGCTCTACCTGCTCTGCAAGTCTTTTTCCATTCCTCGCATGTTTTGAACTATGCAATTTTTAGTTGCTCTCAAGAAAAAGAATATTAAAAGAAAGATCAGACACGCCAAAACTCGCTCCTTGTGCACCATGACTTTAATGTTTACTTTTTGTTTGTTGGCGGAGCAAGAAGAGATCTCAGAGGCACAATACCACAATGCTCCCCTCAGTTCCACGCTCAGGCTTTGTCTTGCCCTAGAAAGTACCTTGGTTAAAGCAATTCTTCGCTCTGTGATACAGTTAGCGGGCTTTTATCGAGTCAAATGAGCTTCCTAATGAACTGTTGGCGACGTAATGAATGCGCCGTGATGTCCATGGACCTGGTACGGTAAGGAGACTTGTAGCTTATATGTGGGCCCTCAAATGATGAAACTTCGTCCTTGTGAGATTTGCTTCGATTTTGTGCTTGCTGAAATGATGTAACTTTTTTCCCTGCGAGATTTGCTTTGATTTTGTGCTTGCTGAAATGATGCACTTTTCTTCCCTGTGAGATTTGTTACTTCCAGTTTGTGCTTGCTGAAAGGATGTAACTTGTTTCTCTGCGAGATTTGCTTCGATTTTGTGCTTGCTGAAATGATACAGTTTTCTTCCCTGGGCGATTTTCTTCGATTTTGTGCTTGCTAAAATGATGTAACTTGTTTCCCTGCGAGATTTGCTTTGATTTTGTGCTTGCTGAAATGATGCACTTTTCTTCCCTGTGAGATTTGTTACTTCCAGTTTGTGCTTGCTGAAAGGATGTAACTTGTTTCTCTGCGAGATTTGCTTCGATTTTGTGCTTGCTGAAATGTGAAATTTTTTCTCTGTGAGATTTGCTTCAATTTTCTGAGCACTGAAATGATGAAATGTCTTTACTTGGAGACTTAACTGAGTCCATGTCAGAATTGAATGATGGAACTTCTTTGCGTTACAGAACAGGAAATTGCTAGGCAATTATGGAGTATTATCCGATGCAGCTCCTATTGACATCGGATAATTCCCTAAAAATTTCTTGTACGATTTGAGCCTTTCTGCATGTAATTGTGAGCACGAAACTGGTGAAACTTTTCCTTCAGGGTGAGATATATCGCTAATGTTGTGCGCTCTGAAATAATGCAACATTTCTTCACAATTAGACTTGTTTCGCAACTGTGTGCACTCAAATGAAGAAACTCTCTTCACTGCGAGGTCGTGTCATCTACATACGATCGCCGAAATGATTAAACTGTTTTTTACTGGGAGAGTTGCCGCGTATTTGGGCCCCGATATAATTCCATATTATTAAAGAATAAAATTCTGTCCCTTTTGTACACAGACTTGTGGCCTGATCCTCGCAGGACGGCAATTTTCCCCGAATAAAATTGCCAGTATAATTCCAGCGTTCATTCTTATCCTGGAATATTTCATGATTCATTTGCGTGGTGTTCCTTGCAGCCGCAGTCCCGTGATGGATGGCTGCAGGCCAATTGTTATGACTGAAAGATGCGTTCATAAAGCGATGCACTCCATTGTCTGGGCTGATTGGCTTCTCGAATGGGCCATCTTCAGTGCTGTTTCCTCTTTAAAATGCCCGCGTGTTTTGAGCATATGTATCTCCTGTGTGAATGCACAAGATGACGAATCAGGATCCGGACTGGGTGCAACGAATTACCGTGCAGACTCTGCACTATCGAGCTAAATTATGCAGTATGAATCTAAGCGTCGAGTCCAAAGTCGAATTGGGACCTCGATCTTTTCCGCCAACTCTCTACCACCAAACCAACGCAGCATCAATGAAACTGGTCAAGTCGGGACCCGCACTGGGGACCTCGGATTACTGCGCCGGTTTTACTCCCCTAAGTCAACGTGGCATAAATAAAAGGCGTCGTGTTGGGACTTGAACTGTTCTATATTATTGCAACTTATAGTTGTTATTAAGACTATATTAATATGACCGTTGTTGCTTCATCAATCTCGGTTAAAAGTACTTAAAGTGCCTCCCGTGGGTGCTCTAGAGGGCTACAGAATCACTACAAAGTTTTTCAGAATTATATTTTACCAAGAAATTTACGCTCGCCAGACGATGATGTGAAGGCTTTCAGTAAATTAATATTAATATGTTATTTATTTTGTTAATCAGATTTAGTAATTATATTTTTTATACATTGACATGCTATCTATATTATTACGTTCTGATGTAATTAAACTTGCTATTATTTTTGTCGTGGACGGTTCTATAATTATCAAATGCCTTCGTACTGTCTCTATAATCATACAGTCATTATTCGCCTTCTGACTTCCAATTCAAATACAATGGCACCATCACGTGGTGTCTATTTGGTCTCATACCTTCTTATAATCGTAGCATGTATGCAAATATCATCACGCTCAATCACCGACCATGATCTACCTCTCTAAGTGTATAACTCCTGTGTAGCTTCATATACTCGCGCACCATCACGGTATAATGCCCACCAAGTGGCGTATAATGGCCACTATCATGCCGTAATCGCTCACCATCACCATGCGACCTGCCCCCTCGTGCCCATACAGTGTGGCGCTATCGGTCCTCATCTCGCGCCCCCGTCGCTGCACGCGGCCTGCCGCCCCTGATCTATATGTTGTATCAGTGGCTGCTGAGTGACTCGATGTTGTCAGGTGATGGTGTGTCTCTCCCCTGATGTCTTCAGGCAGTTGTCTGTTCGTGACGAGATGTTGTGTGCTCTGACTGACTCGATGCTGTCAGGTTTTGATCTATAGTGACGCGATGTTGTCAGGGATCGGTTTGTCAGTGACTGGAAGTTGTCAGGGATCGGTTTGTCAGTGACCGGATGTTGTCATGGAATGGTTTGTCAGTGACCCGATGTCGTCAGGAAACGGTTTGTCAGCCACCCGATGTCGTCAGGGAATGGTTTGTGAGTGACCCGATGTCGTCAGGAAACGGTTTGTCAGCCACCCGATGTCGTCAGGGAATGGTTTGTCAGTGACCCGATGTCGTCAAGAGATGGCCTCTGCGTGACCCGATGCTGTACAGATGGTCTCCACAGGCCGCCTTGTCTCTTGAAACTTTGTGACCCAAACTGTGGTCGTCCATCAACGATCGGTGACTGCACCATGATCGATCGTTCGGTGCTGACCCTTGCGGCAACTTCCTCAAGGCACAAAGGTTCGCCATCGTCCACTCTGACTGATGGCTTTGATGACTTCACAAAGCCAATGGTTTGCGTGATAGATGCTACAGTTGTGATGTGGGGGCAGGCTCTGCCTTTTGTAGCTATATATAGGTTCTATCTGTTGGTCTGTGGGCATATTAACACCCGAGCGTTACAGTTGTCTTGTGGAGTACATGTGACTTTTGTATAATTATATGGCACCCACAACATGTGTTATGTGGGACATTCTTTGAAGCTTATATAAGTTTTCATGGATGATATGATGTTTTTTTTAAAGAAACTCATCAACTGCTAGTACCTCTTTAATTCATGTCATGTTATTTAAACTTCTTGAAGCAAAATAACTTTTTATAGTCTGCAGTTTGCCTGGCATCATGGCAAGCAAAACTACCTACGCCGCTTGCAGGGCCGGCCTTGCTACTCAACATTTTTCGAGTCGAACTGCAACTTTCTTAGTGGCGGAACGAAAAGCTTGTCAGAGCAATTACGGCGGTGACCGTCTCTATCAGGCCAACAATTTTTGAAATGACGGTCTCTCGCTCATATATATATATATTTTTTTTTTTGTTTCCGTCGAAAAATTCTATGTATGGCGAAAACCTATCGTATCTCATCAACGATTTTTCCCGAATTTTGCCGCTTCATTTTTCGATTGGATCCGAGTGAGGACAAAAAAAAAGACAGTTACACCGCCAGAGTTATGCACTGACAAGCTTCTATTCTCGCCTTACATTTGCAGGCTTCTCCCTGCCGGCAAATTTTGCCTTTTTCCACTTCCGCAGGTTCGATTTGATTGCATTCCGGCCGGCTTTCTGGTACTGTTCTTTGGCGGCTGCTCCTTCATTTTTCAAGTGTTGCAGCGCAGATCAGCAGCCGGTCGATGCGTGCTACCGCCCAACTTTTAAACCAATTGCGCTGCTGGACATCGGCTATTGTTGCGGGTATCTTTCTGTGGTGCTCACCGGTCTGGGGGAAATGCGGAATAAAATCTGCCAACATTGTTTACGAAACGTGAAGCATTTGTCTGTTCATTTTTTTCATTTTTTCTTTGTTTGGATACTCATACAACATATCTCTTCTTAATTCATTTCGATATTCACTGTTGCTCCCGTTGTTGTGAGATGGGAATCAGTGTTGTATAGCTTTGCTTTCGAGAACAAAGTAGCGCTCCGTAGCGTTGATATTTCCTTTATTCCTCATAAGACGTCGCTTCCCAACTTTGCTACCTTCTTAACAAAATTTGGAGCCACTTCGGCGTCGCACAAACGATGAATTACTATTTTAGCTTCTGCGGCGGCCCTAATTTGTGGTAGGGTTCCGCTGGTACCTATTCCCTCCGTATTCCCGATCTCACTTCTTAGCTTTGCTACGTCCACTTATTTCCTCCGCTCCCGAACACAAAACATCGCTTCTTAGCTTCGCTACTGCCCAAAGACCCCGCGCAGCCACCAACAAGGTGCTGTTGCACTTTTGTTGTCGTTTACAGCTCTCTCGCTCGCCCGATCTGCATTCCAAAAATAAGAGCATCCCCGGAAAAGTGATGCTGGTGATCGCCTGTAGTCCCGGTGTGAGGAAAAATGGAAAGGTTGCTTTTTGCAAATTGGTGTTTTGCGTGTGTGATCCGAGCTCAAGGATTTCTGAAACATTCATGGAATCTGCAATTCCAAGTCTCTAATCCTTTGATGCCTCGTCACATATGAAGTCCTTTTTTTTCTCTCTCGCGTTACACTAGCGTGTTGCAGATACAGGGAGCCGGCTTGTGATCGGCTCCCAATGTCGTGAGTGTTTGTGCGACAGTGTTGCCTTTTATGTACCGTACGCAATGTGTCATGAATGTTATCTGCCACATTACGTTCTATCATTGGCACCGAGTGCCATTAATATTAACAGCAATGCTGCGTTTTCTGTGTGAATATAAGCCGCAAAATTACAGCGTGTTTTCGCTACATCGCGAATACTTTCAGCAGCAGAGCGAATGCTTTACTGATTCCGTCGGTAATGTTTACAGCTCACTATTACACTTTCATCCCTTTATTGCCAGTGGTTAAACGTGTTCGCTCCCTTGCTGTCACGAATCCAGACGTTCTTCTCCAAGCCAGGGAGGAGAGTATTAATTTGTGCTTGGCAATGCAGCGTTAGCAGTTCTGTCACTCATCGTCTACGGTCGGGGAGGTGCATTTTTCTTATGAGTCTTTCGTCAGTGACGACATAGCTCAGATAATCTATGACCGACTGCTGTCGTTCACTCTTTTGGGCCCGATAGGAAATTGATCTGCAGCACAAACCAGTGCGTGTGCATTTCTTGAGTCTGGAGCCCACTCTACTAATCCAATTACGTTGCCGCGGACGGCTTGAGCCTGCAAAATTTTCTTGTATAAAAAATTCTTGAGAATCTCACCCGCTACTCCAACTTTTACCCTGGAGCAAGTGGCAATGGTGAGCTTTTAACTTCTGCTTCTAATTATGAACAGTGTATATCCGCAAAACTTGATATTTTAAGAATTAGAGTACGATGTTCATGACGTTATACTGAGGTTACCGTACGTCCACGACCACGCAGTCGGATTAGTTATTAGTTGAGTTGGCTCTACGCTGCTAACGTCAACGAAAGTCGTTAGTGGGCACCGGGCTTCAGTTGGGGGCTTTCGGTTAAGACGACCTGACCTTGATAACAGGCTTAGATGAGTACCGTAGGCTAGAATGGGTTAACTGGCATGTGTTCATTGTTCCATGAATGTTATGAGAGCCGCGTTACATGTGATGTCTTTGTATCGTGAGCGTTCGTTTCGGTTGTGCATTCGTTGAATCGTAAACATTCAGTGTGTTGATCTACCTGCGATTGTTGACCAATATTCCGATTATACGTATTACTGCTGTTAACCTCTGTCTTGTATTCAGTGTGTGGATTTCTTTTTCGTCTATTTCCCTCTTCTTTATGTTCGTGTTTTCTCATCTAAAAACGGGTTTTATTACTGTCATTCCTGAAACATGATCGACCAAGGCTGCTCCTTATTTTAAAAAATTACAGCTTATTCATAGAACGTGGATTCATATATCTAAAATCGCTCTTTTCTTGGCTCTTGGAGAGCCACGTATAGTTTTGGAAGGCAGAAACATCTCCTTATTTTGCCAGCCAGTCTTCGATCGTTCCGCTCGCGGCACATTTAGAAAACATTGTAGTTACACCATCGGAGCCGCGAGGCCAGTCCTCCAGGGACTCTCCTTTGGAATCGGCCACGAATATTTTCGCGTTTTATGGAAACACATCGGGGCTCTGCAATACTTTGATGCCGTTGAGCTCTTGGCAAATGCATTGCAATGTGCCGCTTGCAGGACTTGACGTCTTGCGTGCGAACGGTGTGTCTTAGAACTTGTTTAACCTTTTCTGGGTAAACAGTGCTTGTTTGTCCGTCGTATGACGACGTGAGGGAATTTGGATTTTCTTTGAGCAAATCATGCGTAATGGAGGAACGAAGATGCGTGTACGTTAAATTTTTCCCGTGTAAATCATCCTTACCCAAGACGCGTGATATTTTAAACATTTTTGTCTACTAAGTTTTGCTAAACCGTAGCACCGATATAGGTACATACGTCTTAGTTTAAGCCTTTGTGATAACATCAACGTTAACTTCGCGTGTTGTTTATGGTCCGGGTATTGAATGTGACATACTTGGGCGTGTGTAGTCATAAGGTTAGGATAGTTTCGTTTCTACTAGAATAGGTGACTAACCTTTTAGTCATATACGCATATTATGTACCTGTAGCTACCTGAATATCAAATAGGCTTGCTGTTCCTGTACCCTGCCGGTGATACCAAAAGTTGTTTTGGAGAATATAGCCGAGTACTACGCCCCTTTTTCTGTTTGCACCGCCAGACAGCGCTTGGCGTAAGAATATATTGCACTGCTGCACCGCGTAGGTTTCATATGGCTGCGCTCCGCACTCCACAGATGGCGCTGCAATTTGTATGCTGCTGCGAGGGCAGTGCGCGCGCTCTCCCAGACTTGTAAGAATTTTGGAGACATGCCGGTTGTGTTTCCATGATATTTACATAGCGTTGTGGCTCCTCTATGCTAAACCGGCTCCTAAAAGTCTAGCGGTGCGCAAGTGCACCACGATAAATGATACGCCCTCTGGATACGCCTGGGAAATATGCTGCCACCTTCCTGCCAATTCCGATCAGTGTTTTGGAATTGTTTACTGTCGCTTCGATAAATAAAGCCACCGCTGGGAATCCTAAGCAAAATTAATATTGGATGAAGGTCGAGATCCGCCGGTCTGCTTGCAGAAATTGTTCCTGAAGCGCACTTGGCATTAATGGAAAGTAAATAACGTAACGGCAGGGGGATGACCTTACTAAATATTGCACTCAAGTAATGTAGCTGGAGGAGCTTTCGGTACTAAATGTAAAAAGCGAAGCTTCCAGGTAATTGGAGCAAATAGTGTAAATGATGTAGCTACAGGAAAAATGAAGCTGGAGTATTTCATGGTAGGTACTAACTGTAAAAAGCGAAGCGACCATGTAGTGAAAGCAAATGTATGATGGATGTATGTATGATGTATGATGATTTGCATGACAGAGAAAATGCACAGTGAGAGAAATAGGTAAAGTCCGACGTGAGTAGGTATCGCTAGCGAGTTCAACCGACTGTCTTCGTCAGGTTACTGGTCCCATGCGTGATCCTCCGTTCACGGGGTTCTCATCTCCTTTCCCTCTTATTTTCAATTATTTCTTTTCCTTTTTCCAACTTTGTTGAATCGTGGCTAACTGTGCGTATTGAGGGGCATAAGAAGGATAATTTAAATATATCACAATTATTAATATTCCGATTCCCCCTTTTATGAATATGAGTATTATGCTCCATTTTGGTTTCATTACCTATCCATGGACGCCCAGGCCTGTGGTTTCAATAAAGATAACTATTATAACCTCCGCCAAGGAGATCATGTTTTTGTCGGGTTCGTATGTCTGTCTTCTGTTTGCCCGTCTTTCTGTCTGTCCGTCTATTTTTTGTCTGTCACCAAGATTACGTAAAAGGTATTGAACGGATCTTTATGAAATTTACAGGGATTGTTAGACATGTTAACAGTAACAGATGATTAACTTTTGGTTAAAATCCAATCATTTGTCTGTTTGTTTGTTTGTTTGTCTGTCTGCCTATTTTTTCTTAAGGCCATAACTCAAAGAGTTTTGGACGGATTTTCATGAAATATAGATAAGTTGTTAGATATATTACGAAGAGTAAACGACCAAGTTTTTAGGATGATCTATTTGTTCGTTTGTATTATGCTTGTTAGCATGAAATTTACAGGAGTTGTTAGCAATGTTAAGAGACGTGAATCATTGCATTTTGGTGATGATCGGTTGATCTATTTGACTTATGTTTGCCTTAATGTTTGTTAGCAGCAGAACTCAAAAGTTTTGAACAGATCTTCATGAAAATTACAGGAATTGTTAATACTATCAAAGGGCACAAATGATTAGATTTTGGTGTTGATACAAAGAAAATGATGATTTCAGAATCAATTTGTATTTTTCGTTACCGTTATATTGCTTCGCGGAGGTATGCGCTCTCAGAGTTGTCTCTAGTTGTTGATATTGCTGAATGCGTTATATCTCTACCTCTGACTCATTTCCAACAATTACCCACGCTATACGAGAACTGCCGTCATGAATATCATGACATCCTTTCATGAGTCATCACCATTTACACGATTACCTACACTCATGACTCATGGCTGCTGCCGAAGCGTTTGTCTGCCTGGTCTAAGTACACCTGTAATTTTCTCTGACAACTTCTGCAAACGTGAGCCCTTATTGCCTGGTGTGACGGAGGCGTTCGCTGCAATGATCTGTCGCTCTTGAGCAATGATATGACACTAGGCAGGGGACGACTTCGCCAATAATATAAATTATAATATCTGAGCACTGCTGCACAGTCAAGTTATTCAGTACCATGTAGTGTTAGTCACCCGAGGCATCCTATTTCTGTGACAAAATTCGAAAAAATGCTAAGAGCATCATGCCAAACTTGCGTAAACTAACTCCGGTGGTGACAGGTCAACAAAATTCCTTCTACGGCGCCGCCGAACCTATGGTGAAATGTTGCGTTGTTTCCGTAGCCCTGCTCTGGGACCCTTGGATCGCAGTGCAGAAACCCGCGCGGAATATGTAATGTGGCGAGCGGTGTCACCATTGCTGCACAGCAGACCTTCTTAGAAATAAATTCCAAAATGTTGGGGCAGATGACAAGACAAACTTCGAATGGGTCTACGGGGCTGGGTCTTATTTTTGTTCCTTCGGACAATTATTAAATGGAGAATACAGCGCATTTTTTTCGAGCTTCTGAACTGTCCTTTATTCTAAGAATATATAAATATACATATATTCTTGCTATTGCTGCACAGACAGCGTTTTTTTATGTGGTCTATCACATTTTTTATGGTTAATAGTAATAGTTTCTTTAGCACTTGCAGTCCAAATGTGAGGGCAACATCCGACTGCATGAGAATCTTACGTCTCTAAATTCATCTTCATAAAGCGATAAACGTCCTTTTTGTTACTCCGTGCTAACGTGGTTGATAATATTGCTTACGCTTATATTTACGTAGTTTAACTGCCTGGATTCGAATGCAATTTGTGGTGGTGTGAATAAATAATTTGCCGGTCCTCCACCATCTCGGGTGCAGACCTGGAGGGGAGCGACGAGACTGGCAGGGTGGCATGCGAGGTAGAGACGCTATAGCGATAACATCTCATAATATGGCAACACCGGCGTCGTTGCCGCCATTGCCACTTGATTTATCGCAAGCGAAATGTTTAAGAGGGTCGCGCCCTAATAAGGAAATTAAGGGGAAATTGACTGGAGTGACCGAAACTGAATATTAGATGCGCAATGTGGCACTGCAGTGATATTTTGACAGACTACTGCGACTGAATATTAGCTGCGCGCAATGTGGCACTGCAGTGATATTTTGGCAGACTACTGCGACTGAATATTAGCTGCGCGCAATGTGGCACTGCAGTGATATTTTGGCAGACTACTGCGACTGAATATTAGCTGCGCGCAATGTGGCACAGCAGTAAAATGGCAGATTACCACAACTGAATGCTACTTGATTTTTGATGCACAGTATGGATTCATTGACCTATTTTGCTATGGGCGTTCTGAACCGTCTGCAGCAATTAGATATAATCGTTTTGTCTGTTCGTTGCTGTGTTTTTGCTCATTATCAACTTTTTATTTTCAGTAATTTTTTTAAATCTCAAGTGCTAAAATCCAGTATTCCATCGTCATACAATATTGGAGATTTAGTCTTCCCGCCAGCGGAATTTTTTAAAGATCCTAATAGCTACGACGTGTATTTGCTCCACTTTTGATGAGAAATTCTCTACCTTTTATTTTATCATCTCTACAACTTAGATTAACGAAGCCTTCTCTATTACAGTGAGGTAGTATTTTCTACCTGCCACCAGAATTTTTTTAGGATCTCTTTCACTAAGCTGCAGCGTCCTTATTTAAACTGGGATACTTTTATCTTACTGCTACTGTGACGCTAGAAAAGCGCATCCTGACTTATAATGATTTTTATTACAACGCACTGTACTTTCAGCCCTAAAACACCAGATTGCACTTTGTGTCCCTCTTTGGATAAACGTTGTTCGTATAGCTATATACTTAGTTTTTTTTTTTTGCAAAGAATGCAGGGTGTTGAATGTTCCATGTTGGTATTACCGAAGACAAATTATAACCGAATGTAATGTTATTATCTGAAAATAATTTGATAATTTTTTTTTCTTCACCAGGATGCGGACGTCGAGGTGAAGCCATGTCTGTCGATGCAGCCAGACTTCTGCTGGAGGTCGGTCAACCGCATCGCTACCCTAACCATACTCAGCAGCCACGGCGGTCATCCATTCACCGACATAAGAGCCATCACCAGCTGCAAAGTTCATCCATTCATCGGCATTGGAACCACGAGCAACTGCAGAGATCATCCACCTTTAGGCATCCATACCATCAGCAGCTACAGTGCCATTACCGGTGGAGAAGAAGACCCTCGAGCCAGTCCGTCGATGACACCGCATATAGTCTGACATACGTCGCTGATGGACGACTTATCCGCCGGCCCAAAATGAGGGTCGCTCTATCGGACGCTGATATCCCCTCGGCGATCCCTCCAAATACATCTGCGAATCCTATAGACATGCCTGCGCCTCCCAGAGACACATGTGTGGGGCAGCAGTACAACCCTAGTGTAGTAACTACGCGCCAGGACCCGGCGGCGGTGTTCCCAGATCTCGTATCTGTTATTCCTGTTACGCAAAAGATCGCCGCGTTATCGAAAGACGCCTCTGTATCTCTGATTTCCAAGTGCGCTCCAGTGTTACCGGAGGATGCGACAGTGACAGACGGACGGGGGACGAGCAAAGGCTCGTTGCCTCCCGTCAATTACGCTCCTGCAAATGCAGTCAGCCGACCAGCATCAGCAGAATCGGTTCAACAGATTGGCTCGCTCAACGTGGCAGTAGCTGGCCGTGATCGAACGTGTGTCTCGAGCGCTGATGAAACACTTAGTTATGCCTCGTCGCTGTCTCCGTCTGATAAGACTATCCCTTGTTACGGCTCCCAGCGAGAGCGCAAATCGCGTCTGCTCGACAGAGATGAACTTTTCGGCGCCCTAAAGATAGGCCAGCCAGGATCTGGTTTTTATGAACTCCCTTCTGTAATGCACGAGCGGTGTTCCCTATCTCGCACGGAGACGAGCGATAGCGCGCAGTTCGGACACCCCGTGTCGTCCCTACCAAGTTGTTTAGGTAAAGAAGTTAATAATTCCGTGTGTTCGAAGAACTTCTGTGATTGGAAAGTCCCGAGTGTGTGGCCCGGAGCTTTGTGGTGTCGTTTTCTGAGCGGCTTTGCGTCCTTTTGTTCTTCTTCGAGCAAAAGTTTGCCTCACAGAACGCGAACTGCGAAGTGCAAAGAAAAGTCTGTGCTTGGGCGAGGTCGAATACCGGCGTGGTGGAGTCACTGGTGGAGTCTCCTGTTGCTTCTTCTGTCTACGTCAGCAGTTTTGGCAGGTGAGTACCTCTTCGCGGAGTTGAACCCATTAGCGCCGAGGGTACTTTTTGAGGCCAAATCTAGAAGGGCTATTCTTCCGAGAAACGGAGGCTTATTGTGGGAACTAAGTGTTTAACTGTGCAGGAAATATCGTTATAATTTTTTCAAAAGTTTTACCTATTCGTGTAATATTAAAAACTGAATATATAGGCTTTCCACTGCTTCACGGACCGGGCTCCTTATAACTTAAATATACCTATAGGCTGTGTGCTGCTCTGTCTCTCTACGGCAGCAGTCTTGGCAGGTGAGTAGCTGTGCTGCAGGTGATTTTGTTGGTTACAGTTTACTTTTTAACCCATGAAATCATACTATCCATTATTTGACGGTGTCAGTGGCGCTATTCTCGCAAAAATTAATAGTTAATGCCATAGCTCTGTTATATTGCTACTTTTTTCTCCTTTTGTAATCATATGGTAGAAAAGTCTTTGTAGCAAGGAAGCACAGCCTGAGTTAAATAGGATCTGTGTGTTAAGTCTTTTCGCTGATGAAACTCGGCTAGTGTAGGAGTTATTTTTATATCCTTATATGTATATCACTTTTCCGGGTACCAGCCGACCGTAATCGATCATTTCGCATGGCTGTCGTCAAGAGGCTGTGGTTTTTGCAGGGACAGTTGAACCTTGTCTTATCTTTCTCGGCCGGGAAAAGCAGTGCGCTTTTTATTTTTTTTTGCTTGAAAATCGAGGTTTATGAAGTAATTAAATTCAAAAATGGTCGCATGGTATCCTGTAGACGGTTAAGCCCGCAACTGAAATATGGCTCGTACGATTGGAATTTTGTTTTATTTTCTTCCTATACGCAATACCGCAGGTGTCGCAATAGCTGATGTATGTACTTATTTAGGGAGATATATAAAAGTGACCTGCATATTTTTCGTTTGCTGCTGGAAACGCTTTGTGAAAACTGCCTGAAAAATTTATGCCGCTGTCCTTCCGCAGGTAAGTTTGAATCGGTATCTGGAAACGCCGCCGGCAGCTAAACAATTAAAGGAACCAAATATTTAGCGATGTAAAGCATTAAAAGGAGTATACTTTTACAATTTCCACGGTAATTTTGGGTGAAACACTAATGCATCATTGCTCTCGTTCTTCATCACTCTGTGCATATTTAGCGAGGTCTTAATTTCACTAATATTAGTAATGATAATAAATTGATTAAAGGCAGAGAAACTAAGGGTAAAATATACTGACATATATGGCTCTAATCAGAGAGCCCCTAGAATGTATTGCATAGTAAATTTGCCTCGCTTTCCATGCCCATTTTATTGTAGGCCTATGTATTACTGTTAGGGCGTGAGTCACAATGGAGTAATTTTACCTCGTAGTTGATTTTATTACTTCTAATATCTTGCGTATTAACCGGTACGAGCACTCTATGTAACAGGCTATAAACATTCCTGAAATATATTTCACATCTTTTTATTAGTCTCTTCTCCCCATCGTATTTGAAACGCCCGTCCTCGAAACTTTCTCTCTACATATTTGACTTAGTTGACCTTTTGATTGTTATATCTTAATTATACAATAGACTTTGCCGACCTTTGATAACCTTATCTTAATTCGACCACATTTTCAGATTATCCTATAGCGTTTCCACCAATGAACCACTTTCCCGCTCGGAACGATTCCTTTGCATTAGCGTTTACCGTTTTTCATTCTTTTGACGACACTACCTCAACTTAGCCACATTTCTAAAACTTGGAAAGTCTTATCTAAGCCCCATTATCGTTGCGGTTTTAAAGGTTCCCTCCCATGCGACATTTACTCCATTTTGGTGCGACGAACTTTCTTCGCCTCGCGCGCAACCCATTAGAAGCGGTCGCGGCGGCATGTCTGGCTAGTGGTTGATGTCCCTGCACTGCCACGGTGTTTGATAACATACTTGCTAATATTCTTTATGGAGATTTTATTGGCCGTTGCCTGGAGTTGTTTACGCGTTTGAAGTTCCATTTCGTCCGCGCTGCAGGTCATCGCGAGCCTAATGCGCGGTGCAGCCTAATGGAAGCGACCCACCAAATGTCCTTTTTATGTAACCTCCGCTCGTAGATGCCAACTTTCTAATCCTAATCGTGCGCTTTTTTTCCTTCCCCGTTTCCAATCGTAATTGCATTGCTTCTTTTTCTTCGGCTCAACCCGGACCGTTCGCTAGTATCTCATTGTTAATATTACCAGCTTATTGTCGACTGCCTGCTGTCTATTCTAATACAGTATCTGTAGTGTAAGTTTCGATTCTACTTGTATATACTGGCACTTTCTTCTGTTCATTTCTCAGTGGGTGTAATTATCCCCTTTCTAGAACTTTACATTTGGCGGTCAGTTATTAGCTATTGCCTGCTGGAGCGAAGCGATAGCTGTGTTGTATTGGCGATAGTGTGGGACTACTGGTGTGTCCACGCCCACGTTAGCAGTGTCTGTACGGGGTTCAATGCCTCTGAAACAATTGCCACGGAGGTCGTGCTATTTTGCTGACTGTGGTTTCCCGCGAAGAATACACATGTTTTTACGTATGATTATTTGAGAAGAAATGAAAATTGTGGCCATGAAAGTATATTTTTCTGCATATTCTGGACTGTATTTGTACCTCTCTAAGTAAGGAATTGTATCATTTCTTCTCCGCGCTTGCATCATTTGTTCATTTCGATATAATAGGAACTAAGAATTATATTTTTAGATGATGTATATAATGATGTGTTTTCTGGTTGCAAAATATTTTCGGTTACGACATGTATCATAAATATGTAGTAAAAACACTCTCTTACTTTCAGATTTAAATTTTGATAAGGGCCGTTTGTCGATGGCATTCAACAGCTTTCATCTGAATTACACAGCTATAGTAGACGGAATTGCCCTCTTTAGTATTACGATCCGAAACTAAATACTACAACAGCCTCTGTATTCCTTGGCACATGTTAGCACACCTATTAGTGTGTCGCTCCTAAAGCGAGAACATACATGTACAGCGATTTTAAAATCTAGTTCGTATTCATTTACATAGGAACTCTTTGGGTGTTTATCTTTGGATGTGGATGAGTATGTGAATAGAAACTAATCTACGAGCACGTATATTATGTCTTAATTCACAGTTGCATTTTTTCTCGTCTTTCATCGTCATTTTTTTTTCCGTAATTGTCTCGCGACCAAAATCTCTGTGTGGCTGATTTTCATACACTTTAGTATAGTATACCTGTGATGCTTAAACACACTGTGTGTGCACGTATTTCAGTCTATGTAACACTTGAACTTAAAAGTATTTATATGTGAGTGTGTGTGTCTGCATCACTAGTTTTTTTTTATCTCGCAGTACAGCCTTTTATACATGACTGTTAAGGTGTCTATGAGTGTGTGCTGCCTGCCTGTAGCCCAACTCTGTCGAGACAGATTGCCGCATCCTGTGCAGACTATGGAGCTGCACTGACCTGTCCCCACTGAATCCCATCAATTTGTTGCTCCGTCATACGTGGGTGACGACCAGCAGCAGCATCGTTGATGTTACCCACCCGAGGCCCCGTGTTGTAGGGTGATCTTGCTACCAAGACTTACAGTACAGTGAATGGCCTGTTTGGGGAGTATTGCATAAATAGCTCACAAATGCAGACGTGGTGTGCCAGAGAGTTAAGTTGCAACGAAAATTTACTATAAAGTGAGTACTTTGTTGTGGGAGTATTGCATGGATTATATTTGAAGATTTTGACACAAAATAATTTTGAGAAGCAATGGATATTGTATGTTAGTTTTGTCGTAGTGTTAGACTATGGTGGAAACTGTCGGAAAGTGATTTGTGCTGAGTTGAATACTCTATGTTTCTTCTCTCTTGATAGGTCGTCCAGAAGCGATGTATGATTACCGAACGATGTTGAATAAAAACAAGCACTGCGTACCAGTAATATAATTAAATAATGATATTCAGTGCAAATTTTAGCCAAGTTGTACTACACGACCTCTGTTACGGTATTGTGTCTCTATTGCTCTCACTACTATGCTGTAAGAGCGAGTCGCTTCCACGATTTTCCTCCATTATGACGTCTGGCACTCTTTTTTTTTCACTCAACTTTTTACAACCAGTACCCTTCTACAACACTTTCAGTGCTATCACGTACCTACTACCTACCACATTTTATAACAGTGGTGGTACACTCGGCCGGACCAAATAACATGGAAATAAACTCACCACCCGTCGACCTGAGCAGCAGCAACGGCAGCAGCTGTCCGCGTCTCGCTGTCCACTTTCATGCAGTTAGGTTTAATTATCGGCAGGGCAACATCAGCTCATGATAAGAGCGGGCAGTAAACATGAGGAGCTCCGTACCTCCCTCGCTGTCTATCGACTCCCGTCCTGCAAACTGACCCCTCGCCTTGTTTGAAGTTCTGTTGTGTGCTACAGCACGGCAGTCTTGTGGTACTTTTCGTTAATTTAGTACGTTTTGTACCGCAACAGTTGGCGGTTGTACACTGTACCACAGCAACCGTTCTTTGTAATAGCTTCAGTATGTGAAAATGAGTGTGAATTTTCACAAAGCGACAACTTTTTTTATTCAATTAGCATCTTGTTCCATGGCGGAATTTCCTTAATTGCTGTCTTCTCCATTCGGCAAAAATGGGCAATACCTCCTATTGTTGCCAATTGGAGTTGCTTTTCATCTCGTGGTGCCACCTTTCGTTCATTTTTCGGTCACAACTCGCTCCTTTTTAGCCATGCAGATGGCACACCTTTTCTTCCCACAATGTCCCTTTTTTTCCTCTCCCCATGACGCTCGTATTTCAGTCGCAGTTTTCTTATTTTCAGCTCACACGATGCCTCATTTCGGCCGTATTTCGGTGGCCTCAGCTGTCCTATTTTCACCAGACGGTGCTGCTTTTCACCTCGGGATGCCTCTTTTCTGTTCACGCTGCCCGGTTTACTCGCCCTGATGCCAGCTGATGAAGACAAATTAACGCTTGCTAAGAGTAGCCTTCGCTGCTTCTCTCATGAATGAACTCCTGCATAAAACATGAATGATGCCGAGGTCTTCTCCAGGCCCTGGTCGTGTTCGCTGGTATCGCTCAAACTTATTTCAATATTTGCCTGTTCCGGCCCGTGTAGCAGCTTGTAAGGATGTACGTGCTGAGTTTTTCTGTAGAATTTTAGCGATGGAGAGGTCCGCTCGAACAGTTTGGTGTCGTTTATGGTTATGTGGTGCAGGTTTTTTCCTTTCTTCTGAAGCGAAAAGCTAAATGTAATTGCAGCACTAACTGGTCAGTCAGTGGATCATGCGAAAATAGTATTTTTAGTATAATTTTTTGAGTTTGTAGAAGAAGACGATGAGGCTATTGTTGGCTGTTTGTGAAACTATAATAAGAACTATAGTATTAATTTTTTTAGTGTAACGAGGGATTTAAATGAAAAATGGATATAGTCTCATCGGAAACCGGTTGCTCCATGTGGAACAACTTGAGAAAATTCAAACGAAAGAAATTTAAAGAAAATGGTATAAGTTTTCGATGACACTCGCCCGAGACTCGTTTGTATGAGTATAAAATAATTAGCCGAGAAAACTGAAGTTCTATTTGGCGTGACTCAGAACTAGATCTGTAGTCACATTGTGAATTTGAGCCATGACATGTACATAGAATCAGATGAACTCTACAAAATGCTATACTAAATGCCGTTAGCTATAAGTGATATGCCTGTGTCATGTGCCTAGGACATGCTAAACAATAGTTTGCGTTCTCACTCACAATTAACTTCAATTCCTTTCTCCTTTTTACAACTTGTATCCTAATAATATCTCTGTTAGATGAATTCGAGTGTCAATCCGAATTTTGTTCTCTTCAAATTTTTCACGTAGTTTTTGATGCATTCTGTCTGTTTCGAGGTGACCTTGTTCTCTTATTTTTCTCTTCTAAATTTATCTCTATTTAAGAGATTCCTCCTTTATTGCATTTATCACTCACTATGGAAGTCCGCTGATTCGTACTTGACCTGCAATGCACTCACATTTAGCTCTTTATGTACGAGTTATTCATTACTTCTTTTGATCATTTTTGTTAAACAATCATCTGTAGGTACTCTGCGTTATTTATTGATTTAGCAGCGCCCTCAGATGGACCCTGTATTTACCTTAGCCTCGTGCCCACTTTGCTTCCTTCCGCTTTCATACTCCTAGACCCGCAGTAGCAGCGGACTAACAGCGTGTGACTTTGACTCTCAAGGCCGCTGGTTCGTGCCTCGTTCCCATGCAGCTGGGCATGGTCTTAGGGGCGTTTGACTTTGTCAGTCAGCATCCGGTTTGCGTACTGCTGTGGGTTTACTGACCTTCTACAGCAATGGTGAGGGTTGGAGATCGCAGATTGTGGCATGGAATCTTCTGCCACTGGCGCCATAACTCCAGACAATCTGTAGTCGACTGCATCCTTTAATTCCTTTGGGGCCTGTTGGCCTATATCTGCAGCACAAACCAGTGCGTTCGGGTTTCCCAGTTGAGGTACAGTCTAGCTGATTTTAATGTCGATGCTTTATTCTGTCATTTCCCAACGAGCTGTCCCTAAGCGTGTTGATCCTGCATGGGAGCATCTTCGTGCATGGGTTTTCGTTTCTATCCACATACTTCCTGTCCCTTGTTTGTTTCTCTGTGAGATCGCCTTTTTTTAGACAGAGTTAAAACTATTGAGTATAGTAATAAATTCTTGCTGTACATTACTAGAATTACTGAAGATGGGGAAAGTCCCGCATTGTTAACTGATTGTAGTAGTCCATGTTCTGTGCTGAGATTTTTTTCAGTCAAGTTTATCTCCTGTTGTAGCGGTGTCAGTCCCTTCGTATGTATGTCTGCGTGCCAAGAGCATTGTCTGTCCGGGATCAGTACTTGTCACACTGTCGTCACGTGGGGTTGTGCGTAGCTACGGACTGCTGGTTTCCGCAATGACCTTTTTCTTTATTGGTCTTACTGAAGTAAATCACAGTATTCGTGAAAAAAAATTCCATCTCTAAATGCTATTTTGAGATGCTGCGATAAGGTAGACTTTGTTTTTTTAACTAAAGCTGAGTATAGCTGCTATTTATGCCTCGTTTGTCTACCCGCCAGTGATTGCCTGTGAGTAATGAGTGAGTCCTTATACTCACCGCGGCGGATCACCAAGGAGGTCGCAGCAGAGAGGTCTGAATGAGCCTGGGTTAAACATGGTCTAAAAGAGTGGCAATTATTATGCGTTAGAGGAGACTTTATTGCTCTAAAATACCCGGTCTCGACGGTCGCTTCTTGCTCCCATCTGCAGAACGTCTACTTGCTTCCTTGTCATGGCGTCCAAATTAGTCGTAATTCGTGAAAGACGTACCAAATGAGTGCTCTCTGCTAAATACAAAGAAAACCAGGTAATATAATGATGAAAATTTCTGCTGAGAACAACGACACAGATGCTGACGAGCCGCACTTGCGTGCTTGCAGACATGTCTCCATTTTATGTCTGAAGATTTTTTAGGTTTGGCCGGCGTGTACGTACGTATATATAGCCTTTTATTCCCCGTTAAATTATCGTTTAGTGATTTTTTACAGCTTACAGTCGTCTATAAATTTTGTTGGACTAATTTTACTTCACCGAGTTTTACGTTTTTCATTTACCTCCTGAATTGTTAGGTTACTTTTGCATGTTTGTCTCACTTGAATTTTCTTGTTGATTTTGCACTCCGCTTTGTTTCTAATTCGACTATATTTTCGTATTTTCTCTTTACCTATAAGAGATCATCTCTGTCACCCCGTTTAAGTTCTTTCGCACTACAGTTTAATTTTTTTTTTTTCAGCATTCATCTTGTCGTAAGTGTCCTCATTTCACTCGTTTACGCCCTCTATCGAGAGCAGTATAATTGTTTTCTTTCTTTGTTCAACTTTTCGTGAAATTTTTTCTCCTCGTTGGCTCGTTTCTTGTGTCGAATTTAGGGCATTCCTCGCTTGAGTTACCCTGAGCTGGCTATCTGCCGCACTCCAGTCCACAAATTCCGTTGTTAACAGGTTTATAAGCTTTGCCTCGGGTGAATGCCGGCCCTCTCTACCAATTGGGTCGCTAAACAGTAATAGCAACTATTTTATTTTAGCCATTATATACAACAGAAACCATTTCGATCTTTGTTGCGTGACTTAGCCATTGTTGTGATAATTTCGATATTTCTTTCCTATGATAACTGTATCACCAAATGGCATTTTCAAATATTTTATTACGCTTTCGTGTACGACTGAAATAATTTCAATCCATGTAATGTGAATTCACCTTGAAAAGAATAGTTTTTGTATTTGCTTTGTTTACAACGTTGCTAACGGGCAGTTTCATACATCTTGTTTTAGCTGCTATTGACGTCATTTCACGACAGAGACCATTTCATCGTATGAAGCGCTAATCAGCGATGATTTCGATATTTTTCTGCCAAGTGCGTTGGTAAACGTTAATTTCAGCTAGAACGCCTAGTGGCGTAAGACCATCACCCAGAGCAGGGGAAGCAATTTCAACGCCGTTATTTTTGATGGCCAGCTTACTCTAGAATTTTGGCATTTTTCCCATCTAGGTCAACCCACCTAGACCCCCTGCAAAAAATTATGAACATTGCTCAACTCCTTCTCCCTTTTATGCGCGACAGACAAACAAATATACAAACTAATATACTTTCTTAAATCCTAATCGAAAACATTTTTGCCTCTTTTACATCGTTTCTATGTGATAAACATATTATTTAGGCCTTCGCCTTCGACAGATACAATTTACTCCCCATCGCGTGATTGTTTAATATTGTGAAAATTTTTAATTTTTTATATTCGCATGACCAGTTACGAATGGATACCGTAACTGTAATANATATCAATTATTTTGTTTAACTTTAATCGATAGAAAAACATTTTGTTGCTCATGATATTTTGTTGTTCGCGTTGAAATTTGCGTACCTAAACAGTTACTTTATACAATTACTTCTGGCTTTCATCTACGACAAAAACATATTCAGCCCCTAAATCATGTAGTCTACGGCCCAGGCTCTGCCGAGGCGCGTAGTCGCAGATCAAGTCTTTCATTTAAATGACGCCATAGCTCGTACAGTCTATGGCAGACTGCAGCCGTGCACTTTCCTTGGCCCTAGTGGGAATAAATCTGCAGCGCGAGCCAGTGCATGTGGGTTGCCAAGTTGGGATGTACAATGGCGGTAACTTTACCGTTGCCCAACTGGCTCAAGTTTTGTAGGCTGCTAAGTTTCCTCGTACAAAACTTCACTATGAATACTCAAGAAAAAACTACGCTCATGACGTGGTGTCCTTTTTACCAATTTGGCAACTTACTAATTATTTCATTTTGTTATTTTTCAGCAAAAACCATCCCATTGCTCGCGGCGTATTCAACTAAAGCGAAAATCTTATTCTAGCAATTACAACGCTGAAGAGCAATTGAAAGGCTTTCATTACCTCCGCCAAGGAAGTTACGTTTTCGTCGGGTTTGTCTGTCTATTATTCTGTCTGTCACAAAGATAACTCCATAAGTTATGGACGGATTTTGACGAAATTTACGGAGATTGTTAGGTATGTTAGAAGGACCAGATCTTTATCTGTTGGGAGCAGATTCGTCCATCCGTTTCTTTGTTTGTCTGCCTCATTTTTCTCAATGCGATAACTCAAAAAGTTATGGACGGATTTTTATGAAATTTTCATGAGTTGTTAGGTAGATCACGAAGAGTGAATGACCAAATTTTTTTTTAATGATCTGTTCGTTCGTTAGTTTGTCACTATTTTTAATTTTATGCTTGTTAGCACAATGAATCAAAAATTATGAATGGATTTTTATGAAATTTATAGGAGTTACTGGTAATGTTAAATGACATAAATGATTGAGTGTTGGTGATGATAGTTTGGTCCGTTTGTGAGTTTGACTAATGTTTGTCAGAATGTTTGTTAGCAGCATAACTTAGAAAATTATGAACGTCTCTTCTAAAAATTACTGAAGCTGTTAACATTGTTGAATGGCACAAATGATTAGATTTTGGTGTTGAAACAAAGAAAATCATGGTCACCGAACCAATTTGAAGTTTTCGTAACCTTTGCCTTGCTTGGCAGAGGTATCCGCTGCCAGAGTGCCCTAGTTTGGCTTTCGTAGGTATAACATTGCTGGAGACACCAAGAAAAAAGTCGGTATGTATTCAGCAATGTGCAAGGTTACGGAGGTTACAGAGTCGGTTGGTATAACATCCGACTCCGACTCATGCACTCAAAACTTCCAACTCGTTACAGCTCCGACGCCTTGACATAACCAGAGCACTCTGAGAGCGCTTATCTCCGCCAAGCTATGCTACGTTGATGAAAAATTTAAATTGACTCTGAAACTCTTATTTTTTTTTTAGCAGCATCAAAATCTGGTCATTTGTGGCTTTTGAGAGTTATAACAGCTTCTGTGATGCGCTTAATGATCCTCTCATAACTTTTCGAGTTACCGTATGTTGCTGACAAACATTCTAGCAAACATAAGTCAAACACACAAACAGGCCCACCGATCATCACAAAAACGATTAAATTTTGTAATAATTCCTGTAAAATTAATAAAGACCAGTTAATAACTTTCTGCTAACCAACATGGAGACGAACAAACAGATCACAAATATTTGATCATTTACTCTTCTTGATGTACCTTACAAGTTATGTAAATTTCGTAGAAAATCCGTCCTTAGCCTTTTGAGTTACGGTACCAAGAAAAAAGAGGCAGACAAACAAATAAACGGTTGAACGAAGCTTCAAAACTTAATCATCTGTTACTCTAAGCACGCCCAACAATCCTTGTACATTTCGTAAAGATCCGTTTATACCTTTTTCAGTTATCTTGGTGAGGAAAACATAACCTCCTCTGAATAACGATAGTGTTAGGGTTAGACAACGGATGTGTTTATATAATGTGTTTACAGTACTGAAGATACGGAATTTGGTGTTCATATGAGTCAATGGATGCATTATCGAATTTATTCTCACCCTTCTCCATGTCTCTCATGAAACTTACGGGATGTGGATATTCTCTTAAATAGTTACGTCAATTTAGAAATCGCAGCTGCAGCTCTGATTGCCTCAAGAATCTAACGGACCTTCGATAATAACTGCATAGCCTGCACCAAGTATCCAGTTTCGGCATAATGCTGAATGCCTCATAAAATTGTGTCTGTAATCAAATCTGCAGACTGGGCCCTAGATATATAAGGTGCCGAAGTCATTCCTGTGGAACCGAACACCGCCAGGGCAATTGTAAGAGAAAGTTGTCTCTAACCTGCAGGACAGGACAGTTCGGACAAGCCGTCGTCTACATATCAAGCCCTTTTATTTTTATCCAGCACTTATCTTTGAACATTTGTACACCCCGGCTCTCTTCTACCCATAAGTTGCCCGTCCTATCGCAATGCTCACATATTTTTTGCATTAAACATGGAATATATGCATGACCAGGACTCTCGCAACCGCAGCAATGCAACCACCAGCCGGTTTCAAGCATCCAAGTTATCTCTTCTATACGTAATTTATTCTTATCCTATCGATGTTGTCGAAGATACCGATGATGCGAGCGTTGATTTTTTTCGACCGTTTTCCGGTGTTGAATTTCGTCGTAAATTTGTGTGCTCCGCAACCTGGACACTGTAGGTACAGTGTGTTTTTTTTTCGAATCTCACAGTATTGAATTTCACTGTAAATTTTCGCGTAATGCAGCTTGGAACCTACAGGTACATGGTACTTTTTGTGACCCAAGGATTTAAGTCGTTGAGACATGCGTGTGCAGTGCGCTGTTGGGTGCGAGGGTTGGTACTGTATACGCGATGAATTTTATATTTAATCGTAAAGGTACCACAGAAATAATTATAGTTTACCGGGTTGGAGAGAAACTCTTATTAGTGTATCCCTCGTGTTTCAGGCGTATCCACGACATAGATGAGTTGAGTTAACAGGTACCTCTAGCGTAAAAAAAAATATAATTTTTCGATTAAGGTTAGGAAGGAGTTACACATAAAAATTCAAATTTTTTGATAGATATTAATAGACCTCTCCACGCATATTTTTATTGGGCCAAGCTTTCGGCACAGGTCGAATTGGTGCATGATTCAGGGTGAAAATCTACACATGCTGTGGAGCTAACCCAGTGCGACCAGTATCCTAGATATATCATTCAAGTTTTAACTATATAATAATGAACAAAAATGGAAACTATTAAACCATGCGCTAGACTGGCGTCTTATGTAAAATATTGAAGAGATTGTCTAATTTCATGGTAAAGTTATTGATTCAAAGGAATTAATTTATTGTTAAATTCTAAAAAAATGTGCATAGATCTCAACAAAATTTAACTATCGAAAATAGACGTACGAGACACCTTGTTATTAGTTAATAACGTTTCCTTCATGTAAATAATAATAAATAATTAGGAGCACAGTATGCCGTATTCTGTGGTGTTATAACTGTATGTATGCAATAGAAATTATTGTGTTATGGCTAAATTTAAATGAATAAAACAATAAATAAGCACGCCATCTACCTAAATTATAGTGTGCAGAATAGTAAAAACGTCGAGTTCTCGTAGAATGGGCATTATTTAAAACGTTGTTGATGGAGTATTCTCATGCTTAAAGTTAGCCGCGTGTCCTCAGCTATGACTTGTCCTCGAAAATTAACTCCTAATTACCCCGTACTTGTCATAGTCTGCGCAATGTATCATTACTGCTACACCCACCACTGTGCTTCATATCACTCAAGCCTCCCATATTAGTGCCGTAAATCCTGCATTTCAATTTAGGAAGGAAATGGAGAGATGGTTTTTTACGATTGTTGGAGCAGATGGTTCGGGACTTGCGCAGCGACCCGTCCGGAAAATCTGCTTATGCAGTTTAGTCTTTGCGCCCGGACTGGTGCGGAAAATTGTTTTGGGGGGAGTTGGATCCGTGAGCCGTGCAGCGTCATATGTGGCTCCGAACGTCGTATCTTGGGTAGTTGGATCCGTGAGCCGTGCAGCGTCATATGTGGCTCCGGACGTCGTAACTTGGGTAGTTGGATCCGTGAGCCGTGCAGCGGCATTTGTGGCTCCGGACGTCGTAACTTGGGTAGTTGGATCCGTGAGCCGTGCAGCGTCATATGTGGCTCCGGACGTCGTAACTTGGGTAGTTGGATCCGTGAGCCGTGCAGCGTCATATGTGGCTCCGGACGTCGTAACTTGGGT
>LQNS02000226.1:4481446-4517425 GCA_001587735.2 Parhyale hawaiensis
AACTTGGGTAGTTGGATCCGTGAGCCGTGCAGCGTCATATGTGGCTCCGGACGTCGTAACTTGGGTAGTTGGATCCGTGAGCCGTGCTGCGTTATATGTGGCTCCGGACGTCGTAACTTGGGTAGTTGGATCCGTGAGCCGTGCAGCGGCATTTGTGGCTCCGGACGTCGTATCTTGGGTAGTTAGATCCGTGAGCCATGCCTGCAAGTTGTGACAATCATGGTCGTATAGCTGCCCTGTCGAAAATTGTAGGCAGTTATGAGATTGCTAAGGATCTAGCATCGGAAAATCACCTAAAATCTTCGATTGGGTGGACTTTCAAGCGTCAAGTTCGTATATCGTAGATGGACCAAGACATAAAATGTACCATTCTTTGCTTCCTTATTGCGCGTTTCAGTACCTCTCTTATATGTTAGCTGCGGTGTATATTGATAGTCTTTTCATCCGCCCAACCAATTTTAATTATTGTTACAGAACGTGATGAATATTAAGTGGACTGGATACCAGAAAAAGTAGATGAGCGATTTCTCAAACCATATTTATTAAAGTTGCTTATCACAGCTAAAAAGCGAACACTACCGTAAAACTTTCATTCTAATCTCTAGTGTGAGTTCAGTTCAGTGGTGCCAGTGTAAAACGAAGAGGTTTTGCAGTGAACAGAATACGAACGGGTTTTATTTACACCAAATACAGAAGTTTCATTTCAACATAGTGCCTGTGAATTTCGTTGTGATAATATTACAAAAGATTTTGCTGCTGAGCCCTATACAAATTGTTTCTGGTACTATTGTAGCATGAAATTTTTTGTACTGTAGTCGCACATAATGCGAAAGATGCTCGTAACGAATAGGAAATCTTTTCGTAATGAACTCAAAACAAATATTTGCCATAACTATAGTTAGAAAAATTTCGTTAAGAAAGCAGTACGATACTTTTCATAACGAACAAAGCGTCGGACTGTCTTATATTTCGGACAGAATTTGACTGTACATTTAGCTCCTCCTTGCCCTACAGTATAATAAACGCAGCATAACTTGGCCATGTAAACACGCCTGATCCTTCGTTTTTACTCCGCGTTTCACTTTCATTTAATATGCATTTTTCGCGTTTTTACGAGCGCCTCTTAGCCGACCTGGCCGCGCTACGTGTGAGGTGCACAAAGCAATTAGCGCTTTTTGAGTGAGCGATTTTAGGGGTAAATTTTTTGTCTACTAATTGTGTTCTTAAGCCGGGCTGGATACACTAGAAATTACACTGGACTTGGGGCCCTGTGTTGGGTTAGACTGGTGTTGTGATCTCTTGTTAAATTACTCGAGGTTGGTAAATATATTGTGTTGCGTAACTTGATAACCAGTAACGTACTCTTTCGAATGTAACCCAAATAGGTACATGCAGTGAACGTACACGTGCTTGGTGCAGATCAAAGTCTGCAGTGTTTCATGATGCGTGGAACAGCGTGTTTCAGATTTGAATCAAATCCATTTCATGATACATGAAACTTTGGTTTTTGGATTTAAATCAAATGTATTTGGTGTATCTTGATGCATGAAACAGCCTGCATTGCATCCAAATCAAATGTATGTTTTGTATCATGATGCATGGAGCTGGCTCTTTGGGTGTCTACTAAATTGTTTTCAAAAACCAAGTGATTGCTCAGGTATAAGGTAAGGCAAATTGTAATACCTCTAACAAGAGACGTGGTTCAGTAGTTCAGTGTTGCTCCCCAAAATAAAGTTTTTATTCCATTTATCCTAATGTGCATTTGTAACGTAGCATTTGTCACGTCCCTTATATTTGTGGTACGTAGCATTTGTAAGGGTTTCATTTATTACGCAGTATTTGTAACGAAGCATTTGTAGCTTAGCATTTGTAACGTAGTATGTGTAACGTAGCATTTGTGACGCTCTCTGTTGGGTAGACTAATCGGTAAACTGTTTCTAGCACTTGTGTACAAAGTTGATAACAAATGTAAATAATCGTAATTTATGTCGCTTTGCTAAGAGAGATGCTGAAGAAGAGTTCAACTTCCCCTTGCTGTTGTGCTAGAACCTTTCTAATGTTTTGTCTCTTGTCGGAAGCGAACATCCACTTAGCGCTCAGATTTTTCTATTTGATGAGAAATAATTGAACGAAAGATCAACGAACTGCATCTTTGCTCCAGGAATTTTGACGTAAAGTTTTCTACTCTCGGCTGAAAGAATGGGAAGACTCTGGGATACGATAAATTTTGCTTTTAATTTCTTCTTTTTTTAATTTTCGCATCTGTTTTACAGCGTCTGCTAAGCAGGAAAGAAGTCGGAAGGAAATTAAGAAGAAGGAAGGGAAGGGCTCATGGGAAAATTGCTGCCATTTTTGCGTAGGGAACATTTCCCTGCGTGCTTGATTGCATAAAAGGCGTCGTTTGAAATCGATTAGGGTTTTTTATACCCGTAACAGAAACCCCGCACTGGCTCGCTTGATTAGGTGCGCTCGAGAACGGGTTTATGGGTGATGAAGTCTGCAAGCGGCAGCAAGCGAGAGGCTCGTTGGATCTCAATGGTTTCGTGGAAACCGACAGACTTCGCTGCTCCTCTCCAACTCCTATACCGCTTAGTTCTTCCACCCATGGACCTCAGGCTCGGCTTGTTGAGGTCTTAGAACCAGCAACCTCAGATCCAGCATATCTGCACCAAATTATAAATCCGCCCTCCTGAGTTCCCATCGACCTTAAAAAGAGATTCGGGTTTGTGGAAATACCAGCTACGAAAGAGACTTAGAAGATGATCTTGCTTGCGTCTCAATGAGTTCACTAACATCTGCGTATGGCAGGGCTAGTTTTCTTCTTCAAACTTTGTTCCCATTGTTATTTTTGAACGCCTGCCACTCTGTCCCAACGGTTACAGACACACTAGCTTAAGGAGGTCTTACTGCCAGCACTCGCAGATCCTAAATAGTTACCTATGCTAATTTATTCGTACGGTTTGCTGAGTACTGACTCTCTGGTTATCGTCTTCGAAATTTGTCTACATTCATTTTATCATGTTTTTTTTTGGGCTTTGACATCACGACTTTTTTATGGGTTTATTAGTGACAATTTGGTAGCAAACATGTGCAATGTCCCTAACATTTAACTCTACATCTATCAGTGACATATATTAGCTTTGGGCTGCCCCAACTTATTCTCTTATCCAGGTTCTATTTGCTTGTGCATGACGATGCAGCTGTCCGTATGCTGGTTTCATTAAGTCCAGGCCCGGCGTGTATTTTATCCATTTTGTTGCATGCAGTCTTCGTCCTTCCTTCGCATATTGGGAGTTAACAGGCCGGGGCCTCTCGCCTTACTGGGAAAATGGTGCTCTGTGTACAGTTTGTTTTCCAACGACAGGGTATATTCTTGGTTGGTGTTTCCTTCTGTTGTTATGTACCTGCTCGTTTTCTCTTCGTTCTTTAATCGCTTATAGGCACGATACTAAACCCCCTGCAGTGCTTTTTGTAATTTTTGCATTTTCATTTATAAATAGTACCCTTGATTAAACAATTTTCTATATTAATGACGCTCTTAAATAAACGCCGTATATGCCTTATTCTGCTTTACTTTTACAGTACAATTAACACTGCTCTGTTCGCGTTCTTCATGACACTGGTGTTCTGTGCACCGAAGCGCTTAAACGTACCTATTTCTATAACTCTGCTGTTGTCGATGCCAGAACTCTCCCTGTTTTGTACTTAGCAGTCTTGCCTTGCGTACCCACTTTACCGAGGAAATTATGCATCCACCGTCGCGCGTCTAAAATCTCTTTTGCTAACAGTAACACTGGAGCATTACTCAGAGGATAAAGCCCGATGGCCGCCCTTTCTATCGCAACATTCTCCTACATACGTTACAACCTCTCACCCTTCCATACCTTGCAGTGTGGTTAGCGCTCGGACGAGTACCTGCAAATGAAATGTCCCTTCCTTGCCAATACCTTCAACCTGGTCGTCTTTCGAGTTTTATTTTTTGTCAGCTTAGTCTGTGTATTTTACCTCTGATGTCCAATATATCTTTATCTGGGTACAGATAAGGGTAAATGTTGTCCCCGAGTTGAGGTCTACCCTATGCAGGGAGTACTGTAGAGCGCAGGCAACCGTCCCAGCACCCGGACTATATCGTGTCCAACTTACCCATTATTCGTCCGGTTTTTTAGTGCTGGCGGGTCATACTCGAGGCTCGGCTTGATGCTAACTAGCAGTAATCATGGTGATAAGTAGTCAATTTTGATGTTAACTGCTTGTGATGGCGCCAAAAGTAAAAAAAAAGAAACTTTTAGCGGAGCGGCGATTCGAGATATCGCTCCCATCGCCTGTGCGGTGCTCGCTGAACCTTGCTGGAGCCTTGCTATGCCCTCATAATTGCGACGTTTTGCTTTTTTATTTCAAGTTTGTTGTGGACTTGACACTGTGGTTCTTGATGCCACTGCGACTTGATTGTATGAACTTTGTGTTATGAGTGTGCACTCCCTCCTTCAACCGAAGGTAAATCAACGGAGCATCGCCGTTCCACAGGTGCGGTGATTTTAGGTGCGGGTTGAAAGACAATCACGTATACGACGAAGAGTGCAGGAGCAAGGTTTATGAGGAGGAATTTTTGTTGTGGATCAAAACTAACATGTGTTATAAAAGTAAAGAAGACGCGCGACTGTCGAAGAGTTTTGAGTAAAGTAAAGAAGTAAAGAAGACTTTTGATCCTGCAACTATTTAAGTGAACATTACAACTCTCATAACATGACAAAAAGTAAAGAAAATCCCCACCTATAGAAGTTGCAATTTTAGAGGTGAGTTGAAAGATCATCAGTTCGTCATATTCGAGGAAATAAGCTGAAGAAGACAGTCAACTGCTGGTGATGCAGTAACATTATGGAATGGATTTACAGCTGGCCATGTAGCTATGACAAAACTTAAGAAAGACAGCCATGTGATGGTGTAGCTGTCGTCAAGTTTGCAGTGTCCGTGCATGCGTACCCAGTTTATTTGCTGCTTTCTGTTTCTGCTAAAGTCCTTGACACTCCTTTTTGTGGTTTATCACAGGGCCGCTCCCCAGGCTTTTCAGCGCCAAGTAATTTTTATCTCTAACAATGTGGTAGCCATTCGTCCGGTGTGTATATGAATCCTGGTCACCAATGAAGAACGCTTTTCACGTTTATTACCGCCTTATGTGCGACCGCAAGGGGATTTTGTAGGTTGTCTTAGCCTCACCTAGGCCTTCGGGACGCTTATCCTTTGTGCCCGCTTTCCTTCCTTCCCTCCTTCCGTTTACATATTCCAACTGATGTTAGTTTTCTCTGTTCTTCCACTTCTTTTCCGATTTACTGCTTCCATGCGCGTCGATCCTGTCTGGGAACACCCTCGTGCGTAAGTTTCACGTTTCTATCGATAGGCTACCCTTACCGTGTGTCCCATCTTTGTCCTGTGATCGAGGTCGCCTTTGTTGGGGAAACGGAGACTTGAACTACTGAATAAAATTCAAATCTTCAATACGTTTTACTGACTTAGCCATTTAAATTATGTTATTATATTAGGTTATAGGAATATTCCACGAGGTTTTTGAGAAACTTTTCATTTTTTAACAAAACCGCTAGGGCTTTCCCTACAACTGAAAATTTCATAATATGATATGAGCGCCCTCGAATATTAATGGCTGTGCATGTTATGTATATAACTAGCATGAAAAGGTCTAAAATGACAACTGCAACTGATTGAAATTGAACTTTATCCAAAATATTATTCTCCGAAACGGAGTAAGTTATTATTTTATTCTCAAATTCTTCCATGTTTGTCGATTTCAAACTAACATGAAACGATAGTAAAAATTATCACTAGTAGATTTTCCATTGTTTACCTCATGCTGCTCTCTTTTTAATTTCTGTGTGCATTACAAAATTTTGCTACCGCATTTCATGAAAATCCAAAACTCCCGGCCGGTTGTTTTCATCTTCCCTTGCTGACTCATCTGTTTCCTTCCACCTCTCCCTAGCGGCCTGCGCATTATCCCTCTCTCTTCCTATCTGATTTACACGATTCATTAACATAATTAACCTGATTAAACTATTAATGAGGTAATTAGCGAAATTGGTTTTGCGGCGATACCAGAAAGGTATCGTCGGCCGCAGGGATACCGCCCCCTTCAAGCTCATTATTGCTGTAGGGTCCGCGTCTGTCGTAACTTCCGGTCCGCGCCTCTGTCCTAAATGTTCCATTGCCCAGCTGTGGTTAGTTCTATCCTTGTCATTCTGTCCACATTCCCTTTCTTTATTCCGACATTCCTTCTCGTTCAATTCCCGTTGTCGTATACTGCCTCGCTCAGGATCTTCTGCTTCATCATGATACAGTGTATTTATTAGACTTCTTGTTCTAAATGTTGTACTGCCTGATTGCTGTCATTCTATTTCCTGATGTTACGACTATTTTTGTTGTGTTGTTGAAACATTTAGTAGATGTGTACTTATGTTCCACTAAATATCACTCTTAACTATGCCCTCTGCATGTAGCAATTTGGTTCGTCTACTGCCGCCTATCTAATCTAATCTAAAGGCTGCTTCACACGACAATTGTTTGGTCCGCATACGCATAACTCGACGTCGAATGCTGCCAATCCGCTGTAGCGTTAACGAAAGCTGGCTGTATTGCAAACTCCGTGGTGTGTGTTTTGTTTCTGTGTGTCCACACCTGTCTGGCCGCTGTGGCGCAGCACTCAGTGCGTCACTGGCCTTCACGGTAGCAGCATGCTTACGTTCACAACTCACAATCCTGGTATCGCTGGTTCGATGCCAGCCCAGGCACGCGAGCTCTTTGCTGATCTAGGTGCGTTGACTCGGGAGTTATGTGCATGCACTGCGCCCTGGTGGAACTTGCTTCCTCAGGGATGAGGGGGTGGGGGTGCAGGTCATTTAAATCTTCCGTCAAATGGCGCCATATATAGTACTTCACGAGCCGCGGTCGACTGCAGCCGCACTTACTCCTCTGGGGCCAGTGGGCCTATATCCGCAGCACAAACCAGTGCATGTTGGTTTCCCAGTTGAGGGTGCAGTCAAATTTGACTACCTTGATGATGGGTGGTTGTGCTCTGCCGCTGTTGTCGCTTGTTGTCTGAGTGATGGTGCATGCTCTAGTCTAGTTGGTTGATGCGTCGGGACGAACTCTAGTTTGTCATAACCTTGTAAACACAACAACAGCAACACGCAAGCTGCACACAGTTCTGTTTAGACGGGCGCAGCAACATATTCGGACGTGTAGTAGCACGTCTATAGCATAGGGACCAAAAGCCTGTCATATGAATCCGCCTTATAATGCTCACCATATGCGAACAATAGATAATTAATTATGCCCACGTTGCCACAGTTACTCGTTGCGCAGTTACATATATTTCGTGGCAGTTTCTCAAGAATGTACTGTACTGACAACCTATTACTCTCTCCTCGCGGACGAGCGTCACTCGCCCTGCGTTTACTCACCCCGGCTCGACTATTATTGCTGTCCCACTCACCCGTGTCGCTGCTCGTCGCAGTTCTGTACTGACAAGATCCAATTATCGGAAAACGATCGAAAAAAAGAAGAAGCAACTGTAACTGTGGCGAGCGTTGCATGGCCGCGGACATGCGACGTAATTCTTGTTGACGTCTTCCTTATTGGACGAACGTATCCGTGGCAACGTCAATGTGGTCTTATGACAGTTGGCTGTGAATATATAGGCCTCGCTATCAGCTCTTCTTGTTCTGTGCAGTGGTGTTAATTGGGGTCAGAATTTTGGTTTTCTGCTTGTCTATTGTTAATTTTTTGATTCAAGCGTGCATACATAATATTACTACATATCAAATCCTATCCCTCCACACTCCCCTTCCCCCAAAAAAATAAATAAAATAGACCTACGAATGACTCTCACGTAATTTTTTATAGATAGGTCACCCTATAGGCTATATCGAGTACCTGTAATTAAAATTTTTTCTAACCTAGATGATAAAACTGCGTAAAACAAGTGGGGCCTATGTCGAGGACTATCTGTATTTACCCTGACAAAAATCCTCGGCCTCTCAAAAGCTGATTATTGATATATTAGCTTCTGGGCGGCCCACATTTCTGCTAGGGCAGAAATTCAGATGGAATTGCGATGACGTTGTTCGGTCCTCATAAAATTTGGATGCAGTAATACAAATGCACTTCGAGCTTTGCCAATGAGTGACGATCTCCATATATTCGCCTAGTCTACTTATGCAATTGTAAAGAGAATCCAAGTCTGACTGAATTCAGCGTATTTCTTGTGCTATGCTTGCAGCGAGCGGAAGCTAGCGTGCTGTGCTTGCATGCTGCAACGCAAATGCGCGAGTTCGCATCCCCCCGCCAGGCAGTTAAATTCTGGCACTGCACCATTCGCGGCGTCAGCATTTCTGGTGCTCTCACTCCCTTGCGGCCGAAGGTATTGACCCTAACCAGAAATGGGGACACTGACCCTAACCAGAAATGGAGACACTGACTCTAATCAGAAATGGGGACATTGACCGTAATCAGAAATGGGGACAGTTGGAGGTGATAGTGATCTCATGAGTCTTCCATCTCTGAAGCCGTAGCTCGAACAGTCGGTGGTCGACTGCAGTCGTGTATTTCTATCAGGCCCAGCGGACATCTGTCTGCATCATAAACCAGTGCCGGTGCATTTCCCGGTCGGGGCGTGCGGTCAGCTTGACATTACCAATACGGTATACATGTGGTCCTGTGGCATTTCAATATAGTAACACAGATGTACTAGAATTGACGGTACAGGGATGATCTCGCGCTTGATTGCTCTGCTAATTTTATCGTTTTGGCGTACCTATGTTGCAGTTCGGTTAAATTGCATATAACCTTCATATCAGTATCCACGATGAAACGTAAGCACGCTGTTTAATCAATTTCATTCGTATCTATAGTCTGACCATTTTATGAAGCGGGGCCAATTCTATGGATATATCTGAGGTTTCTCTATATGCAGTTAGTGGGCTTGGCTAAGATATGGGCCGAAAAAAATTTCAGATATACACATAGAATTGGCACCGCCTAGAGGAATTTAGCCACGACCGAGCCGCCTTCATGAAATGGTCAGACTATAGTTGGTACGATCGACTGAGCATGCAGATCAGCCAGTACGGTGAAATTCACGCATTGTCTGAACTACCAATCGTCCACTTTACGGCCATGGAGCGCACCTGCAGACTAGTCTGCACGGTGCAGCACACACAATGTCTGCGTTACCAATCGTCCAGTTGGTGCGATGGAGCGCACTTGCAGACTAGATACTGCGATGAACTACACGCGATATCTAAGCAATTACCAATTGTCCAGTTGGTGCGATGGAGTGCACCTGCAAACTAGTCAGTGCGATGAAGTACACGCAGCGTCTAAACAATTCTCCCTTCGCTCGGTCTCAGGTTTCTCGGTCTGGATTCCTCGTACGATGCATCCAATTGAAATTCTCAACGTTCCATCCGAGACTTGGCGAGTCCGAAACCTGGGTTCTCTTCATCCTTTTTTCTTAAGTAAATTAAATTAGCATGCATTAACTGCAAAGTTTTGGTTGCTGTGTGCGCGATTACCTGATTTACGACGCAACATTGTTGCGGACGTTGCTGTAGCTCTTCCTATGTTCCTAGCGCGTAAATTTTTTATACTTTTTTTCAAGATTTTCCATCAACTCTAGCGCTCGCTTGTAATACTTGTATACGATATGTTTTATTTTAAATGAATAGATTTGCTTTATGAGTAGCAATTCAGTTTGTGTTTCTTTGCTAAATCGGCATTTTATTTATAAGACTCGGTATATTCTTTCGGTTCTGTCGTATTTTTCCCCGCTGTCAGAAGGGTTGGCTCTTCATAGGTTCTCTATTTGTATGTATATATTTTTATCTCGAGCATTTGTTATACTTTTTCTCGCAGTTAAGTGTTCGCGTATTTTACTGTTTGTCGAATAGTAAGCATAAGACTTGTTTCGGACGTTTTCAGTCTGCTTTGTTCTTAATTTTTATAAACAAGGAAGGAAAATTCTTTTATTTTCAGCGCGGTATAACCAGTTTAGCGTTCAAGCTCGCCGACAGAAAAAATCCAGGCGACTAATGGATTTCATCAACGTTCACTGAATAATTGAGTTTCTTCACTCTACTTACTGACATTTATAAAGCTTTAAGTTACGAGTAAACGTCCATCAGCTCCAACATCCAACCTTTTCCTAAACTTTACGCTAAATTTTACCAGTGGATGTTTTATCTACAGTGGCAGTCTATCGATGCCTCTCTTAACTCCTATAAGGTTCAAGTTTCATGCGTTAAACTCGTAAAAATTGCACTTGCGTGTTTCGGTCTTGGGACAAAAATGCATGTAATTTTGATGCATCTAAGTGCATCATGTTAGTTAATTTTGGAACAAAATTTGCAGAAATTGCCAATAGAAGCTTTCGAGGCTGACTCGTAATCATACGTGGCACTTACCAAATACTGCTGTAAATATGACCAGGAATGGTAAAGTTAAAGAATTCTTATGATGATGGAATTTTGAACTTTTACCTTAGTGAAGCTACTATTTGAGTGAATGTTATTCGATAATCTGCTCTCTCGCATACCAACCAACTTATATATCTTTTCCGATATTTGAAAAATATTAGTATACTGTAACTTAACCCGTCACACCTGTTATATATATGGTACATTATTTACGTGGTCCCATTTAAGTCCTGTTCTGTACGTCTGTAGTTTTATACGTGCATCATTTGTGCTCACTCAAGTACGTCGAAATATCAACTAATACTAATTTTGAGTCACCTATGTGCGCTTGGTTTACTGAATGCGTCTATAGCTTAATGGAACTTTTACAGTTAGATTATGATACACTTTGGTGCGTATAGATATTATTCCCTCCGGTTTTGTAATACAGTGGGGGCGCCACGCCCATGAATCCAAGAACCATGAGCTGCAGCGCTGCAGACGTGTCCCATAAAGAAGTCAGCCCCCTATGCTAATGTTCCCCACGTGGCTACCTTAGGCAGTTCTTGCCTAACAAATATGCAATGTCACCTGTATGCAACGATTGATGTTGTGCCCATTATTTTTTTTTTACCCAAATATATAAGGTATGTTCCTGAAACTCACCTCGCTTTCTTTTCCACCATGAACAATCTGCCTTTTGTGTGTGGTATCCTGTAGTAGTTTTAACTAAAAAAAAGAGAATAATTTCTATGAAGGGAAATGAATTATGCCCATTATTTCCATCAGCTCGACCCATGAGCTTTTAGCGAACTTACTTTAATATTGTCTACGGAATTGAACCGGCCTGTTGCACCGTTGCTGCTCAGGTTGATCTTGCCCAAAAACGTAATTCGGCAATGCCCAATATTTTCGTGCTATTAACCCATTCAGTATTCCCGTAACTCACTGTTTTTGTATTTCCTACACTACATTGAATCAACTTGTTACAATTGAATCAACTTGTTACATGTTGTTCCCTCGAGCTCTTTTAGAAATATCTACCGAAAGTATTAAAAGAAAGTATTGGCCGAAATCTAGATAAGAAAAATGTGTTCCCGTTTTAAGCTATCATATGTATATTTTGTAGGGATTGACCCGCTATTACCCGTATTCGAAGCGAACGCCGTGTACGTCCTTCCAGTCGATTCGCATTACTGCGTTTTTGCTTAAATTTGACGGAGGTGAATTGATCGCATTTGTTGTTCCGGACTTTGCGCATGGATGGCCGATCCAGCGTTATTTATAGCTAAACTTCGGTGGTACTGACTTCCAGGCTTGCTTGATGTCCCTGTCGCTATGCGTTTAATGTTCTTAACCCATCAGCGATTGTGGCGCGTAATTGTGGGACTGGTTTCTCTTCTTTTTGGCAGTCGCGCAAAATATGAGCTCGTTTATCTTGATGAATTAAGGAATGTCGCAATTGGTTGTAGTTTGTAGTACTGCCTATGCTGCCTTACTCGGCCTTTCCAGTGACCGAAAGAGATTCTCTTCATCGATGTGCTGCAGTTCGCGTTGATGCATGTCACATTTGTCCAAAATGTTTTCCAGTTATGAAGACCCGCCCAATTCTGCGATGTGTTACGGATTGTGCCTTTATGCCACTTTGTTTAACCTGTTTGATTGTGCAGATAAAAATGCCTTCTGGTCAAGTAAGGTTTGAAGGTGGTACGTTGCTCGTCTTTTGTAATTGATTTGATCTCGCGAAATCCTTGTCAGAAATCGCCATAGCGGGTTGCTTCAGAAAAATAGTTCTGTCGGGTCCGCATCTTCGAAGGTTTCAGATGAATACCGTAACTGTTGGTCGTTCTTAATTTGGAAAAGTCGTTATATAAATACCGTACTTGAAATAAGCGCTTTCGTGCCTAGGTAAGGCGCCAAGGTTTTTCTCAGGACTACCATCACTGTTGAGCTACGTGAATTTTTCTTCGCAGGACTATTATATCTGGTTGCCATAGAATTACACAACCGTGCCGAGGTCGCATCAACTTCTCTCGTAGGAATACCGTACCTTTATTCCGCAGCATCAACCTACTGAACCTAAGTTGTGCAAGTTGTCCTCCTAGGACTATCGTATCTGGTTGCCGAATCGTGGGTGGGTAGCGAGAGTTTCTCCCGTAGAAATATCCTTTCCTTCGTTCGCCCACTGCAAGTGGCAGCAGCGGGAGCATAAGGTTGCCTTACAAGCCCCGGACAGGTGTCGGTTATGGAAAGGATTAGTTCGTTTGAGCTGCACTTGTATAATAATGGAAACTGAAAGTTGGATAGCTGCTGTGTTGAAGGGCTGAGTCTGGGGCACCGAGCATCGTTGCCAACTGGTGTTATCCATTGCCAGCCAGATTTGCAGCCTAGTTTCCAGCTGGCTATTTCATTGCCAGATTTGCGGAAGTGTCTAAAGGAAGTCAGTTTGCGATGAGAGGTAGAGTTTGGTATTCTTGCACTACGTGTGTCAAAATCTAGCTGTAAAAGACACAGATTAGGAAAGCAGCTTCATTCAGTTAGTAATGAACGTGCGGAATTTGGCCACAACCCCAGAGGAGAGTAGAGTTCCCTGCGGGGTGCATGTCAGCCGCACATAGTACGAAATGTCACAATTGACCATCCTTGATGACATCATTACATACAGGACAAACCACTGCAATTTGAAATTGTAAAGGATTTTAATTATTTTTGTATTTTATTATCATAATTTTTAAATTTTTAACAATTAATATACATTCCAAACGGAAGCCATATCTAAGTCATAGGATGACACCTTTAGTAATAACAACATTAAAGCGTTTGATATTGTTTCTGTTAGCAATGCATCTTTTCCCGGCCCATTGAAAAGGAAAAACATTTTCTGAAAGGTGTGTATAATTTATAAAAATAATTAGCTCCGCAGCATGGCATACCTGACCAGCCTGATCACCTCAGAAGTGCCGATATTAGCTCAGCGGTTGGCAACGTTGCTAAATGACGCCACCTTTCGCATAACATTCCGAAGTGATCGGACTCCTTCACATTTTCTCGCTGTCACGACATTTTGGAAAAAACCTGATGCGCTCGAGCATTCCAGAGACGTTCCTTGTAATGGAATAAATTAATCTGAACGCTCAGTTGCCTACCCAAGAAAAGAAATCCACTCGGAGCAACCTAATCACTTGAACAATGCAAATGCCGTTTACATAATGAAATCCGCTCGCCGAGCCCAGGCTGCTTCGGAGCTCTGCGATGGTTTGGTTCCTTCTTTATCTAACTCGCCGGGTGCAGATGCTAGTCTGATTTTTTTTTCGAATTTTTGTCTGCGTGCTTCTTCAGTTTGTATTATCAGATGGCTTTGGTGCTCGCCTTGTGCTGGTGCTAAAACGTATTTTTTTCGAAATACTATCCCTGCATGCTGCTTTATTTTGTGTTTTGGCAATTCTGTGACGGGGCAGGTGCTAGTCTGTTTTCGCGAATTTTGATCCACGTGCATATTGTCTTTTAGTACTTTGGGATGGTGGAGATGCTAGCATTTTTTTTTTTTAAACTGCTTTCTTCTTCAGTTTGTGTTTTCGGATTGCGCGGGGGCTCCCCTCTGCAGGTACTAATATCTATTTTTTTCGAATCTTAGTCCGCATTTTTTTTTTTTTCATTTGCGTTTCGGCAATGTATATGGATGATACAGGCGCTCGAATCTGTTTGTCATCAAAGTCGAGTCTACTGACTACTTTAATTGTATTTTGGGATGGTGTTGGTGCTCGCCTTAAGGGATGCTGTATTCTAAAGATATTTTTGAAGTTTTTAGTTGCTCGTTTTTCCAGTTTGAATGCTGCCATCATGCTTAGCTCTCCCTCCGGTGCTTGTACTATAGTTTATTTATTCTAATTTTAGTCTGCTGGATTCTCCAGTTGCAGTTTTGTGACGGTGCTGGTACTCGCTTAGTGCAGATATAATCGTCTATTTTTCCCACATTTTAGTCTGCATGTGTGGCCCTCTATAGAAGGATTATAATTTGGAAAGTTAATTCTGTTATTTCCGTTCTGATTCGCCTTCTTCGATCGTCCTCCGACTTGGACTTAGAGGAGAGTGGTCTTGTGTTTCAAATTAACGTTTACTGCACCCACCAGTTTCAGCGACTATAACAGGCTGCTTTTTTCTGTTTTATATTTCTTGCTCAGTTTTTTAAAATTGGGCTTCGAAAAGATGTTAAGTTGTTAGTATTAGCTATGTATGGATTTTGTTAGAATTAGCCTAGTTCATCATTTGGCCGTAAGCAAGTGCTGTTTTTGTCATAGATCTCGGTAGTTAATTCCACTCAACTAGAAACATGACGGTTGAAAGTTGACTCGTGGAACGCAAGTGAATGTAAGGTATGTTAACTCATATCCCTTGCGGTTGGAAAATTTGTAACACTAAAATTACATTTAAAACTAGCGCACTCTGAGAGCGCATACCTCCGCTAAGCAAGGCAACGGTTGCAAAAAAATTCAAATCGGCTCTGAAGCCATGATGTTCTTTGTATCAACTCCAGAATCTAATCATATGTGCCTTTTGATACTATTAACAGTTTTTGAAATTTTCTTGAAAATCCGTTCAAAACTTGTTGATTTATGCTGCTAACAAACATTATAACAAACATAAGTGAAATATTCAAATGAAGAAACCGATCTGCACCAAAATTTAATCATTTATGTCTTTTATCATTACTAACAAACCCTTTAAAATTCATAAAGATCCATCCAGAACTTTTTGAGTTACTGCTCTAACAAGCTCAAAATCAAGCAGCGCAACAAACACACGTACAAACAAACAAACAGATCATCACAAAATTTTGTCATTTACTCTTCGTAACAAACCTAACAACTAATATAAGTTTCATGAAAATCTGTCCGTAACTTTTTTAGTTAAGGCATTGACAACTAGGACGCCTCGGTGGCGTAAGACCATCACCCGCGGTAGGGGGTTAATTCAACGAAGTCATTTTCGATGAACGAGGCTAGGGCACAGCGGCATTCGATTAGATACTTGCTCTTCAATAATAACACAGGAGAAAAAAATAGATTGCCCCGTTCTCCAGACAATATGCCGCGGTGGAGAAAATTTAACGCCGTCATTTTTTATAGCCAGCTAGGCCCAGTTTTTTTTTACATGGGTCACATCTAGGGCGACCCACCAAACGCTTTACAAAAAATTATGAAGATTGCTCAATTCCTTCGACCACTTTTTGGGTGGACAGACATACAAATATAAAAATATATATTTACTTAAATCTTTAACGATAACATTAGCACCTCTCTCACTTCGTTCGCGGGTGATAAAAATGAGGCAGACAAACAAACGGATGAAAGGGTCTTCACCAAAAGTTAATCGTCTGTTCCTCCTAACATACCTAACAATCTCTGTGAATTTCAGCAAAATCCGTCCATAACTTTTTAAGTTTTTTTATAACAGACAGACAAACCCGACGACAACATAACCTCCTTGGCGGAGGTAAACATACCGGTATTTGAAAGTGCTGGAAAACGAGCTAGGAACTGACGGAGGTGTGAAAATTTTAATAAATGTAAGTGATAACTTAGCGTTAGAAACTGATCAAGCAGTCAGTTACTTACCCACGAGTCTACTTGAGATTATTTCAGTAAAAAAATATAAAGCGCTCTTTCTGCGAGCTAGCTATCTAGTTTAATCCAAGTAGGCCCATAAAAGGCATCAAGGAGTCAGTAAGTAAACAAGTACTCAGCAACGATTTATAACTTCGTTATTAATTAGTCAGGTGCTCAGAAAATAAAAGATGTCAGTCAATAATCCAGTGCTCATGCAGAGACTGTATTAGAATTTCGACGAGGTTCCAGATCAGGTTAAGATGTATATTGTACGGCAGAATTCTTCTGAAGTACAACAAAGAGAACAAAAGTAACGTTATTTCTAACTGCGTACTGCGCGCGTGAAAATTCGCTGCACTTCTTGCGTGCAATTTAAAATACCGAGAGCAAAATTAACCCGGGAGGTCGGCAATGAAAATGCAATACTTTACTGAAGGGATCGGGGAAATTAATTCGGAAGAGCGAATTAATCTTGTCGGGTTCGCTGCGAAAGCAAAGTTCCTTTGTTCGAGGAAAATTTGCCATTATTTAGAAACGGAAAGCGAACCTAAGTTAACCCACGTCGATGTACTGAGGGGAACATTGAGGAAATGAGATTCCGGGATGCTAATTAAACTGAAGTTTCGGAGTGAAGAAATACACCGTAGGCTGTTGAACAGCGCAAAAAAATTAGAGTTATGAAATAGTGCCTAATGTAAACAAGCTATTTTAGTAATCAAGTGATTGTTTCTTGACACCGCTTCAGAATACGGCTGTACATGTGCGCGTAATAAATAAAAACAAAATTCTTTATATAGTATTTTTGCTGACACAGCTTGAGCATTTTTTTGGTTAAAAAATCATAAAGATAGTCAAATAATTTTAAGCACAGTATATGTAATACGTATATAGATGTGTACTGTTATAGTAGATAAGACTAAGAAAGTGACGAATATTTCTTTCTCGATAATGAAATATATAATTATATAGCACCAGCGTTCTCTGTGCATCATCCCTTCCTATAATGTGAATTTTCAAAGATTATTTTGATGCTTCATTTATACTAGGGGTACTTAAAAGAATTACTAGCATGTACGCAATTGCCACGCTACAAACCACTGCCATGTGTTATTACTTTCAAGTAAAATACTTACCAATAATGTAATGATATCATCGAAGTGTAGATACTGTAAAACACCTGAGTGTGGTCACCAATGAGTTNAATGTATGCTATGAAATATTCGCTGATAAGTTACTTTAGTTATATAATTGTCTTAAGTTTTTTCCAAAGAATTACTTTATTTTATGACATGAAAAAATTATATGTTCTTCCTATTTATGTTTTTCATAAAGGATTGTTGCATCTTTCGGTATGAATAATGATTATACTTTCATCCTATTTGTGACAGTCACAAAAACGGAAGGTTGCTGCATCTGATATGGGTGAAGAATAAAGTTAGTTCGCTTCATCTGACTGATACGAAGAGACTGAAAGATATGTTGATTTGCTGTGAAGTTGTTGAAACGTGATGAACTCCTCATGTCGGTAAGCTTTTCTGGAGGCAGCTGGAAGTGCAAGTTGCTCTATTTCAGAGGATTAGTCAATGTAAGCGTAGAAATATAACAATATAAATGTACGAGTGTAGAGAGAAGAGAAAGCGAGAGAAAAGTAGCGGAAATTCATCAAACGGCACCAGAAAGCTAAGAGGTGCCAAAGAAACCTTTTGTGTGTGAAAAATATACGAAAGCAATGAAGATAAAAACAATGAAATTATTAATCGTGCCTGCGAAAATAAAATTTACTAGTAATAGCAGCATTTAAGGTTTCTCCATTTCAGTGCGCCTAGCTGTGCCTTGACGTCCGGGAAGCAGGAGTCTGAACCCTGGACATTTTTCCTGCGCAGACCGTGTGCGCGTGAGCGGCGTTCACGTTGGTGCGCCGCGCTGCCCGCTGTATCGCTGGTTAAGTTGGGTTAGGTAATGTTAGGTAACGTTAGGTAACATTAGGTAACGTTACATAACGTTAGGTAGCGTTAGGTAAGGTTAGGTAAAGTTAGAGAGGTTACATTGGGTTAGGTTGGGTTAGGTTAGGTTAGGTAAGGTTACGTTAGGTTAGAAGGTTAGGTAAGGAGGTTAGGTTAGGTAAGGGTAGGTTAGGTTTGGCTAGGTTAGATTTGGCTAGGTAGTGTTTATTTTAGTGATGGCACGCGCAGGAAAGCTTACGTGAACGCAAAATGTCCAGGGTTCCGGCGAGTGCGTCCGGGAACGTAGTTTTAACAATAATTATAGCAAGAAATAATAATTATAATAATAGTATAAATAGTTATAATGGCATAATAAAATATTTATGTGCGCGTATGTCAAATTCAGTGTTCCGTACTGTAAAAATTATGACGAATTTTGGAGCAAGCAGATGCAGGATAGACTCTAAAATTGTATCCCTAAAGCCAATAGCCAATGTATTTTTCGAATTGACGCGCAGTCCGGAAACTGCAGTCGTATCCGTGTAGTCGGTTATTGAAAAATCCAACTACTGTATAATAAATCATTGTTTGAATTTTAAATTCGTCCCAAAGGAAGAAAACTAGAGTCAGTGGGATTTATAGCCCCGGGTAATGCTCTGCCCGAACAGGCTCAAAATTTTATTTCGTTTCATTTCTACATTTTTAAGCTCAAAATTTTATTTCGTTTCATTTCTACATTTTTAAGCTCAAAATTTTATTTCGTTTCATTTCTACATTTTTAAGCTCAAAATTTTATTTATTTTTTTACTAAGCTTTCCTCTGCTGCCTCTATAGATGTTGCGTCACTTGTCCCTCTCTCCCTCTCTAAAACTTTTCGCATGCAATATCATTCGAAATTCAATTGGTTGTTAGTATTTGCATAGTAAAAAATAAAGCCAGGCAGTTCCTGCCACACTTCTCTGATATTCTTTCCAATTCCAGTCGGTTCGTCACTGGCGGTGTGTGCATAATTGTGCCTAAATTTACATAAAAATATTTTTCGCTAATTGCGATGGCTGTCAAGCTCACCGGTGGTCTGCTCGACGGCTGCATTTTTTTATGTTCGATGACGTATTTTTGCCAATTTTTTCCGCTGTAAAAATTAACTGCCTAGGACATGTGCCCTCTTAGCCCAAAGTCGTCGCATGTGATCGTTGGTTCCTTGTCGCAAAAATTTTAGGCGAATCGCCGCTAGCAGAGAGAGCATCGATTAATTTCGTATTTTTGCCTTATATTTGCGGATTGGACTTCAGTTTTCTGTTTTTTTTCTGTAGTTTTTTTTTTATATTTCTAAAACTAAAACTTTTAAATGCCATGAGAAAAAAGGCGTCGTGTCCGAAATGCCAGCTTAACAAATGCGTGTACTACCGGAATTTAGTGAGTTCATTGTAGTTACTATCCAAGTATCAGTGCATTTAATAATTACTGTCTAGATTTTATCACAGGCAAATTTAAAGTGTTATTGAGTTTTTTTTCAAATTCCCAGTTTCTCTGCTGTTTTCTGATACCGGCAAAATTAATTTTACCAAAATTTTACTCCTGTTGCAAGGCTCATCATGTTTCCCTGGAGTATTGTTTATTTTTGTCTGTGGTTTTTAAAATAAGTACTTCTCCAGCTCAACATGATGTCCTTTGACTTTTTGTGTGTGATGACGCGTGAAAGAACGTGATACCAGGTGACGTTTTGAGCGGTGGAAGATACAGAAAAGCTGGAGACCTCTTCTTCAAGATGATTCTAATATCCTAGTTTTGATCTGATATCTAGTCGACGTGCAATTTACAGATTCGTGCCTATTTGCTCTGGTGTGATTCTAACCCAGAAGCTTCATTTTTCGTATATATTGTTGTACGTTAACAGTGAGGTGACGTAAGCCGAGCTTCATAGTAACATTATTAACGAACCATGTCGTAGTATCTGCTCACTACATCTTTTCTTATCCGGGCTCGGCTATCCCTACCTACATCGCCTCTAGACTGATAGATAATAGACGGCGTGTTCAAGCCCCCCTGAATTCCCTTGTTTATATGATCGCCTGTGTTTGTTCCCTGATATTTGATTGGAAAATTGAAATTTTGTCTCTTGACTTGCTCGCCGTGAACTGAGTGGCTGTCAGACGCACTCGCTAGGGAGTGGCTCTCGAGCGGTGCAGAGTCGAGAGCTGGGATGCCTGAACCATAGCGCTCCCTCCTATGCCTTCTGATCCATGCCATTGTTTTGCCTGATGGTCTTGACAGCGGGACGGGACCGTCCTATGTACCGTCCCGTATGCTTGACCGAGCAGCGATCGGGGATAGAGAACACTCATATGGGGGCTAAAGAACATCGATGCGAAGTAGATAATAATGTCGATATGGGACAGAGCATATCGAAATAGGAGAGAATCGCATCGATAATCAGATAGGGGATGAAATCCCATCGGTTGTTGTCGAAATGAATCAGTGATCACGTTGGTGGGTACGATATGGAATCACATCGATAATTGACAACACTTCCTTTTTAACCAAATCGATAGGGAAAAAATTGTATGGACAGGTGATGGAATCACTTTTGGTGGGATAGAATCAAGTCGATCGGACAGTGATCGCGAATACATAAGAAATGAAATTAATCCGGGTTCTGCCAGACTTTAGCGATCTCTTGTGTCCTGGTGTGCCTCATAATCCATGACATTGTCTTACCTGAAGTAAAATTTTGGTAGCTCTTCGGCTTGACCGAACAGTGACCGTGAAGGCGGTGTTAATAATTACAGCAGACAACTGGAACGCCTGTTGCTTTAAGACTATCACCCGCTAGGGGTGACAACTGAAACTGCTGAGTCAGCATATTTGGCATTTTTTGTATTTAAGTCAACCCCTTGACTGTCTGCGAGAGATTGTGATGATAGCTCTTCCTTCTCACATTTTGTGGTTGAAAAGTCAAATTTTTATATTTTAAATAATAAATAATTGAATACATAGACCCGTAGACCTTCATAAGTAAGACGAACTTTTTCTTGCCTCTCTCGTTTCGTTTGCGGGTGGTAAGCACCAGTGCTGGTTAGATATCACTTAATTTATCTGCGAAATGACATACTGACAGACAATATGTGAAATATTACGTATTCGTAAACCAGTCGCTGGTAAGCCTTAAAACACAGCTGATTATTTGCGTGAAGTGAATTTCACATGTTGCTTCATATTGGCTGAATAAGAGAAACAGGCAGGCGTAATTGTTTCTGATCATTAATGCTATCAATGAGTAACGAGAGATAGTATCAAAGGGTCCTATTATATAGGTAAAATTCACCGAATCGTTGGAGAATGGCGACGCAACTGATATCTGTAGTAGATCGTAGTTAATTATGGGAGATCCTATGAAGTGCTTTCATAGACTTCAGTTGTCTCTAAAGAGTGGACCTCACGCAACTTCTAACCCTGACACCACCTAAACAATTTTCTGCAGTTAGTAGGCCAACATTCGTTAGTCTTATTTCAATGTTGTAACGTGCTTTCTATAGGACTGGTTTATCAAGTGCTAGTGTTTCGTAAAAATTGCAGTTTTCTGAGTATACGTGTTTATTTTGTAGAGAAAAACGTGGTTTTGATAAAAAAAAATCCATGAAACAGATTTTTAAGAGTCCAATTCTAATAGATCTCTGTTCCAATCGTATATTGCAAGCATTTCATAATATCTGCAATAGCCATATTTCCGGAATTTTGTGAAGAATAAATATTGGATTTCATGTGAGAGAAGTCGTTGAGGCCGATCTCAAAGCCTTGGTATCTTATCCCTGGACTCTCCCTCCATGCACCGCATACCTGTTCAAAAATTCCGCCTGTGGGAACTATAGCAGCGTTCCAGAAGTCACTGAACCTTTCGTTGTACGGGTCAGTTTATGTTCGCATCATCGTAATCCAACTTGGACAATTGCGAATAACTTTCCGTAGAGACTTAATTACGATTGATCTGATGCTCCCACTGGGCTCTATCCTCTTCATCATGTTTACAGGCGAGCCCCCGTTGACACTGGACGTTCTTTGGACACATCTCTCATAGGATTTTATCGGCCATTAAAGGCTTCTCCTGGTGGACTTCTTGTGTCATAACCTGATGCTTCGACCACGCTTCTCTCTCTCTCCCTCTCTTGCAGGCTCAGAGTCGTCGTCTTGACGTGTTTTGGTAGTCTTGCCGACTTGGACAATCTGGTTTGGGGATGCGTCAAGCTTTGGCAATTTCTGGGTGGGAATACGTAAACTTTCAATAATGTGTAAATGAGAATGTGTAAAAGCTTGGCAATGTTTAGGTGGAAATTTGGACAATATATAGGTGGGAATGTGGACAACTTTGGCAATATCTAGCCATGCTTGCATGGGTGCTTGCTTAGAATTAGGCTGTTATTTACGTAGGGTTGCCTAAAATTTGGCAGTTGCCATAGTTGGAATGTGCAAAGTATGAGCAACATCTAGAGTGCTAAGCATTGGACTGGGACTATCTAACAGTATTTCGTCTACGTTAGGGACACGTAAAGTTTGCCGCTGTTTAGTTGAGGATACGTTTTGTGCGACTAGTCTTACTGAAAATACTGCTACCAGTGCAATTTTTTCCCGCGTTTTTGGCCTAAATTGGATGTACGGGATGTTCCTGATTTTTCCCACAAATACAGTAAATTGAATTTGAATTCCAACCTTCTCAGTCTAAAACAGGTTTCTAACCTAGGATGGATAAGTTATCGTTCGATAATTTATAGTTGTCGTCTGCTTAGTTGCCCATAGCTGTATCGTACTAGACTTTCTACCCAAAGAGATGAGGTCGCCTCGAACAGCTTAGAAGTACTCGTAGTTGTAAAATGAAGTACCAAAAACTTATAAAGGTGAGAAGACAGTGCAATAGTAGCTACCCATAGCTGTAGTAAGGTACTCAGAAAATAAAGGCAAGAAGACAAGGTAACGGTTCCCATAGCTGTATCTTAAGCTACCCAGAAAAGTAAAAAGCAAGAAGACGAGGTAAAGGTACTCGTGGCTGTATCATAAGGTACCCAGAAAAGTTAAAGGCAAGAAGACAGTGTAAAGGTACTCACAGCTGTATCATAAGATACCCAGAAAGATGAAGACGGGGGAAGACAGCTCCGAGGTACCCATAGCTGTATCGTAAGGTACTCAGAGCACTGCCGACAAGCAACCTTATCTTCCCTCCATGATCACCAAAAAAGGTCTCGGTCGCCGTCGTTTCTGCCAACATCCTCTCGTTCCTGGCCGGCTTGGGTTACAGTGCCGCCAGTGCAATTGGTTCCTCTCGTGGTCGTAGGTGTCGTTCTCCACAGCACTGACCATGTTGCCCGTTGCTTCGGGCCACTCTATATACTAGCTTGCTCACTTGGGCCGCACTCAGCGTAGTTTATACAGATTCCCTGCCGCTGCTACTCATGGGTTGGCTGGCAGGTTTTCGTGCTGTGAGTCATTCATACTATGCGAGGTTTTTCACTTCTGCTGATGTTGCTCTCCTCGTATTTCTTTCTTTTTTTTTTTTTTTTGAAGTCGTGCTTTGACTGATTTTATCGCTACCTATCATGCCCGAGTCAGTTCTTTATAAACTCCAAATTTCAATCGATTTTACTTTTCATGAGAGTTGGACACGTACCCCACCTGGGGTCCACCATTCTCGAGGGTCTAGGGGTCTATATGGTCCTCCGGCCTTTTAACATCTATGGTTAGCCCGCAAATGTTCAGTAGTACCCACCTCTGTTCTTTATGAATAATAAACCACAGTTCTCCGATGCGGTATATATATATATATATATATATATATATATATATATATATATATATGAATACTAATCACATAAACGGAGTTTTGGCCGCCTCACAAGCTGATTTACTATTTTAGTTTCTGAGGGCCCCCAGAATGCTGTTAGGGCGGTCTGGCGCAGCCTAAACTGTCTCTAATATGTCTCATGAGAATTTTAAGCCATGTATCTTTTTCCTGAACAGATACTACTAGCATGCAGAACCCGTAGCCTTTGCAGTAATTGATATCTACTGCCGTAAATATGCTACTGGAATTGCTGGGCACGGGCAACTGCAGTCAGGCGGCCTAGTTGTCAAGAAAAATTCTTGTCTGAAGTTCTTTCACTTTCGTTTATATTATTTGGCTTTTTACCATTGAATGTTTACCTAATTTATCCGTCATATGGAAGCGTCGGAGTATTCGGACCACTAGAGCTAGAGCCGAATTGTCTCTCCATATGAAAGTGTCGCAGTAACCGTACTACTAGAGCACGAACTAAATTACCTATCCTCCATGTGGAGGTTTTGGAGCATCCAGATCACTAAAGCAGGAGCCGTATTATCTTCCATGTGAAGGTTTTGGAGCATCCAGATCACTAGAGCTGGAGTTACATTTTCCTCCTTGTGGAGGTGGTGGAGTACCCAGACCACTGGAGCAGGAGCCATATTACCCTCCACGCGGAGGTGCTGGAGTATCCAGACCACTGGAGCAGAAGCCGAAGGCATTTTCCTCGCCACCTTGGCGCATTCTCTCGTCCCAGCCCTGACGACTGCTGCGAGAGATGCCGACTAATCTTTCGATCTGCGTTATCCTACCGTCCATCTTGGGGTCTGCGCTCCGGTACAACTTAACGCCTGAGAACAACGCCATTTCTGCGGTGTCGCCGCGGTGCCGTGTTCCACTGCAGCTTAGCTCTGTGGTGCTTTGAGGCAACGATTGGGAAATGTACCGATAAGATGATAAAAGGCATCGCTAAAAACACTTGTGCTCAATGGTGTCATGATTGCCCCCTCCAAATATCATCATTGGCAGGGGATGCTCGGCTATCTCGCGATAGTTACATGCTACGCTCCTCACAAAAAGAGAACCGAAAAAAAGACGCACGGCGGGATTGAAGAGCAAAAGGTTAAAAAATGACTTGCCCCAGGCGGCCGTTCTGAGGTTGGCTGCTTCGGTTCGCAGAGCTCTTGGCAGACGCACTAAATAACAGCGAACTTTTATTTTTACAGTTATTGTTAGCCAAATTATATGCATTGTGATGGGTTATCCATTGTATGGTGCAACAATAAGTAAGTGCGCCTCATTGAGGAACGTTTTAGTCGATAAACTTGAAAGATTCCTTTCTGAGTGGTTACGCACCAACTGTCATCGCACTTGCTAACGCTCTTACGTTACGTCTTCATAAGGTCGCATTTGCTGTAACAGGGGACGAGGTTTGTGTCGTGCAGACATGGTTATGTGGTAAATAGAGTTCGTTTTGTCCCTAGTAAATGAAACTTCTTAGTTATGTTAGCGCCATGCTTCAGCTCCTCTGTGCCTCATTACGAAACGACTAGCGTAGCTCTCAGTTCATCTCTCCCGCTGCTACATTCATTTCCTCGATATTTCTAATGGATGCTTTCTACATTTTCATTTCCTCATTATAAAATATTCGGCTCATTGTTGAGTCTGGAATGCTGGCCACGTTTGCTTGTACGCTTATAGCATTTGACTTCAATGAGGTTGTCTTGTGAGCTGCCGGTATAGAAGTAGACTAGCTTTCTTGACTTGGATTTCTGCGCATTTTCTTTGCTGTTCAGTCATTCTTGCACTTATGTTTAAAATGTCAATATGCTTTCATAGCTTGTAATTTCAGTGTTATTTTTTAGGGAGGGATTGACTTTTTGCCGTACGCTATCCCTGTTCCTTATTCTTTGAATTGTGTTAAATTACGACAACTCTGAAGGATTTCCTAGTGGAGCGTACATCTGTACAGCAGAGATTTTGAAAAGGTTAAGTAATCCACCTCACTAAAAATTGTTTACGACTCTGCATCACCGACGATACACTAAAGCTGTACTGGTACCCGCAGCTCGCCTGTGGACCCACAAATTGACACCTTTTACCTACTGGACTACTGCTCAGCGAGCTTTTTTTCAATCCCCCTTTTGTACATGCCTCAAGAGTCTGTAATATGCCTTTGGTCTAAAGCCACTGTCGCTTACCGTACACGATCGCCATGAGACAAAAGCTCAATGGAACGAAACGAGATGGCAAATGACGCCTAATGGTCTCGAACCGGTGCTAAGAGACCGCTAATAGACACAGGGCTGCAGGTAGTGGTTGTCTCTGGACGAGTAGCGCCGGAGAAGCTCGGCTGCAAGTAGTGGATGTCTGGCGAGCAGAGGTTCTTCTAAGATGGCATGACCGCTGGTACGGGGATTGGCTATCCTTGGAAGAGATTCGTTGAGGAAGATATGGTTGCAGCTTGTGGATGTCTCAGGAATAGGTTCGTTGAAGAATATATGAACGCTTATTGGCGAACAGGCGGTTTTTGGCGAACCTTGAAAGAGTTTCGTTGACGAAGATATCCTTACAGGTCGTGAATCTCAGGAATAAGTTCATTGAAGAATGGAGGAATGGTTCTTGGCTTACAGATGGTTATTGGCTTTCCGTTGAAAAGGTGGATGTGCACGTGGATGTCTGCAGAATGGATTCATCGAAGAGCGTACTGTTGATTATCAGCTGATCATTCTTAGAGGAGACTCGACGAAGAAGACGAGCTCATATCAGTTGCAGAGCTTTCGGGTATGGCTTTCTTGCAGAGTCTACGAACGATTATTGGTATATGGACAGTATATTGACTATCCCTGGAAAAGATTCATTGCAGAAGATAAGGTTACTGCATGGTTGTAAACGTGTGCGGAAGTGGTTCGTTTATTGATAAAATATGATTACAGGTTGTGAGCATTGCTTGAATACATTTGTTGAAGAATGTACGAACGATTATTGGACATCCATATATAGGATAATCAGTTAGCAAGACATGGTGATGGGTTATTGGTGCCTATGAAGAGCAGATTCGTGACTGCCCTGCAGGAATTGCAGCCGTGAATGACTTTAAGTGGTAGACGAAATCATTACGTAATCTCTAGAACTTTTTCTTTGACTACGACATGTATGCATACACCAAACTTCCATAGCAGTGACACTGAACATGACAGTGGTGTGGCCTGGAACAGTAATGCGTCACTTGCGATAGTTTTATACTTCACCTGCAATCGATGCCACTGAGGATAGTAACATCAAACGTGTCAGCCGCGAAACAAACCTAGTCCGCATCAATTAAGTTCAATAGATCTGGTGCAAGATGAAATATTGTACATGCTAACGCTGGATTAGATTTGGTACGACAGCCGAACTACTCACTAAGTATTACGTTATATGAGAAACGAAAGTTCGTTCAAATGGGGTGAATGGTTTCTTTTTTTTCAAGTTTATTGAAAAATGAGGACAATTGGCAATCGTGTCGTCACGTCTCCAACTGCAGTTTTACACCATTTGGGGCAGTCAGTTGTTCTCTGACACGTCACTTGAGTCAGCTACTTCTGCTGCTACGTTTACATCATCTGTCATATTGCCGGTGAATGGCTGGCAGACTATCGACAACATGCGCTTTGCACTTCGCCCACGCGCCTCCTCGTCTCGGTGCCACGCGCGCCACTCTACGGCGAACGTGCGCCTCCTTTGGACGCCTGAGTGGTGCCGCTTCCCAAACGAACCTCCTGCTGTGAAAACTCTTTCATTAACTCGATCAGCTTTCCATCTCGCTTTTAATAATGTAAGTGACTTACTTAAATATTCATATGACATGCGGGCACATCGGTGCGTTGTACTGTGGACTGCGCGCTGTGATTCTGATGTGCAGTCTTTCTTTTCTTCTTGGGAAGACGTTTTTATATACCCGAGTTTGTGTAAAATTTACGGGCGTTTTAATGCAGACATTGCTTCTCTGCCCGCTTTAAGCCTAAGTATAAGGACTTGCGGGCTTTTTTATGCAAGTCTTTTGTACGTTATATTATACTTATACAATAAGTTACATTCTTTGGAATGGCGTCGTTTTTACTTTCTTAAATCCAAGTGTATGTAACTGACGGCCATTTTATTTCCGTGACTTTTCTTCACTATCACCTTAGTTTGCAAGAATTGATTCCGGTGATCAGATTTGAAAAACTGGGTGCTAATTTTCTGAAATGAAATAATTTTATATGTACATTTACCCAAGGCTCATAGCTTCTTAGGAAAGGGTTTCTTTTTGTGACATGAACTTAAAAAAGAGCTCGATCGGGTTTTGACATGAAATTAGAAAGAAGCTTTTAAGGCTTCAACATGACCTAAAATAATAGATTTTGAAAGTTTATGTAAAAATAACTTTCCGTGCGTTCAATATCCAGTGCATGTGTTGGTAGGAGTCTGTGTTTCAGCCCTTCGAGTGAAACTTGCGGTTTTCAGTGCGGCTTTTCAATTACATATTCCATGTGCTCCCCATTTTTGAGGCTAGCGTTTTACTACCACTCTCATCAGAACTTCTTCTTTTCAAGACATTAGCTTTTGTAAAATAGTGTTTTTTCTGTCTTGAAAAGATAACCGTAGTTTTTCCGATATGTTCACGTATACTAAGCTCGTGCTTTATTGAAAATGGTTATTTTTAGGACTGATTCAATATTGCCTACATTCCAGCATGTATATATTCCTTGGCTTCTGGCTACTTTATCATGCACTCTCAATTCAAACACTCGCATGCATTTTTAACCAACTAGTTACATATGAAATATCTCTGACGTTTAATTCGTTGATGGTGCGAGCTGTGTTTGATTGCAATAAAAGTGTACGATAATATCGTTCAATACCGTATATGTTATTTACCAACTAAGTAATACGGTATACTATGATAGTAACGCGCGTATCAATAACAGTACATGTATAATAAATAAGTTGCAGTGTCTTGCGTAATAGAAATAATATTAATAAGAGTGACATGACTATATATATATGGTAAGCCAACTTCGTGATGAAGGTACTATAAATATCTAGTTTAGATTTTACTGGTCCTGTATTTCTTTTGCACCCTAATTTTTGTGAAGTAACTATATGGCATTCGAATGATACAGCTTATATACATCCTTGTTCTTTATGCTCTCTTAAGAAACAACCTCAAAATAGGAAATTTGCATATACAGTATTGGTTTATGGGATAAGCCGAGTCATGCTAATGCAGTATGTTTGATATGTTTGTGAAATTGTAGCAATTAGATACAAGTTCAGCCCTGTTGCAAACAGAAGGAACCATCGACATGAATATTATTATTTTGCTGGGCCATTCACTGATGATATGAAAAATGAAGTTTAGGATAAGGCTGGTGTTAACTGCCCCATCTATTATTCATAGGCATTCTTCCAATGAATGAAGGCAGCGGCATTGGCTTTCGGATAATTGCCTTTAATTTTCCGACTGGGCGCATATGGTTTAACTGCATGTTGGCTTTGTACGTACACAATTATGAGGCTAATGTACACCCCACACTCGTGTTTCGTTTACGAATGGCTGGGTGGTACTGTGGATAAAAGTGCCATCCCAAACCAAGACGTCAACGCTGGTATTTCTTGCCTTGACACGGCAAAGCGCGCTGGTTTTGGGTCATACTGTTCTCAGTGACTGGAAATTGACTTCAGATCTGCATAAATATTCCTACATAACAGTAGCACAGAAATCGTTGGAAATGCATCGCGGAGAACAAAAATTGTGGGAAATGCAGCAGATCTACATTAAAATTCTATTGTTAAAATATAACAATAGAACAAACATTGTGGGAAATGAAACTCTTCTCTTGCAGTAAGTAATGTTTAGGGACTGGTAACGGCTTGTCTTTATACGCTCGTGTCTATCAGTCACGTGTTTGCTGTGGGCAATGGAGCGGAAAAATATTCATTTGCGTGTGTATCGAGTCGTATAGAGTACGCGGTATTTGATGAGTCACTCTTGGCAAGTGAGTGCTATGAGCTAATTCAATCCATTTTATTGTATTTTTTTTTTTTAATTTACACGGGAACTTGAAAAACTATTGAATTTTGGCACAAGGGGTTCTTTTATTGATCAAGAAATACAAGTTCATCGGCATAGGCCGTTGGAGCAGTATAAGTTTTGATGATTTTTCGGTCTCTATATATGGTGTCATAATATTCTATGATTGTGGCCTTTAAATGTATAGGCGCATTCGTGTTTCCTACAGATCAAATCATTCTGTGTATTACCATATGTACGATTTGCTTCTAAAGAAAAAACTTTATGGAAGTTTCATCAGGCAGTCATGGGATATAATGGTCATTACAGGTAGGCTGTTAACTACAGTTTAGCCTATGGTGTATTCTATGCGTTTTTAGCTCTATTTGTAGTACATTAAATCTACTTGTAATTATGGTAATTCAAGGTCAACATGCGTTTAGGATGACCTCAGTCACTATTTTTCATTTTTGTCGTACTTTATTTATTTTTATTTATCCTCTTAGACGAGTTCGGTCGGCTATGCAATATATCTTTCTCCATTTCTGCAAGTTTACTCAAAACGGAAAATATCACTTGCAGCACCTCTCATTGTTTAATCGTCATGAAAGCGAACTTTTTGAAAATACGTTTAATTTTCTACGTCCACCATAGATGCATAGATATAATACGTCTTGATATTTTGTTATTTTCATAAGCGGGATATTGATAAACTGAAAACTGTTCCAGTTTACACGGGCTAGCCGCTTAACAAAAATAGGTCCGGTTGCCTGCTTTAGGATGCAAGAGGACCCCTGAAGTTTTGCAGTCTACGGAAGCGCCACGATTACTTTCAAGTTTGTGTGTCTTACTCGGTGTGTCCCACAAAATACCTAAACTGAGGAATTTTTCTGCACATGACTTATAGTAACACACTTCTTTACCGTATTTTTATTATTGATGTGTCAACTAACAAATGACTTTTTTATTCCCTTTGTTTTGTTATTGTTCACTACTAGTGTTTTCTTTTGTCTACTATTAAATAAACTGCATCAAATTTTCTTTATTTTTTTTAAGGAACCCTGCCTGTGAGATAGTGCCTTAATGTTTACTCTCATAAAGTTCTTCCCATTTATAGTGGACAGTTTTCTTAAAACCTCCCACTCCAGCCTCCTCCATTTTAGGCATCTCTTGGTCTATTTCTAATGTTATCGATACCACTTTCTTTACTAAGGGAGATTCCCATCACATTTTTGTCTATTGAAATAAATGGCGTCAAAATGTATACCATAGTTTAATGTAACTAAACATAAAGTTAAATCCATTTTGACGCACAAAATTGAAAAAGAAATGCTCATGAATTTGCGTTTTTCTCATTTGAGATATGGGGGAATTACCCAATTGCCGCACTAACTCTACCTAAATCTATTTCGTACCAAAGGGTTAATTGACATTTTTGTTAATGACAGTTTTACAATTTTTGCTACATGATGCAAATGATATTATACCCTTTTCAAGAGTTAATTCATAAATTGTTGTCGCATGATAGAGTGTAAATATGTTCTCTCCGTGATGTGATTGATTCACTGACACTTGTGAGTGGTTATATGAGTCAGTTGTAACCTGACATACTGGTGTGAATGGAGCTCATATGTCCCGATATGAACAGGATCCGTGGAGTCGCCTACGTGCTAGTGTTTGAGCCTATTCAGCTCATAAAATTCCGAGGTTAATGTCTTGATTTTCAAAGTCCTAAACAACACATTGCTTTGATGACGTATAGCAGTCATGACCAACCAGGATTCTTGAACAGTACTATCGCAGTGCTTCTATGAATAAATAGGTCACGTAATGGAAACACACGTAATATTAATTGCAGGAATAATGATTGAGATGGGAGTTGTACTAGTAGTAAATACAACAACAGTAATAGTAATAATTAATATAATACTTATACAATGGTTGTAACACTATTTATAAGAGTATGGTGGTTTGTAAAATACGAGAATCAGTGTTATTAAAGGCTGGAATAACGAATGGAAATTAGGCTATACCATCCGTGGTTTACTATCGATTTTAACAGCAGACATGAAACGAAGGCTTGGTACCTATAGAAACTTATTTCCAACCTTGTACGCCCATCAATAACTACGGTTTCTGTACGTTCATTAACCAAAGGCAACTTTGATCTGAATCAGTTGATAACTTATAAAAATCCCCAGTTTACTTAACAAACTTACCAAAAACACTAAAGCAAAATTTTCAAAATATCTCCTCAGCATGAGACACGAGGGCCAGTCGTCCTCCGACCTTGACGTGCCCTATTTTACCTTGTGGCAGCCCCATTTTCTGGCCGGTGTGCTCCCAATTTCAATATTTCACGCAACTCAGATCATCGCAAGAGCCTTCCATTACGTCGCGACCGGCATTACTCACCGCACAGCTGCCTATTAGAATTAGTCGAGGTGTTTCCTGTACAGAGAGAGGTGTTGAGTGGTGAGTGATGTTGTGGTTAGGTGTGGTGTATTGGGTGGTGTGAGTGATGTTGTGAGTTGGATTGTGTGAGGGATGTTATGGTTAGGTGGTGTGTTGGGTGGTGTGAGTGATGTTGTGGTTAGGGTGGTGTGAGTCAGTAATGTTTTGGTTTGGTTGTGTATTGGGTGTAATGAGTGATCTGGTTAGTGCGTAATAATGGGTCACGTATTGCAGTTTTGAGTAGCGTGAGTGCTCGCTAGATGGACGTGAGTTGTGCGTATTGTGGTGGAGGATGCTGGTGGGTGATGTTGAGAGCAGTGATGTCCATTCAAAAATATAGATGACTATTGGATATTTTCCGATTCCGCTCCTGTATACCTCGGGTAATTGCCTGTGAAGTTCCGACAGGGTGCTGGTCTTACTGTTACCTTCTTCTTCATTTAAGTTTGCCTGCTCTCTCCACAGTATTACGTGTATTGTTGAGAAAATTATTCCATCGTAGATTCAATCGTTGATTCCATCTTTCCATCACTGGCTGCGCACTACCTCTTCCTTTTATGCAATTCCTTTCTCCAAAGTTTGCGTGTTGGGCTGAGTTTCCATCTCTCCCTATGCCCGTCTATCTGTCCCTCCATCATTCCCTAACTGGCTTGCCTGCCTGACTGGGGCATGAAGCCCAACTGGCAAGTGCACTTCATCCCAACGTTGCCCTTCCTTCCCCACGGCCTATCGTTTGATCGATTCCACCTTTACGGACATCCTCGTCATATCGAGTTCGTTAGATCAGCTGATACCCTCATGGCTCTCAACCCTTGTGCTCTGCACCGTGCAGCTTTTGGTTTTGACACGCTTCCAGTCGTTTCTTTTTTGCTGTCTTTTTTTGAAAATGCTAAAAAGATGTTAAGGTGATAACTGAGGGATCAGCTCTTGTGTTCTCCACCGTGCGGCTCTTTTGGTTTTGGACGCGCTTGCATCCTGTTATTTATTATTTCTTTTTTTTTTTTCAAAAATATGGAAAAAGATGGTTTTACTGTCATCCTCTGGTTCATCTCTTTGCTCTGTACCCTGTAGTTGTGTTTTTACGCACTTGCTCTCTATTATTTAAAGAAAAAAATGTATCTCTGCTACCTTTGGTTGGATCGTCCTTTCAGTGTTTTATTTATTGTTTTATCCATTGCTTTCTCTTCCACTTTTATGTAGAAATTGCAAAAAAGACCGAGTGCGGCAGGTGCTCGAATGCTAGCGAATCCTTAATTGGCGACGACGCCAGCTTTGGCTTAGACGCTTCCGCAGCGCTTTGTTCATTGCTTACTCTTCTTCCAATTTCTTTTTTATTGAGAAAAAACGAGAGAATTTCGAGGAGCGAAAAATTCGTGCGTACTGATCCAGTTTTGACATTTCTCGCGTTTGTAATATAGTGATGTGGACCGACGTCATCAAATGCTTTTATTGACTCTAAAATCTACCTTTCTATTCAAAAACGCGTAAATATTGTCATCACCTGACCTCCTACTTGGTTATAATTGCACCCTACATTGCATATAGCTTGCGCCTTTGTTAAAACTTTCTATATCTGAATTATGATCAGATAACCTCCACAGATTATGTTAACTTCGACCAACTTTTGCATGTATCTTGATTACGTTGCTACTTACACAAACGTTGTGTGGTATGACGTCATATCTGCAATATAAACTACCTACCTCAACTATTTTAGAGGTACCGAGCCCACACTATCGATGAGCTCTGTATCGGCAATTTTTTGTGATATCGATATCGGCAGCACAAAGTTGTATCGGTGCGCTCCTAGTAGTCTCCTCTCAGACAGTTCCTGTAGAAAATATTGATAAGGTGACCTCCGTAACCTAGCTGTAGTCACTTATTCTGCACGTCTCAACAGCAGCTGCTGTAGATCATCTAAATGAATTTCTACGTGTAGCTAACTGCCGCACCTAGCTGCCAGAAGGTTTACTTTCAATCCGTCACTCAACTAACCACTCTGCAGAATTAGCTACATATCCTGGATTCTGCTTGTCTCAGCAACTTAAGTGCCAATTGGGATAACCAGTTTGCCGTTCCACCACCATATTTTTTTTTCTATTGGTAGAGTTGTGCTAAAATTTGATAAAACTTGAAAAGAATCTTGCTCAAATTGAAAGCGAAACTTCAAGCTTCGCTCTTGAGTCAGCCTTTTGCGCGTCGGCTGTTTTAGCGACTTCTGCAAATTTTGCTGGTAAAAGAACACAGTCTGACTAGCGTAAACTACATGAAATTTTTGTTCATGAAAGTTTAGCCATATGCATATGAAGTATAAGTACCGTAAGCAATCGATGGCAGATATTGCTTTCGAAAGACGATCGCTGATGCGCAATTTGTGAAATTTCATTAGCTCAGGAAAAGGTGGACTTTGGACGCCTTTAAACCCGTCACTATCTTGATAGCCCGTCGCAAATCCATAGGCAGTGATCCAATGTCTTTTGAGGCTGTATCGATTAATATCTGATAATGGTTAATAATTTCCAATTGGACCCTTTACTGTCCTTTTATCTCTCTAGTAAATTCTCAGGTAATTATCTAATGTCTATGTATACGGACGGCATCGGAAAATATACGATGATTGCCAATGATATTCCTCCTGGTACTAAATACCTATCGGCTTTTATAGGAATTGCTCTATCTAAAACACGTTTGATTTTTTTGTGGGTGGGGTTTAGAAAAGGGTCAAGTCTATCTCCCTGAATTTTTTCGGTACCTAATATCCTATAGAATCTCTCACAGCTCCTACCTGTGCGCCTATAGACTAGTGTATAGGCAAGTCATTTAAGTAGGCCTATTGCAAAGGACAGGCAGGATGGGCTAGGCCTGGTGAGTCTCGCTCTAAGTATTGTTCCACGAGACAACTGCACGTTTACATGAACACGGCAAACATGCTAACATGTCACGCCAGGTCGCATGACCGCCAGCCATTTTTAGCATCCCTGTAAATTTGTCAGGTAGTGCGTAGATTTTTTAACTCGCTCTTTGTAATTGCCTGCCAGGACGTTTATAGACTGGAATGTTAGTGTTTTGCTGGTGTATGTTGTTTATCTTCGCGGTGATATAAGAGAAAGAAAGAGAGAGGCTAGAGTAAGTGTTGCGTGATTTTGCTTTATATTTGGCGCTGGGTTTGCTTTGTTATCTCGAGATTGTTATTGCTATTACTTGATTGCAGCGGCGCGGGGCTCTATAGTCCCAAACTTGTGTGGCATAGTCCACTAACAGCGCTATTATTTAAGGCAAATTTAATTCTTTTTTACGATATTGTTACAGCATCAATGGAGAACACGTACGTTACATCCCGCGCCGTTTCTGCTAGATGCGTTAGTCGGTTTCGGTCCGTTTTAATATTATTGCTAAACCTCTGCACCGTTATCATTGTAGCCACTGAGGTTTAATTTAAAATATCTTACATTTCACAATAGTTAAAAAGTTATCCATCGGAATTAAAATCTTTACAGTTTCAAGTAGATTTGAGATACACCCTACTTCAGGCGAAGCGTGGTTTATACCTTTTATACCTTTATACCTTTATTTGTTCTCTCAATTTACAAATCAACAGTTAAAATATTCACAATTACAGACAGTTGGTTAGAGAACACGCCTACTGAAAGTGAAAACACTTATGGGGCGTACA
>LQNS02000226.1:4517616-4532349 GCA_001587735.2 Parhyale hawaiensis
TGCGTTAGTCGGTTTCGGTCCGTTTTAATATTATTGCTAAACCTCTGCACCGTTATCATTGTAGCCACTGAGGTTTAATTTAAAATATCTTACATTTCACAATAGTTAAAAAGTTGTCCATCGGAATTAAAATCTTTACAGTTTCAAGTAGATTTGAGATACACCCTACTTCAGGCGAAGCGTGGTTTAATTTACTAAACCTGATATTTTACAGTATTTTAAAAGCCAGTCTTTTGATATTAATATTTTTAAAAAAAATTGAGGTACGTGTTAGTTATTTTAACTTAAAATTCCGGTCCTAAGCATGAAACTTTGGTTGTCTTAACGACTAAGCAAAAGGGTATATTGTAGCGTTTTTTTTTTTTTTGCACAATTTATAGAAGGTCTTGATCGGTATACGACTATACGTGCTACACCAGACTGTTTTTGTATTCAGTTATAAATTGCGAGATTCTTATTTGTTACGGGTTGCATTTTCTGATTTTTTACAATGTTGCTATAGGTTTTTCTCGGATCTGTAAAATAGCTTTATCGCCAGTGGTTTTTAAATCATATCTTTAAAATAACATTCTTTATTTTTCCTTCTGTATCACCAGCGATCGATTCATGTCTGCTAAATAACATTCATATTTTCTGGTGCATTGCCAGAGGTTTTAATCACGTCTATAAAATAACATGCTCTTTTTTCTTTTGTGTTGTATGCGTTTTTTTTTTTTTGTAAAATGACTCTCATTTTTCTTGCCTACTAAACTATCACACTTTCGTAGCTCCTTATTTCTGTTAAATAAGCATGCCCAGAACGGGTAATTGACTTCAATAGGCATTTGTATTTTCATACATATATATACGAATATTTTAGATCAGTGAAAGCCAGTCTCTTATTTTATGTTGAATTTAGTCATTCTGTACTTAGTAGTGCGTTATGTCGTGTGTCATGAACCTCGTCAGCACTTTGAATTTTACCCTATTATTGACTGCAGCCGTGTAGCCTTATGAAACATAGTGGGCACTTGTCTGTAGTATTTATATGGATATCCTATTTTACCTGTACCGCTACTTTTACCTGTGTCGTAATTTTTTTCCTTGCTTCAGTCTTTTAAGAACCGTGACGCACATACACTTGCCACGCGTCTTCCGTGCTCTGGATTGCCGCATAGGTAAATCAGTATCCAGGTGTTATGTTGTTCAGCATTCAGTATCATTTTCCATTCTAATAAACGTCTATATTTCCGCTTTCATTAAGCACGATTTCCTCTTCATTGAGCACACGTCTTTTAATTTTACGACAGGTGTTACGTATTTTTTTTCGTCCATACATAGGCTATACCGTATGTATAATTTTGACAACTGTGTGCCGTCCGTATAGGTCCTTCGAGCTGAAGCCGTGTCTCGCCTTCTTCAGCAAGCGCCCAGATCTATAAATCTAAATTAACCAAGCCGGTGCTTTGTAATTAGCAAAGGTAAAGTACAAGCGTTACATGTCCTTGGAATATTCATGCAGCGGGGGACTAATTTGTTTTGCTCTATTTTACGCAGCGCCTGACGTACTGATAGTGCTAATCTGCTTCAGGATTTATGGGAGCTGCGTAAATTACATAGAAATTGTTTTACTGTGAGGGCCACCAAGCAAAATAATAATTCATGTCTTCGTTGCGGACGGTGGAAGCGGATAAGTTACTTCTGAATATATATTTAATGTTTCGCAGGAAGTGTACCTGGTCGCATGGATTCTAGGATTCTCTTGCTAATATGTAGCGCTGTTCTTACGAAAATTGGCGTGTAATATAGACTGTAAAAGTTAAATGGAATTCCGTTTTCGTATGCTGAGCATCTGGGAGCTATTTCCGTTTCATGGCCGCTTTACTTCCTTCCTGTTTCCTATTCCTGACAGTTTGTGCTCTGTTCGTCCCCATCTTTCTGATTTACTGTCCCCATGCGCGGCCGGTGATCATTCATGCTTGTATTTCTTATTGTATGTGTGAAACGTTTTGTTTTTTCAACTTCTCAGTTTTTGTACTAGTTTTTGGGGTCCAGCTCTCCAGGAGCATGCTACCCTGTTTTAGGTGTGGATTCCCGAGTATACGGAACGATTACCGGCTTCTGGTCTTGTCCCGGTAGTCTTTACTGTTCTATAGCTTGTAGAGTTATGTTAGTGGCATCATTCGCCATGACCATTTGTTACTCTGTATACAAATTTTCTAGGAATTTTATCATCTCGTTTCGTCGCCTGTTACTGTGATGACGAAGCATAGAAGATGGAAAATTAGTACTGAATCATCGATCATGCCTTTTCTTTAATTTTTGAGGAGCGCCACTTGAACAAGCCTCACTCATTCTCAAAAAAGCAACGATCACAGATATAACATCTACATAACCCAACCTACGATAATAGTTCCAGGTATTTTTTTTAGCTGTTGGTATTCCTTGTGAAGTTCCTTCACATGCTAGCAATGCATGGCCTAGCATTTCCAGCATCGGGAACTGTAATAATTCACTCCTATACTGTAGCAATTAAGAAGAAAGAAGTTAACGCTTCTGTGACTCAGAGCAGTGTAATTGAAGCGGTTTAAGCGGCGCGAGGGCGGCGTTCAGAGGATGCAGAAGCCGTTCCTTGGTTTCCGATTGTCGCGTATAAATCTTGCGATGCGTCTGGAAGAGCAGCTTTGGAGCCTCCGAGGTGCCATTCGTTCCACGACTCCAGCAGCGCTGTGCAGCAATGCATCGCCGCCTTCAGCTGCTTTTTCCAGTTCGCACATACGCGATATTGCGTCCTTGACTTTGGACTTGGTATGGTTTTGATTCTTTGCTCTGGGTCTCATGTGCCTCAGAGCAGCAATTCATTATAAAACCTTTTTTTTTCAGTTGCACCCCTGGCAAACGAATATCTATAGTCAGTTGCCAGTAGTGCAATGCATCACTTGCATTCTTTTATTTTAGGTTGGGTCTGCACGATGTTGCATCCAGCCTTAGGGTTAGCATATTTTTTGAACCCGTATGGGTCACCGCATTCCCTTGTCAGACTAGGTACATAGTACTAAACTTTTAGTAAAACCAGCACACTAGACTAAGTGGTATCCATGATACTGACCGGAACCGAGGCCACCGAGTGTCTCGGTGGCCTCGCCGACACACATCTCTGGTGTGGAATCTATGTTGGAAAACTTTATAGAATGGACCGGCATGGCTCTTTCCTCATGTTTTCTTTGGCAACATCTGTGAACACGATACTTTACATACAACGCGGCTGTAGACTCGATTTTTTTTTTCATGGTCATGACCTCCACACTTGCAGTTCAGTGTACACAGTGCATACTTCCATCTGCGGAAGGGATCCAGTTATTCTTACGCATAATTGATTTCTTTATCGAAATTACAATTTATGCAGTTATCTGGAAATTTGTTAGAAATACTGTTTCGTTCATTTCTGATTTACACTACTTCCCAGACAATTGTACATTCGCCACTTTCTATATTGGTTAGGCTACTCTGTAGGATGTCAGCATGTTTTTAAAGTCAACTGTAGATAAATCTTAACGTGCAAATTTATCACGCAAAATTTATCGAAATAACTCCTGGTGGCGTAGCGTATGTGATCAATTTCGAGTCTCAGTTCTCCATGTTATCACCGCAAAGGCAACTTGGCGGTCCTCTCTCCCTTCTTCCCTCCTTTCTTCCCGCGCCTCCCTAAAGTTTGGGCAAGGCACTTTTTTTCTGAGACAACTTTCTGAGTGCGACAGGTTTTCTTATGCCTAAAATGCTACACTGGTCTCTAAATAAGTTTTTGTGTCTTTTTCGCCCGCAGGTAAGACGACGGACGGTCTGCGGGAGTGGGGATGGAGTCCTGCTTGTCTGGCAGATTTGGTGAGTTTTCGTATTTATCGTAAGAATATATTAAAGCTGAAGGTAACATTTTTTGCTAGTCCAACTTAAGATTCTATGCGAATTATCAGTTCCTAGGTGGTGATCCGCTTCTGCTGATTCTTTTTCGGGAAATTAGCTTTGCTGAAAACGAATGACTTGACTTGAATTGAAGTATTTTCAGGAGATTGATGTTCTTAAATATAGGTCTGTTTCTACCAGAAGCTGAAAAGTTTGTGGACTTAGATAATTCGAAAAATTTCAACTTCGGCTCTAGTCGCTTTAACATACATGGTGCTACCTCTCGACTTACGAATTGAATTCGTTCCATGACGATCGTTGTGTATAAAAAATTCGTATATCAAAACAATTTTTCCCATGGAAATTAATGGAAATAGCTGTCTTCCCTTAGCACAATGACTGTACCACCACTGCTACTCCCAAACCGTCCGACTGCACAAGCCTTGTCGTTAGGACCTTCCAAGCTCTTCCCGGTTATTCGCATTTTACACCTCCCACGTATACCTTCTCCTGTTGCTGCTCGTGCCACTTGAATAAAATTTCTCTTTTTAGGATTTCTTTTTCATTCTGAGGATGGGAAATAAAGTTCCCTAAACGTTAATTTTTTGAAATTTAATCGATAATTTCATATTGATTTTAAAATTAATTCCTTCTAGTGATACTAATTTACTCAAAGAGTTAACATAGTTGAGATACCAAACCAATATAGATCTAATATTAGATAAATACGATGTTTATTATATGTATGATATAAATGTTCTATATTGGGGCGTTCCGATCGCGAGGTATTATTATATAATGAACCTATTCGCTCCCCTAGAAACAATAAACAATGTTATTTCAGTGCTATATTCTATAATGAAAACACTTTGTGTCTGTCGGTTGAGCATACATCGTCCTCTTTTGTCGCATTGCACTTGCTAATACTGCAAAATAATAATGTTCTCAGTGATGTCGAGCACCAACATCTCATTGAACGTACTCGACACAACGACCTATTAATAATGCTGATAATAAACTTAGTACATATATGAGAACACTGCATTTTTCTAATTCACTTTGTGTTTATACGCCGGACGCTCAAGCCAATACAGTAAATATGTACATCAGGTATAGATATTATTCCAGGAAAGTATTCTTAATGTACTCAATCTTTTGAAAGGGTTGACAGGAATATAAGGTATAATTGTTTCTTATAGTGTCTTTTGTAACACTTTCGTGCTCGGGTTCCACGCTTATCTTGACATACTGTATGTCCCTTCCTTTGCCTCTCTCAGAGCAGCTTTGTATTGACTTAGGGAGGCTGAAACTATTTCATATAGCATACCAATGTATTTTTTTCTTCTTTTTTATTTTTTGTTGCGATGTTAGCAATCATCAGCCTTGAATGGTAAGTGTCGCAATCGGCCTACTTGGAAAAGCTGGCAATAAAGTGTCGAGCTGTGAGCGAAAACAAACAGAATACTACTATTTTTAATTGGCAATTTCAATCTAGAAGGAATTCATTCGCAATCAGCCTAATCGATCGTGCGAATTAGGCAGTCAAAGGCTGAGTCAATAAGTAAAAATTTTCAAATTTATGAACTCACGATTTCCTTTACTTCGACGGATTTGGCGAAAGATTGACTCGACAAAGTGGGAAAATTCAGTTTGTTTTCTTCAAGAGACTTCCAGTTGCGCCCCGGTCGAGGAAACAGTTTCCTGTTGAAGACTTTGCGAGAAATTACCGAGAAATTGCTGTGTCGAATATCCGTTTGTGTCCTTCCTGTTGATTAAATTTTCCGTAAGCGTGGGGGAACTCAGCTCCCCTCCTCTCTCCACCGGGGGTAAGGGAGGTACCTTCCAACAACAGAACGATGGTTTCCTAAGTTTTGTGGACCGAAAAGCACTGACGCTTGCAGGGGGAGTATTTCCAGTTATCGATTTGGGGGAGTGGCGCTTCGGTCGAATTTTAATTAATTATGCAACTGGGCCTTTGCTTTGGAAAGTGGATTGGGAAAATCAAAGCACATGTTGGTGTACCGGTAGTGTCGCGTGTATGACTGGATCGTGCAGGCTAGTTGATAAAGTGCCGTAAAATTATTACTTTACGACTATCAACATGTAGGATATTGTGCGCTACTGTATATCTTGTGTATTTTTATTCGAATTTGATTATGCATCTGAGCTGTTAGCCTGAAAAATAGATATCGTAAATCAAACTGCTTAGGTGTGTTTTTAGTATTATCCGTGTAACTAGGTAGAAAACTCCTCTGTAAATGTGTCTAATGACTTGGCTACATTATGCAATCACGCAATCAACTTATGAGCCGACGATCTTCCCCCATATTAAGCAGCCAATATACTCCTAGAGAGTGCTTAAGTTAGACGACATGCGAGCTAAACGCCCGGCCATTAGGTTGAGCGTGCGACTGCCTAGTGTGTCTCCTGTGTGTCATTTCCTTACAAACGTCTACATGTATATATCTCCAAGCATTTCATTGCTGCTGTGTCCCCCATACTAAAGCTGTGTTCTTTTCTCTTCCACCTTCAAATGAAAAATTGCCTATGTCTTGACATAAATATATTAGTGTATCACCCCGTGGAGACGAGCCCCGTTATCAGTAAATGTAGTATCTGTTAGTGTTAGTGTTGTGGGAACTATTTGTACGTACGGTGCGGTCACCTATAAAACAGGTTGCCCCGAATATTTTTTACCCTAGCTGATTCATCTTAGGGTTTGGGGTCTGAGGCTCGCACCCGTGCCTGTAGTAGATGATATCTAGCGATACCACTGATTACCGAGCGAGCGTTTCTGGTATTCAAAATCAACTGCGACCGCACTCATCTAACAAACAGAATGAAGTGTTGCAAGGTTACACTCCTCGTATGAGCCTTCCGTTGTTGACGCCATAACTGATCATTTTTGGTCGACTGTAGCTGTCCACTTTTGAGTCTGGCGGGCCGTTATTCGCAGCAGGAACTAGTGCATCTGGATTTACCAGTCGTAGTGTACTATCAAGTAGACACTGTCTTTACCTGTCCAAAGATTTAGGGCGCAATGATTACTGCATTTGAGCAAAAGTTCAGTTTCGTTTGCAAGTTTCACACACGGTACTTGACATGCCAGCAAGCTTACCAAATATGTTTATCTACAAACGCAAGATAACCTCTATGCGGGTGGCTGTAATTCCAAGTGTGGCTCAATTCAATTGCGTCACGTCCTGAATTTGTCGACATGAGCTCTGCGATCGTCCAGCTGCATCAGGTGTCGCTGCTTGAGCTCTTAAACCGAGTTAAGCTTACGGATCTCCCCATTGACCCTTTCGTTGTATTAGCCCCTATCTTGCTATTGATTTTCTGCTTTCTTTTCGTTAGGCCTCCAAAATATCATTACTTTTTGTGCACCCTATTATGCACATTGCGTTCTTTGTTCGCCTACCGTTGGTATTTATTTATTTTTTCTATTTCTCGCTCTTCCCCTTTTCTTCTTGCTATACAGGGAGATCTTTCTATTTGATATATTGATGCCTAGTTTTTCTTCTTTCCTTTTTTGGATGCCGGTGATCTCTGTGGGTGGGAAAGCTCACATGAAGAATATGAAATTATAAACAGCAGTTTTTGTTTTGTTAATACAGTCCTGTCGCTACAATTAATCGTATCAATAGCGTTTGTTTTGTTCTTATAGCAGGTGTCGTTTCTCGCCATCCATTCTTTGCTTCGTCACCCGAGCAGTTGCTTGTCTTGATTATAAATCTTTCCAGTTGCTGCATTGTCAACACAAGCGCTCCCCTCACTGTTCTGCAATTGCATCATCTCTTATGTTTCCCTGCCTTGTGCTATGTTGATCTGCAGTGATTGTTTTCTCCTATGTATAGTGTGATTACCAACCCTAGTCGCCCCTCTTTCTTTCTGTTACGATTTTGCACTAATTATTTTAAGCTTGTTCTCTATGTTTTCAATTTATTTCTTGTTGTCATTTCTACACTCATCATAGACTAATGTTCCCTTACGCTAAATTATATTTGATTGGTTCAGCTAAATACGACAATTACAGGCTGTTAAAAATGCTGTCTTGAAACTCTTCAGTCTGTTGTTGCTACATTCAAAACCTCATTAGCTTTTCCTTTTTTTTCGTGCTTCTTGTTGATCAGCATGAGTTTTTGGCATATTCTTCACGTGAAAAAATTTATTCTATCATCGATCAACTAAACATCACCGTAAGTAAATTTCATAATATTCACTCGACTATTCAATTACTGTAATATTGTATGTTTGGATATTGATCTTTAGTTGCTCATTCCATTTCATATTTGCCCAAATTCCAACGTAGAAAATTTCACTATTGCCTTCCTATGTAACTATTTTTATCCCCGTGTTGCTATATGCAGACGAGTTTCAATGTATTCACTCACACTTCCATTTAACCAGACAGCGCAGTTTCCAAGATGAGCTTCAGGCCCTCGTGTCCTCTCGTCTCATGCAAAGGATAAGGATGAGAGCGCCCAGGTCCCCACCAGATTAGGGCTGCGGAATAGAGTGGTCTCTCGTGTCCAGGCTGTGACCTCCTCCCTTCCCGTCCCCATGCAGCATCTCGCAAAAAATCCTCAAGTCTTAGGGAAAACCTCCGTCCGTACCTCGCAGGTTCGGAGAAATGGATGCCGTTAGTAGTGACCATTTGCTTAATGGCGGTTTCTTCATGCGCGTCATTGCTTCTCCAACACGCCAATTGCATGCGGGGCCTGTTTTTTTTCCTTTCTCCAGTCTATCTTACTCTCTGGAGTTAAGATTCAACCTTAAAAATTCTTTCCATGGGGAATTGCATCATACGTTGTTCACAATAACGCAATTCTGGCTGATGCAGTTTTTATAAAGTCCCAGCACTTAGAAATTCAGGACTGCAGCAAATAGGCAGCATTCAGCAAATCACACAGCCATTTACCTGATATGAAATCCTATTGCTATTTGAAGAACTTTACTTGCGCAGTGCGTAGCCTATGAAATAATTTTGATTTACATATTTTATCGATTAAAAAATAATATAAATTTTCAGGTTTAAGAGGTGATTTAATTTTGGTTTTAAGGTGTACAAGGTGAAATAGTTGGATCAAGTTCAAGAGATGAAATAATTTAGACTTTCTAGTCAAAAATTGAAATAAATTGGATTAAGAGACGTAAAAGTTAAAACGCTTGCTATCTGCTGGCTTAACAGATGAAATATTTTTTTCGGAAGTAAAGGAATATAAGAGATGAAATAATTTAGGATAAAAGGCTTTAATACAAGAAATGATTCAGGACTAAGGGTTGAGAAGTGAACTATTTCAGGATAAAGGTTTAATAGATGAAATATTTCGGGATTAGGGAGTTAATAGGTGCAATAATCCATGTTTACTTGTTCAACAGATCGGATAGTTCGGGCGTCAAAGATTAGATGATTTAATTCGTGATTCAAAGGTCAAGAGATGAACTAGTCGAGAATAAAAGTTCAACAGAATAAATGATTCCGCATTAAAGGGTTAGGAGAGAAGGTCGGTGGTGCTGTGTGGACGTCCACGTCCGCAAAAAATGTTGTTGACCAAAGCCATACTGACCGAAACCTGCGCAGAAACTTTTTCTTTTGCGCCTTGTCACAAGTCAGTTGTTGTTTCATAATCTCGAGGCTGTTGGGCCAAAACTGGGAAATTGTTGAGGCTGCGTCGCGTGCGCCGTCGTTGTTGCGGGAGGAATTTGTCTCCAAATGTCGACGTTGTGCCAGTGCTGATGTGGCGCGTCCGAGATGTAATTTCATTTTTGTTTTCTTTTTTCGAGTTGTTGAATTTACAGTGAGTAATGGATTCTCTGGGAGACAGGATATTTTAACCATCTATTACGTTGATATTTAGTCTGAAGCTAAAAGAGGTTAGTAAGATACCTATTTTGAGATTGCTGCTCAGATCAAGATTGCTTTCATTTTTTCTATTTTTTTGCCGATGCCTCATGGGGAGAAGCTCATTCCCCATGTACACAGAGCGGACCATGCCTCGCTGTTTATTGTCTAGAACTGACAGCTGCTCGGGTCGGTGTGTTTTAAAGTTAGTTTATTAATAGCGACGAAAGACGCCTGTCAAACTGTATCGTTGGTGTCTATTCTCATTTGAGTGCTCTGTAGCTGCTGTGAAACAGAACACGGCCATCTGGCGGCACTTCGTAAACAGCCTTACTGCTTCCGTATACTCCTCAGGCAGTCTTACAGATAACGCTTTGTCTCGCCCTCCTCTAGACGTCCCTGCGACGGCCAAAGGGCGGCTATATTTGCGCGCCTTATCGTTCTCAGCGTTCTGTGTTTCCCCAGTTGTATTTAGCTGGCTAAATATACCCAACTGATAATTAATCCCGTATCGAAATGTTTATTTATGGCATTGCGCGAAACTGGATTTAATCATTTTATGTAGTGGAAGCATATTTAAAATATGATAGGTGTGGATTTCTTGTATTGTGTAATTATCCGTATATCAGGTGTTATATTGCGTCATGTGCTATAACTTAATGATTTGTATCGGACAAAGAACAATATTCTCTTGGATAAAATACAGGTAGATGTTATGCATCTACCTTTAAGTGGTTATGAACGCTCTCTCTTAATTTGTATTCTGTGCTGCAAAATTGTCAATATTCCATTTTTTACCGGTAAATTACAGCTAAAATCTGACTCTGGAAATTCGATTGTGGAAGCTGCTTCTAATCGAAATTTTGCCATGTAGTCTGCGACTGTTTTATACCTTCACTAGGTAGGCTATGAACTTCAGATACAACTTCCTCTGCGTGAACATTCTTCTTCTTCTGTTTGGTCAACTGTAATTTTTTGGCTTCCGGTATTGAAGACAGTACGAGAAAATTGTCCAGCATCAATACTCGAATTGCCACTGACAGCTATGAAAATTATTGCGCTGAGAAACTTGCTTGTCTCTTGGAGCGGCGGTTGCCAGATTATTCAGCTTTCATCGGTTACTTGTTGTTTGTCTCCCGGTGACCCAAGCTCCGACTTCGAAAAGTGTTGTTTACTATTCTACATGTGTAACTCCGCATTATCATTTGTTGAGATGAAACGTCAACATGAAATGCGTATGCTGCACCACATTTTGTTTTCTTTTTCGAAATGAACCCGAAATACGCAGTGTGAATTGGCTGGGACGTCCGTTACGCCACAATTCATTTACAGAAGATTTGTTATGTCACGTCTGAGTGTTGGCGCTACGCCCTTTAAACCTTCAGCATTGCGACGTCATGCCAACAGCGTCACTCCTGTTGCAGCGAGGAATCTTGAGAATTTCCACAATGGTGTGACGCAATTCTGACGTCACAATTTTGAAGATTTGAAGGGCATAGCGCCAACATTCAGAACAGACATATCTTCTGTAAATGAACTGTGGTAACGTTGGCGATTTGTTTATTATCACAGCTGCTTATGTTACTACTATACCTACTTTTTGAAGGGGTTTGGGCTGCCCGTCTGCTTCAGCCCTCTACCCCGTGGCTACGCGCGCTTCTGACACATCTCCACCAGAGTCGTCCTCTTCTGAAGTGCTTGCCGCATGGCGCACACCCGACGGTTCCTGTGACGCTGCGCAGACGCAGCACGTGGTGCAGCGTCTACTGGACACCCTCTGACCACGTGGTGTCTACGAGACCCTTACGTGCTGATAGCACGTGGATTTGGAGTCCCTGGTGGGCCGCGTGTTCTCCTTCAAAGTCAGAGGTGTCCTACGCAGGGGCAAGCGTTGTGTGGATGCGCCAGATGATCTACTCCGAAAATCGCAAACTTCTCTTGAGCTGTATAGGTTCACCACTTTGGATCGAATTTCAGGTGTTAATCGCACACTAATTTCGCTTACCCGCATACTGCTTATTATCATTTTCGAAGGACGTTGCAGACAGCGGTATCCCTATAAGGTGCCAACATATCCTTTAGGCTACCTGAACTAAGACGCCTGTAAACTCATCCCTGAGATTTAAGTATTCAGTGAGTTCATTCAAATCGTTAATTACCTCTGCTAAGGAGGTTATGTTTTCTTCGTGTTTGTCTGTCTGTTTGTTTGTCTCTCTGTCACCAAGATAACTCAAAAAGTTATGAACTGATTTGGTCGAAATGTGCAGAGATTGTTAGGCATGAGAGTAAGAACAGATGATTAACTTTTGGTGAAGATCCGTCCATTCGTTTGTTTGTTTGTTTCTTTGTTTGTCTGCTTCATTTTTCTCAATACCATAACTGAAAAAGTTATGGACGGATTTTTATGAAATTCACATGAGTTGTTAGGTATATAACGAAGAGTAGCTACATGACCAAATTTTGGTATTGATCTGTTTGTTCGTTCGTTCGTTTGTCACTGTTATTAATTTTATGCTTGTTAGCACAATAAATAAAAAAAATAATGAATGGGTCTTTATGAAATTTATAATGGTTGTTAGTAATGTTAAAAGACATAAATGATTAAATTTTGGTGCAGATCGGTTTGTTCGTTTGTATGTTTGACTCGTGTTTATCATAACGTTTGTTAGCAGCATAACTCAAAAAGTTATGAACAGATCTTCAAGGAAATTGCACAAACTGTTATTACTATCAAAAGGCACAAATTATTAGATTTTGGAGTTGATACAAAAAAAATCATTGTTTCAGAGCCAATTTGAATTTTTACTACCGTTGCCTCGCTTGGCGTAGGTATGCGCTCTCAGAGTGCTCTAGTTAAGAATAAAACGCTGTGAAATGTGCAGTGTATTTAAGTTCTTGCAAACGGCTAAAAATTATATGTGATGCAAATTTGCTATTACTCTAAGTGGGTTAAGGTAATTACAATTATTAGTGTTTTCTCGTGCTATTTTAATTGGCTTAGAACTGAGCTTCATGGAAGATTATGTCCTTCATTCTTAGTTTAAACCAAGCTAATAACCCATAGCCCTTTACCGGGTAAGTGACCACTGACCATATATAATTACTTGCACAATATTATTCATACAAGAACGTTTTTCAGCTCCCCCTCTTCCGTAAAGGGGTAACGCATGTATATGAGTTGAGAATAACGCTTGGTAAATTTTGCCTCAATCTTAGCACGATGCAATTTCTACGGAGGCATCCTGCAACTTCAGCGCATTGCTCTGGCTTGCATACAAACGTGACTGTAACGCAAGTCGCCGCAGGGGCAGAGAAGCTATGGGAGACTCTGTATGCTCCGCTGGCATGTAAATATACGAAAGTTAGTTCAGCTGCAGCGCGTATCATCCGCAAAAGTCGCAAAATGGACAGGGTGACGTCCCTTGCTGGGCTTTATTCGTCTCATTTCTCGAGCGGGCATTTATTGCGCATAAAGATATGCCAGTGACGGAAGAAATAGACTTGCATGCATGTGGACCGCATGTCTGATGGTCTGTCCCGTCAGCATCTTGTGGTCTCGGGGCCTCTGGCGTATATGGGCCTCCGTCCTTGCTGGATTGCGTCCAGATTTTGCCTCTGATAGACCAGCCGTCCTGGAAGTTTTTTTTTTTTCCTCTTGTTTTCTGTATTTTTTAGTGTTTTTGTGACGTCACCATCTTCCAGATGCAAAATCTATTGTAATAGATTTCTCTCTTTCGTTCAGTATGATATTATATATATTTTTTGCTAATGGTGCTGTTGACACCAGAGATTTAATGCTGCCTGTGCAAAAAAAATTGTGTCGTTGTTGTAATATGATTTCTTGTTGTATTTTAGTCGATTTTGATATCAAAATGGGAGCAATATTATATGCCTCTCCGTTCTAGCTGGAATGCGTTTAAAGTTTGTCTGATGGACCCGCCTATTGCTTTGGGGGGATGTGTCATCTTTCCAAAAATGAATCTTACCACCAGTAGAGATTATCGAGTATGTTTTTTTTTTTTGCCTAATGTGTATTCTGACTTGGTCGTCTGAATTATGTAATAATGTGTAATTATGTGATGAAAAACTATTAACAAGACGAATTGCAATTTAGGTAAAACATAACATCAACCTAAAACATACTATAGGTAAACTAACTGCAATATACAGAAAAATTGTAATTTAAAATGAAAAACACTTGTCTAAAAATAATCTTTGAAGAACGTGTTTAACACGATTATGAAATATTAGTCTATGTTAGGCTAATTACGCAGTAGTCTTTTTCCCTACGTTTATTCTTACCATAGCGTCCAAGTATATCGCTGTGTCTGTTCAAACAGCAGAAACGTGCGCGTCTTTCTGCGTTTTCATTATTTAGTCAACCCTCGAAGAAACATCAGATATTTGACTAATGATACACTTAGCTATGCCCGCTGACATGCCTGTAACTTAGCACCAAATGTATTGTTATGCACCAAGTTGTGTGTGCATGGATGCAACGGTGCGGTCAGGTGTAGTGAACTACGAACATCAGGGAAAAGATTATTGTTGATACCCGCCTTTAAAATTATGTGATTTTTCCTGCTTGCGTTTGCGTTCTAAATATGTGAGTGTAAACTACCATAATTTATTTCGCTGCTTTAATTGTATTTCTTGTGTTCGGCCTAGGTCCTGCATTATTTACTTTAAAATTCTGTATTGGTATGTGTTTTATTGCAAAAAATTGTCGTGTTGTCTTATATTAAACTATTTTTCAAATGAATATGCGTCCATATTCAGTCTAGATCGCAACCTGAAAAAGATCAACTTTTGTTCTGTCTTCCGTTTGGGTCCCAACCTGTGGACTGCTCCTGAAATAAACGGAGAATCTTCCATTTCGGTTGCAACCTGTGAACTGTTCCAGCAATACTTCCAGCGCGTGTCCACCATTTCGATTCCAATTGAGGCCGCACTTAGCATGGGCTGATGCAGTTGAGGCCGCCGTCTTCCAGCCCACTTATGCGACTCCG
>LQNS02000226.1:4545074-4560299 GCA_001587735.2 Parhyale hawaiensis
TTCATAACACGAGCGCGCTACCATTCCCAGTACCATTCCGGTTGACATGCGCTCGGTTCCAAGGCGAGCCGTCCACATTCCCACCTTCCGTTCCATTGACTGGAGCGCCAGCGCTCTTTTGCGCTCAGGATTTGAAGCCAAATTAACTTTCCACGGCTCTCATTTTTGCCTCAGCCTTTTCCCCTTTGAGGATCTAAAGCGAATTTAAAAATGAAGCTTGTTTTGTACGGCGCACTTTTGTCTTTCGGCCGAGTGACGGCGGTGGTGAAAAGGTGAGCCAGCGTTACGGAGTGCGCTGTTGATACATTCCGTGCGTCTGCTCTGTTGAGGTCATTTCTGCGCATATGTTGTTGATACGTTCTGTGCGCAAGCTGTGTTGATACTTTTCTGAGCATATGTTGTTGATACGTTCTGCTCGCAAGCTCTGTTGATACCTTTTCTGAACATATGTTGTTGATACGTTCTGCTCGCAAGCTCTGTTGATACCTTTTCTGAGCACATATTGTTGATACGTTCTGCTCGCAAGCTGTGTTGATACTTTTTCTGAGCATATGTTGTTGATACATTCTGTGAGCAAGTTCTGTTTTTACATTTCCTGTACATATGTACGTTGTTGCACGTAATCGAGAGATGTCCGGCACTACCAATGGTATCGGTTTGTAATAATGACACGGTATTATCTAAATATTTTTATTATACTTAGCCTTTTTTCTGTCTGTTTTATAATAAGCTTCCTCATTATATGAAGCGTAAACACCAAGCGACGGCACCACTGCATTAAAACACAGAAATATTCTTTTCATTTTCTAAAGGCTTCTCAATCCATGTAGAACATTGACGCCATACGTATAATGTGACTGCACAGAAGCAGTTTTGCTGTCCTTTTCTTAAGTGGTATTTTAGAACTGGCAAGTATGACGACTGTTTTGTGTCGATGGTTATATACATAGAAGCTTCAGTACATCCTCTGTTGGTTATCTAGTGGATTTTTATCGGTTGAAAGCACTAACGCAATATAATACAAACACTGAAATATTTTAGTGAGGTGTTGCTCTGTCGTCCTTCCTTCAACTTCCGGAGCCGTACGCAGCATTAACGCGATGTGATATCAATATTGCAGTAGAATACAAAGCAGTTGTACTATCTATTCTCTAAATAATATTTCTCCACTTAACGTACTTACGCCGTGTGATTTTAAAACAAAACTACCGTGAAATGCGAGACAATTGTATTCTCTGCTCTCTAAATGATTAATTCTGCGTTTAAAGCGCTTATTCGCGATATGACATCAGTACCACAATAAAATACAGAACAGTTGTACTGTCCGTTCCATAAACTCTCCGACTCGGTTCCTTCCGTAAGAAGCTCTGCTTCCGGCATCTCTCCTTCTTCTCTGTTTTGACGGACATTTTCTTAGACTCGACAAGTTTATCTCGCATTCTTGACAGTCAGTTTGGATGCCTGCAACGAACTTTTACTCGCCAAGATTTTCTAACTTGACGCGTTGATTTTCTTCGCGCAGTCTGGACTCTTGCGCTGATATCTCCAGATGTCGACGTGTTTACAAATTTTCCGCCGGTAGCCTTTGTCTTTCGCAAAGGAAAATTATTATCGTGTGCTAGATTTGTCGATGCTCTATAAAAAACGTTTAGCGATTTCGTTTTCTATTGCTCGTTGCGGTATCAAACATATCTGAATTCTTTGAGAAAGAAAAAAGGTTTATCGCCTTCTGGTTTTGATGACGATTAAAATAAAATCCGTCGCCTTTCTCCATCGCTCGTTGTGCCTTTAATGAGTTTGAAATCTTTCTCCGAGGTAAAAGGCATCACCTACTTCGTTTGCAGGTGCTCTGTCAAGGAAACGCTACTACTGTTTAATTTCTGGACTTTTGACTTCGGCATTGTAGTTTTTTTCTACTCTCAGTATTGCACAGCGGATGATAATTGCATGCTAGATTTCTCGATTTTTAACACTTTTTCACGTGTTTCTTAAAGGAAAATGTTCTTGCAAGCTATTGTTGCCTTTACGTATAACGAAAAAATATGTCGCATTTATAAATAGTTTTACTTATTTTTAGATTTAGTGTATATTTCATTTGTTTGTTTTTCACCTAGATAATTGATTATAGCGTACTAAATGCTTAGATGTGTTGCAAGTTACATCTTGCCCTGATATTGTTAACTTGGTTAACGATATTCCAGTTTCAAATAGGCTTGTTACTTAATGAATCGCAACGATAATTGTTTTTCGTTTGACGATACGTTGTCCATATTTTTCGACCTGCAGCTTTATCTTCTACGTTTTTTGCGTCAAATTGTAGGAACTTGTGTTGATTTCTAAATTTTTTGAGTTCCGTTCATTTCTAAAATTTTTTTAGTTCCCTTCTCTCGTGTTAATGATTCTTCTTCATCATTACCGTAACTTTGGTATATATTTTACGTTCGTTTCCTGGGATGCATGCTTGGCCCACTATTAATTTTAGCTTGCGTCTCACTGCAGCACCAATTCTTCAGTTGCTTCTACAAAAAACAGTCTCATGCAGGCTCCTACAACGCGTATTACTTTCAATTTAAGTGCTTCATTTGTAATATCAAGGTTTCTCCCCTTTTTTTTTCTCCCTTCTGACTTTTACTTTGATCATTATCAGTTGCTCTCCCAAACTCTTATGATATGTCCGTACGATGTATGCCATGCTTACAGATGCAGTGTACACCTATCATGCAGATGAGCTAGCCCCGGCCGCTCCGAACCTTACGACAGCGATGTAGTGCCGGACTCGGAGCACATGAGTCTTGGTGACGCATTTAGAAAGCTGTGAAGTGGTGACCGTCGATTATTTGTTTCTACTCGCAGTGCTTGGGTAATTAGCGCTGGTACACCAGCAGAAAATCATAAGCAGTTAACCGATTTATACGAGGATATAGCAAGCGCTATCGGTTAGTAGTATAAGATAAATGCCTTAAGATATCCAGTTGGGATGTATGATTCTTTTCACTTGAGTGTGTTATTTTTTTCACTTGCTGCCGTGCTTGTTTGATGTTTTGCGCGTAGTTTCGTAATGATGAATTACATGTTCCTCTTCTCGTCCTGCATTCGCGCCTGCAGCTTTGAACTTACCATGTTTATGCTGGCGCACACATATATTTTTTACGATATTGCGGTGTTTTATACTTTAACTTCTCTAGGCTGATACGCACATCCATTTTCACCCTATTTCGGTATTTGATGCTATACTTTAACTTCCTAAGGCTGGTATGCTCAACTATGACTTCTTAAGTCTGGCATGCTCATCCATTTTTGTGGTACTTCGGTGTATGATACTGCTTTACTTTTATCTTCTTAAGGCTGGCACGCATATCCAATTACTATCTTTTGGTATTGACTCCTTTTGTGTAGCTTTGATATGTAGAAGGTCTTTGCATTTTTCCAGGACAAAATTATTAATTATCGAGGGGAATTTTCTAAAATTCGTCCACATAGTGCAATTTATATTATTTGATTTTCTGTATGTTTCCATGTACATTTATACATTATCCCATGACTCCACGCCTTAATGTACGACTTTTTTTCCGCCGCAACTTTAGTATATTATCTATATTCATCATGTACCAAGGCTTGAGCCGGTGAGTAGGAGATGTGGCCTCTTACTCGCATTATCTCTACGCAGTGTAAGGGTTAGACTTTTTTTCTCTCACCAGCTTGCCATTTAGATGCTATCTAACTTGTCATCTTCACGCGACAATGATCTCCGATGTACCTTAAATTGAATATTTTCCTGGAGTGTATCTCATTCGGGCGTTAAAGTTCATTTTGGATCTTAACGGGTTTTTAAATGGGCCATTATTTATGCAAACATTTGAATAAAGTACATCTGGGCTCTGAGTTTCTGAAGACTAAGAAGATTCTTAGGAAGCTTTTGCCCGTGCTTTGACCTACTGAATTCTGTTAACGATGTAAGGTCAGAGGCAATTTTCGTTCTTGGATGATTGATTCTAAAAGAAAGAAATCGTTTTCATAAGAAAAATATGTAATTGATTGCGTCTTTTATGCATTGATACCTCTACGTGTTTCGTTATAAATTCCAAATAAAAAACTATATTATTATAACTACTACTGCACAAACTGGTATTGTAGTAACAGATACCATATTTGTATTAGAAGCAATGTTAGTACTCCTGTTGGTTTCAATTAGTGCACAGAAAACCACCACCACTGGAACGTAACTAGGTACGTTTTTTAAGTTGATATACTGAAACAAGTATAATCTTTTGTAAAATTTGCGAGTGCATTTTAAGCTTCAATTCTTCCGAATGTGTCGTGGATTGATTTATTGATTTGCGTGCTACCATTTATATTTGTTATGGACAGCGGACGAATACAGGGTCTTGGTTCATGTTATATTCAGTACGCATAACCGTATCACCGAGCGGCTCTAATTGAAATTACCATTGCTATCGAGCTGTGTGGCACTAACGCAACATAGATGTATTTTCTAAGCGTGGCATTTATTTTCATTGCGAAAATGACATTGATATCTTCATTTTCTAACGTAGATGATTTCTTCTTCTTTTGGCACTTGAAGCATGTCCTCTCGTAAACACAGTATTTTTTTTAATAGTTATTTGATATGGTCTATTACATAAAACCCTTAATTTTATAATTTTTATTTTTTGACGTACATAGTTATAGTACATCATTTGACAGGCTTGACGTTGTGCGTAGTCATATTATTGTTTTTAACATTAGTAGTTTGTTATGCCACTTTATGTCGCTTGCGGTATATCGTTTAAAAGAGGTAAAATCAATTTTACATTTCAGCTTTCTTTCTGCATTTCCTTTACGATCGAGCTACCATTGCCTATTGTTTCTTTCACTAATGGCGGATGTTAGCTTTCTTCCAAATATATGCGATCTCGTCAGTATTGTGCCGCTGACCTGCGCCATAAGTGACTGCGACGAGATGCGTCTGCAAATTTCTCCGCTTCTATAAGCTTTATTTACTCGGCCGCCCACAGTAAATTACACAAGGGTCACTGTATGCTCCAGGTTAGCTTTCTTTATTATCTGCAATGCCCTCAAACGTGGCACTGTCCTCCCGCAAATGAGCTCCCACTTATGCAAACTCCTCATTGTTGATTCTATCGTCTCGCTAACTGGTCCAGCGATTGGAAGCGTCTCGATTCGCTTGCTGCCTTCGTCCAGTGCTGCTGCTTTGCTGGACGCAACAATCCCTAAAGATATTAAGGCTCGGTGCAGTTTTGAAAAGGAAAGATGGTCCACCAGCCTGATGCCAGAGATAAAAAATATATCGCTTGCTATATTCCTGTGCCGCAAAGATTTATTCGCCCCCACTTTCCTTTGTAGATGATAAATGATTCGCGAGATTGTCTCTGTGTTCTGAATCTTTATTCGGGTCTGACTGAATATTTCAAGCCTCAATTGGATGTTGGATGGAGACGCGAACTCTGTCGTGCATGCGGTTGTGTGGATGCTTGAAGGTGGCGATTAGATCGTAGTTTGGAATAGACGAGAGTGTGCCGCAAACTTAGTGGCTTCTAAAGTACCTAGTGAAAGTAGAGCTGTTTGCTGTTCTAAGGTGACTTTAGGAAATATAACTGAGCGTAAAGGTTGTGCGAAGTGTCTAAGCCTTTCTCGTTTAGTGAAGAGATACTCTGGTATTAGATACAGCGGGAATACTGTGATTGCGCTCACGTGGCAATTTTATAGCTTGCACCAGCTAAATACTCGAATTCCAAAAGTAATTTGTTCAAAAGTCGTGTACAAGTATGCATCCTACCTGCTGATTCACAGGCGAATGCTTTCTCGTCTTGGTGTATTTCCTGATACAGAAAGCGAGGATTTGTTCCAGTTATACTTTAACAGTTAGTAAGTGCGTATCTGTTAGCGCGAATTACGTATCGTTTATAAAAGTATTTGAAGCTTTTTTGTTTTGTTTCTACAAGCAGTGCTGTTTTGAAGTTCATCAAGCGTATTCATCTGCCGAGACAAGAAGTCTCGCTTCAGCCCAGTGCAGAATATTGATAAGTGATGGTGTTTATTACATTTTTAACCATTTAAAAAGTTGTACATTGGATCTGCATTTGCAATGCTGTCACTATAGTCTGTCCCGTGTAATGAGTTTCTTTTATAAGGAAATGATAATACGATTTACTGGCAGCCCGATCGGTCTAGCGATATGAATTTACCAAAGTTGCTGCATATATGTACAGTATCGCGCCACACGGGGTCAATGCAACAGAGCTTCTCTGTGAAACTTATGAACGAATGATGCGAGCACCTCCTGTCGACGCCGTGCAGCTCTTCCATCTTCGACGAATATCCTAAAATTGCCTTGCTTTTACTCTCCACTGCCTTTATTAATTAATTAATTTCCGTAGAAAAATCACTATTTAGGTGCCTGATATTTCCCGCGTCTACCATTAAAAATAAACTCGTACTCATTCTTTAACGCTCCGAACAGTACTCGTAATCGTCTTACTCAGACTTACACCCCCACCGTCGCCTTGCCTCGACGTGCTGCCGCTGTCGTATCGTCTCGACACTCTCCTCCATCGTCCCGGCGAACACCCTTCGTCTCGCCCCGACGTACGCCCGCTCGCCTCCCAAGACCTGTCGTCCCGCAAGTTAGGAGGCGGCGCAGTTTGGAATAATTTAGAAAATATGGGAAAGTTGTTCGTTCTCGCCCTGATACGCTTACATGGGTGCCCCGAACACGCCGGGGTGTCGGCACTGCCTCAGCGTGTGTGTGGGGGGGCTCGTCCTTACCTCGGCCTCCTTTACCTTATGTGGCACTTCACGGTGTTCCGAAGCAGCACTTGATGATGGTTTTACGGAGTATTTTGGGAGGTGTTCATTGTTTCTTGGCTTGAGGCGCACAGGTATATTCTTTTTTGAAGTGTTTAATATGTTTTGCGGGGTGGAGCATATTTTCTGGTTATTTTTAGGTGTCTATTTCATCGTTGTGTAAGGTGTATTATTTGTTTATATTTCTCTATCTATTTTATGTAGCTGTTTACTATTTCTTGGCGGTAGGTGCATCCTTCGATTTTTTTTTTCAGCCTAGGTTATTAACGACATTTTATTAATGTATTCTAGAGATGTTTTTGTGTGGTGAACGATAGTTTGCCTAGGCAACTGATTTTTTACTAAGTATTTCACAGCGTGAAGTGTCTACAATTTTCTTTTTCCAAAATTTTGGTGTTTTTTTTTTACCGTAAATGGTTGCAATTGAAGCATTCTCGAATTGCTTTGGTGCTTTGAATAATGTTTACCTAAGCAGCGATCGCTTTACCGTATTTATCTGAAGATGCAGTATACATTGTACATAATTTATGCTCACCCTAAATGCTTCAGTGTGTCGAACTGCAGGTATTTTTTCGCTTAGCATGCAAATCCAACGCCTCACGAAAAGTCTGTCAGTATGTTGCTGTCATTTGTGTAGCTGCACGTAGTGTCAATAATTTCGTTAACAATTCTAACAATTTGCGTTTTACGCGCAAAGAATTCTTGTGTGTTTACGCTTTTTTGGATTGTCATTTTCCTAAGATGTGTTGTGAATTATGTATTTTCTTCAAAATCTATTCTAAAGCGTAATTTGTAGCGATCTCAAGTTTTTCAGTAGTTAATATTTTTGTTAACCCATAGTGGCTTTCGCACCCATGCGGTGTTTGAAATGTGTGCTTGTTGTTGTTTTTAATGATTTACCACTGTCAGTTTTGTGTTGTTCGACGTATTAATTTAACTTTATTGTTAATTTCTGCTAGTGGCTTTGTAGTGAATCATTTGATTCGCTCGCTACAATTAATATATATATATATATATAGCTCTTCCTGCTGCCGCCGTGTGTAATTAATGTGAATTTACTGCAGACAGCTCATTTGTTGTATATAACTCGTTCTTGGTAATTGTTTACGTCATTGAATTTGAGCTTAGCCTGACTGGGGACCGAAGTCAACGTGACCCCGGACCAATATCACCATGACCCAGGACATAACTCATCATGCACCAGGACCAAGTAGAACCCGAATATCATCTCGTAAGAGCCAGTCTATGTGCTAAACTACTGAGTGTCTCACTATTCTATTGTATGCTCTGCTAGCTGTACCGTGTAGTCCTATCGTAGTAGAGTCTACTACACGCATAAGAGTAACTACGTCGCTGTGTGTTCGAAGTGCTGCCTATGGTGTTAGTTCACTATAGTTGTGCCAATGCCTACCATGCACTTTACACGGATTTTCTCACCGTGCCTCGAGGGCGGCTGAGTTTATGAGATAAATGTAAGGCTAATTGCTCCATAAATAATATGCCAGTCAAATGCACAGACGCTCTTTGTACGGATCTGTATGCAGGATGCTAGCGTACGCACATTACTCTCACCTCTCCCTCTATGCATGAGCTCCGTTTTATGCTCCTAAGCATCGCTTCAGTGTTCTCTAGCTATATTTTCTTGCAAAGAATCAATTATATCGTTAAATTGTCTCCCCCAGTGCTTTAGTTTATTGCCCAGAATGTAGAGGAATGCAGATGAGATACCATATTGGTGGTAGCGACTTGGCTGGGTTGCGCCCTAACTGCTGTACATCACAGAGCAACACTTAGTTGTTGTGACACTATCCAGTTTAATGGTTGCCTTCGTGGGCCACTTGGCGAGATTTGATGCAAGCAAATAAGGTTATAGCAATTTACTCGTCTGCCACTTCCATCCCATTTCATGACTGTCGAGATAGATTTTACTCTACTGAGAAGCTAGATCTTTACTATATTATAGTTGTTTTGCTATTATAGGATGAAGTTTGCTCTACCGAGAAACTAGCTATATAGGTGCTGTATTTTCAAATATTTTCTTGATTTTTCTCTACTAAGCTGTTGAATTTTCTGGGCTGTATTGTTATATTTTTTGTGGAATAGCCCAGCGAGTAGCTAGCTATTACTGTGTGTACTATATTGTCAAGTAAATTTGATAGAATAGGCTTTACTCTAGTACGAAGCTAGATCTTCTTTGCGATACCTTATGGACTTTTTCTGCGCAATAGATTTCACCTTCCTATCTCTACCACATGCATTATTTTTGTATCAGATTTTTGTATCTCATCTTCGACTAAACCATGTTGGTTTATTTTTTACTAACATATATTTTAGCAAATTTTATATTAGCTATTGTTTTGCCGATATATGTAATTATTTTTTTCTTTTGACTATATTGGCAGAAATTTTTAAAAGTATTTCTTTAATGGCGCATATGCATATAGATACATATACCGGGCCCGGGATTGGTATGTAGTGCCTTATATCGGCTCCCATGAGGTTCCTATACTCTGCTCATTGCCATGAGTATATAATAATTATTACTTTTCTTGCAGTATCTTATGCTGACCTTATACACTGCACGTTTCTCATGTTTTCTGCACACTGCACCTCGGTATTTAAAAACGGAGACACACCTTCGTCACCATATACTAAAATGATAAGGTATAAAAGAGTGATAGGATTGTTCGAAGGATCAAATTAGGTAACAGGGTATAACTAGACAGAAATTAAAATTAACAATAACTTTAAAATGACATAAGTAATGATGCTGATGATGATGCAAGCGGTATGAAATTATTGAAAAGAACGTAAACTAAATGGATTAAATTATAATAATTGGGCACCATAGGCCTATGTAATTGTAAAGTCAAAGTAACGATAGTAATAAGTTTATGAATACATTCACTGCAATGTAATGCGGAGGATGAAAGTAATTTAATGGTAATTGCTTATGATTATTCAATTTATGAGACTCATGTATGTGCAAAGGCAAAATTAAATTAATGCCTATATTGTATGCAGGAGTCATTTTTTTAATTGTATGTATATGGAATAGTCTGAAGCACAAAACCCTATACATTAATAAGTAATGACCACATTGTGACAATATTGCATAGTCATAACTTAACGACTACCTTGTCAGAAGTTTTTGGTAGCCTCGGCATCTGATTTACGGTCTCAGCGTGAGAGCTGGTCTACGTATCTGCCAGAGTATGACCAGAGTTAGTAACAGTGGACCCAGATCGGTACCGATATAGTACTGTGGCCTACCTGAGATGCACATATAATGTGTGTGCTTATGGGTTACGTTAGGTATGCTTATTGTAGTTGAACCTAACCTAACACATACTTTGAGATGGACCACACACTGGACTGGGACACAAGGATCTTAGGCAGGTCCATATCACGGAACAATACGTCACAGCTGAGGCATAGCATCAGTTCCTGCACTCGCCACTTGAATTTACACAGTTACCGGTGCACCATATGGTGGGCTGTTCAATATCACTTTAGTCGTCCCTCCAAATTTAGAGCCAAATGCCCCTGGAATGGCACAGTGGCTTCGCCTATGAGGAAGAAAACCACGTAGTGTTTTGATAAGCCGGGCACAGGGATCGGGTCACATCGGTGCACAGGGCTCCGCAAACACTCCTAAATTGTGCCGGCCTCAGGGGGCGGTATGTGTATAAGGAGACCGGCACTCCACCCTCATACCGTACCGCCGTTACGTTACTCTATCGTCGCTCTGCTTCCATACCATGCGCCTTCCATAGGTTGTCTGCATATTTACACGCTTTTATATTAATTAAAAAAACGTAAACGGATTACAAATACTCCAGCCGTAGATGCTGATCATCTAACAGAAAAACACAGAACTTTCTGGGTCGTCTGATATTACGTATCAAGAAAAATCGATACCCTGAGAAAATTGCTCTCCCAAAAGTAGCTCGCCTTCCTGTACACCAACGGAAAAATGTAGCCTAGCTCTCGCGTGGGAAACCTGCACCTTTTGCCGCTTGTGCGCGGTAAAGAGTGCTATAGCCCAACACTCTTTATTTTTACCTCCGCCAAGGAGGTTATGTTTTCGTCGGGTTTGTCTGTCTGTCTCTTTGTCTGTCTGTCACCAAGATAACTCTATAAGTTATGGACGGATTATGACGAAACAACAGGGATTGTTAGATATGTTAGGAGGAACAGATGATTTCGTCCATCCGTTTGTTTGTTTGTTTGTTTCTCTGCCTCATTTTCTCAATGCCATAACTCAAAAAGTTATGGGCGGATTTTTATCAAATTCATATGAGTTGTTAGGTAAAGCACAAAGAATAAATGACCAAATGTTTGTGATGATCCGTTTGTTTGTTCGTTTGTTTGTCACTGTTTTTAATTTTATGCTTGTTAGCACAATAACTCAAAAACAATGAATGGATCTTTGTGAAATATATAGGGGTTGTTAGTAATGTTAAAAGACATAAATGATAAAATTTTGGTGTAGATCGGTTCGTTCGTTTGTATGTTTGACTCATGTTTGTCATAGCGTTTGTTAGCAGTATAACTCAAAAAGTTATGAACGGATCTTCAAGAAAATTGCACAAGCAGTTATTACTATCAAAAGGCACAAATAATTAGATTTTGGAGTTTATACAAAGAAAATCATGGTTTCAGAGCCAATTTAAATTTTTTGCTACCGTTGCCTCGCTTGGCGCAGGTATGCGCTCTCAGAGTTCTCTAGTTTTGTTTAGTTTTTGCAACCAAACGCTTCAGCCAATTGTGAGAATCGTAAGATACGGTAGTTCATCGTATACTGAGTGTTATGTGCACATAACTCAACCAGAAATAAATTGGTTTCTATCACTCTGTGAGCTAGTTATGTATGCCATTTGCAGTGCAAAGAACGAGCAGTTATGATCCTCGCAACCGAATGTGTTTGGGCTGAAGCATTTCATGACAGTTGCAAAAATTTTCCGCCGTGTGTATGCCTTCTATACATCCATGTCTCTGTATATCTGTTGCTGATAGATTCACTCTTTAATTATATTATATCTTATCAATTGTGATAACCCGTTAATTACCTATATTACCATACTTCATCACAATGACAAGATAATAACATAATGTATATACTTATTCAATTATTTTTGTAACGAATCTTCTTGATTTTCAGTAAAGTCTGTGTGGTTTCATAGACCATTACTTTTCTCCTGGTGAAGGCGTTTCGCCACTTTTCAACAAGAAAGCTTTCATCTCTCCCAGCATATGAAATTTTCAGCTCTCACATGTATATATATAAATATATAGATGTTTTTCTGCTGCAGTCGGAAGCGCCGTAATGCGCTGTAGCTGCACCAACTTCATTGTGGTTAAGGACACATTCCGATACTTATTTTATGCACTGGGTAGTTCACGGTAACACAGGACACTTTGTAGACCCATGACGTTCCCTACTCTCAGCAATACGGCTCACTATAATACAAAAGCCTTTGAGCAGCGCATTCGACAGCGGCGGAATGTAATGGTCCCTAAATATTTCTTCCCCTTCCAAAAACAGCGGGTCTTTAGCCTCTCTGCTTGATTGCAAAACTTGAGTCATTAAGTCTTTTGAACTGCAGCTGCCTTCGAGTTTCTTGCTTTGAAATTGTAAAGTCGGCCAAGTACTTTTGCGGCTGTGCGCGTTTATTTCTATACTGAGACCTAACTGAGCGTGACTGCTGTACCGTCTGATTTCTACCGGCCTAACTGAGCGTGATTACATGGCAGAATTATTCCTATACCGAGACGTAACTGAGCGTGATTACATTGCAGAATTATTCCTATACTGAGGCCTAACTGAGCATGACTATGTTAGTGTTATGGGCGAAATCTTGTACGCAATGTACCGAATTTTCAATACGGAAGTCACGTATTTATTTATAAATTTATTTATAAATTTATTTATGTAGAGGTAAATGAAGCTCGATCACAAAAGGGGATCTTTAAGGGTATCGTGTTGTAGGAAGTCACGCAAAAATATGGTAACATCGCCTATGTTGGTATAGTGACTTCGTCTAACCTACAGTGACTTACACGTTTACTAACCTACCGTAACCCTATACCATGTCACCAGTATATATAACCTTGCCTCCTCGGCTAGCTTTGTCTTACATACAACGCCGAAGTTATCTTGTCCAACGCTGTTTTTCATCAACTAACTTACCTTAGCTTCACGCTGCTCATCGGGAAATTCCTCCACCATCACTTATATTTCTGCAAATCTAACGTGCCTTACACTGACCTAATGTTACCTGCCGTTGTCAGTTTTACCTTACGTACCTTTTATAATAAATAATTATAATCTCGCATCTTCATCTGTAACCTGCCGTCATGTCTTTCGCACCCCACTGACATAACATCGCTTAATACTCTATCTCGTAACCCACATCATCACGCTTAACCTAACGTATCTTTTGTCAAATTCTTTTTACTTATCTGAAGGACCAAAACTATCAGCTGTGTCTGTTCTATCAGTTCAACGTGCTTAGTTATCTGGGCCACTTATAAGTCATTGCAAGTTTTGTCCCCTCGGTCTATTCAAGTTTCAGTGTGTGTTTTAAGTGTTGCTAAATGGCATCCACGAATGTAGTGGACGCTTCAGTTTGGCTTCAGCAAAGCTTAAGTGCAAGAACTGTTACGTCAAGGCCTCACCTAACTCCGTCACCGCTCCATTACCTCCAGTACCGTGACAGAAAGACACTTGGAGCAGTGCCCTGGGAGGCTAAGCCGGCTAGACTCCGCAATAAAACAGAGCCCGAACCGCCTAAACATTTGGCCCTCTTTTTCTTGGTTACCCTCCTGAGCACATTATTAATGAAGCCACCAGCCCTCGCTTTGTAATAGAATAAGAAATTCTGCTGAGTTACTTGCTCGCTTTCACCCCACCTTGGCACGGATGCTGCAGTTGTGCAACTTACTTCTGAATTTTTACAGTGATATGTTTAAGAAATTCCTTTTCCTTTCGTTGATTTGGTTTTTGCTTGCTCGTTATAGGCTAAAATTAAAAAAAAAAATACCTGCTCTCTCAGTTTTGTCACTGATTGTGTGTTTCCTAACTTCAACAGTTTGCTGCCGCCCAGCGTAGAGACGTTGAGAACGCATTTCATGCAACATTTCATTCCGTTGATTGCTTATGAACTGATTTCCGAACATTGCAGAAATTGTCAAAAGTGTATTTTCTACTTGAGATGCCGCTAACATTTTCAAATAACGAATACGCTGCTCGCAGTAATAAATAAAGTGATGGAGTCATAGTTGGCAAGTAATATCGCCGGGTGTGAAAAGCGGTCATTCGTAGCACACACTGTACGTACAAACGCTCGGGCAAATGTGTTTTGTGACGACCGGAAATTTCACCACAGATGAAGCGCCAGCCAAAATACACACGTGTGCGTGCATGCCTTTCCCGTACCATAATTAAAGAAACTCTCGAACACACCAAGCTTTAGCGGAGGAAAAGTATCTCCCGAAAGTACACGCGTATGCTCGGATGTATTTCCCCTGCCATAAAGAAAGCTTCGAGGCACGTCGAGTTCCATCAGAGGTAAACCGTCTGCTGTCGATGATGTCCCTCTCATGCAATTGATATTCGCATTGCGATCCCCAATACGACCGTCATTAGCTGAATTTGGCCGGTCGCTCTCTTTGAAAGATGGTTGCTTAGACTTTTTATTGTGTCATTAGTGGGCAGCTACGAGAGATCTTGTCTCTAAGAATTGTTCCGTGGATCCATCAACGATCGCTATCAATTCTGAACACAACTTGAGCTTCTGTCTGCAGCTTTCCTTCCTCTGCTTCACTCACGTAACAGTCGTGTCCATACAGACCTATAAACCACTGACATGTGACTGACCATACAAACCTGCGCATTATACTTGCCCGCCCTATACGCCGTCGCTTTCTCTTACAGCTGATGGTTCTGTGTAGTGTTTAGAGTTGAGCGTCCTGATGCTTTTGATACACTATGCTTCAGAGTTAGATGCCGTCCTGATGCTTTTGATACACTATGCTTCAGAGTTAGATAACGTCCTGGTGCTTTTGATACACTATGCTTCAGAGTTAATAACGTCCTGGTGCTTCTGATACTGTGGGGTTCAGAGTTAGATAACGTCCTGATGCTTTTGATACACTATGCTTCAGAGTTAGATAACGTCCTGGTGCTTCTGATGCTGTGTGGTTCAGAGTTAGATAATGTCCTGATGCTTTTGATACACTATGCTTCAGAGTTAGATAACGTCCTGATGCTTTTGATACACTATGCTTCAGAGTTAGATAACGTCCTGTTGCTTTTGATACTGTGTGGTTCAGTGTTAGATAACGTCCTGATGCTTTTGATACACTATGCTTCAGAGTTAGATAACGTCCTGGTGC
>LQNS02000226.1:4595978-4607730 GCA_001587735.2 Parhyale hawaiensis
GGGCCAGTATTCCCGTTCGTTTTTTCCATCGTGTGTGGATGTTTGGAATGGTCTTGATGGCTCTGTCTTTGCTGGTGCTGGTATTGGCGGCTTTAAACGATCTGTACACAGGGCTATTCTGTGATTTCGGATCTTCTTTTTTTTTTCTATTCGTTTTTTTTCTCCACCCGCTGGGCTGGTTGCGTGGGGGTTTGTTAACCTCATGGAGTTTCTCCGTTCCTGCGTCGCCAGTCTGGTGTGATTTAATAATAATAATAATAATAATAAATGTTTGTTTTCTTGCTTGGTTACCGCCGTGCACATAATCATAGCTATTAAACATAGGGAATAAGCTGAGAGGAGCTCAGTGTTTCTAGAATAATAATGCTTCCGTTGGTTATTTCAGTTCATCATATAGAAAATCCCTATGACCACTGTATCCTGGATACGGCTCGGCAGTATTTTTGGTTCAGAATAATATTCTTCTCTATATTTGTGGTACTAAAAAATGTGACATTATCTTATCCCTAAGTCCACGATTCGACCAGAAGAAAATAAAATACGTAGGATATGTTTTTAGTGACCCAACGGGTCATGGGCCGTCTAGTCATAATATATACGTTTCATTTCAGAGTCATATTGACATTAATAAATCAATTATTCAGGTTTGCCGGTCATAACGTCTACCTGCTCGCAGGACAGTATTTGCTTGCCCAGCAGGTTGTAGCCGCTGTGCAGTTTGCTCGTATCGATCACTGCTTATGTGTCCACCGAAGTGCATATTGACATTATGTGAGTGATAGTTTGGGGTTCTGAGTACGTGTTGCGGTCCTGTTGTGAAGCGACACGATACCTACCGTCGAACGTCTTGTTTTTTACGCGATTGTTTTTGCACGTCAGTGGTAATGAGCTCGGCGAAGATATACTTGCAGAAACTGCATCAGTATAAACAAAATCGTATTTAAATACTTACGCAAAGTTTATCAAGTCCCACTAATTGAAAAATCTGCTGAGCCGATGCCAAGTTGGGGTAAGAAACTCGTGAATGTATGTCAAATTGTATACAAAACCGGCAAAAGTAGGGCATGTTGTTGAAAGAACAAAAAAAAATACGTCTTGCGTTAAGTCATTATGAGAAAGTTAAACACGGCGATTTCTAGTCAACTGATGAATCTTGCTTTGACAATTCGTCGAAATTTCTCGTTCAGTCGCGCTCGCTTCTGGCAAACCAACTCTTGTCTCTGCAACGCCATTCTTATTGTTTTTACTTCCGCCAGGAGAAACTAGCAACCCCTCGTGCTGCTCGCGTTTGCCCGCTTGTAAGCTCTGGCTGGGTGGGCTGCTAGAGATACTATAGTCTATCAATATAGACTAACAATGGAATGTTATACATTTTCAGTAGCTACCTGATTAGTTCAAACGGATTGAAATATTTACGTACTTATTTTAGTCGCTTCTGGATCTGCATGTCATACTCCACGAGTAACTTATATGTCTACCGACTTATTTCATTGGAAACTTCGGCATCTGCCTGTTTTTGCATAAGCAACCTGAATAATTTCGTGTTTAATTCATAAGGTGATGTCAGTATCCGTTTTCCTATTTCAGCAGGAACTACTTTAATTCTGTCACTTTTAGACGATTCGCTGGACGACTTGAGAATTATCTCATATCTATAATGAGCTAGACAATTAGCTTGCTCGTTTTCGGTTGTAACCGCGCGGGTCCGTGCGAGAGTTCAGTATATATTCGAGTAGATTACAACACTCGACGCTATTTTACCTGATCTATGCTCATCACTGAATGGAAAATCGACACTGAAATATTTTGCAGTATATTTCTGTTGATCAGCACACTAATACTGCCGTGTATACAGGGTATAAGAATATTACAACGGGTAAGCCAGACATACAGTAATAATTCTGTTTTGGACAAGATACCATTCGGCATCAAGTTATGAGGCAGCCAGGTACAAGAACGGTAACTCAGACCTGCTTTTACTAGCATTTTCAAGTAGCTAGTTGCAATGCGAATAAGAACATGACGTATTAGATGATAAAGTTAACTTAGCAAGTGATGAAAATGCATAAAATGATATTGCTACCTCTATAACGTTGACATGACTGTTCATATGCTGGTGCTAACCTCTGCACCATATTTGAGGAGGACTCTTTGCTCCTTTAGGTGGTCGTGTAAGCCTCTAAAGGGCGACAATTGACAATTTTAATCTAGGTTGAGATGTCTGATGAGGAATTCGATTTGCGAGTAACTGACCAGTCTTGTGGTTGTGCCACAGCCAAGCGTTAACTAGCGTCATTCAGTACTTCTTTTGTATATCTCAGCTTCGTAAGTAACTCTTTCCAGGCCAAATGTATTGTGGCAAATATAGAAGTTAATTCGAAGACTTGTCCATAACTGTATATAAGAACCTACTGCATGTAGCGAAAGCTGTGGGCAGCTGCGCGTGGCTGGTGTAGACTCGCTAGCCACTGCCAACGTCACCACCCCCGCTTCGTCAATATTGTGCTAATTCTAGTCTTGCTAAAGGCCGGTTCATACTAAAGGTTTGCTAAGATCTTAACCGTCAAGTCATTTGGCTTTTTGCAAGCATCAGCAGTAAATGTTTTATTATTTTATCAAATTTGAATTGGATTAAAGCTCAAAAGCTGCGCACTTTTCCGTTCTTTAGGGAAAGAACGAGACTTTAGGATGCATGACGGGCTCTGACGGCTTCAAAAGTTGATAGTGTGAACCGGGCTTTATTTGTTGCTGTTTTTATATCCTGGGGACACTTTACCTGCCTTTATCACTTCGACAGAATTCTGCTTTGCAGTTTCTTTTTTGGAATTATTCAGTTTACCTACACACACGCACTACACTGCGTCTATTTGGCGCTGTTTGTCCAAAGCGTCGTTATCTCACAGAGGCTCTTATTAATTCATAGCGTGGATTCTCGAAGCGATTTGCAAATAGCGAGCAGAAAGAATGAGTGTTCTGGAATCATATTTATCCAGCGCTAATGGTCCACTCACTCGACCGTTTTTTGGCCTAGTTTGTTATAAACGGCCAGCCTAGTGATTGAACGTCGCGTTTAGAAGAGAATCGCTAATTGCAACTTAGGCCGCCGCCCCACTGAAGCAACAAGCGACGCAATGCGATTTTTACGGGAGTCGTGTTGCAGCAATGCACGGGTGTCGCGAGGCATCGCAGTTGCGGCGGTGGGGACAGCAAACTGCTGTACCCTCCAGTACATTTTGTCGTGCAACAAATTTGTCGCGTTGCGCGTCGCTTGTCTCGCTAATGGGGCCGGGGCCTAATACATCACGCAAGTTGTGCATTCAGTGCGTGAAGTGCATCGCATTTGTTAAGTTGTAGGCTGGCTTATAATGTAAACCTGAAGGTCAAGCAATCGGTGAAATGCGTAATTTTGTCCTAGCGTAGACGAGTGCAGTTCATGCTTACTTTCCTTGCCAAACAGGGGTCACTTAAAGGGAAACGTTGAGCACTAACTGAGGAAATTTGACAGTTAGTGGATTGTAAAGTGCTAAAACTATATATATATAATTTTTGCTCAATGCACCGATATTCATTGAAATTTATATATTCATCAGTTTTAATCCTCCTTTGATCTCGCTTGGGTTTTACCCCAGCCTCATGTTTATACTGTTTCAGCTGCAAATCGCTCGATTCAAACCCGTTCTGCAGTTTTACCCCACGCTGACTCACCCGCGGCTGAGTAACATCGGGCACAAATTTAATTACCCGACCGAGTGCGTCAGTTCGGTTGGATCTCACCCCTACATCACCCAACCCTATTTCCCTCCAGCCCTCCTCCTCCTCCTCTTCCTCTGTACAGATTCCGTCGTGTTGAACAGGACGCAAATTGTGGAACTTGCCTGCCAGGTGATACCTTAAAAGGTATTGGAATTTTAATGCTGACGTAATCTTAATTTAGTATCGTGCATTGCTCTGTTCTTACTCTCGTTAATCGCAGATTCTCCCCGACACTCTGCCTCTTGCGCTCCGAAACTATGCACGGAATCCGCATCTCTCCGTCCCAAGAAATTTGGAAAGTTGCTCCACGTTGTATGAAAGTGAATAAGTTCGCGTGCGACAATTTCTATCTTGTTAGATTTATAGAATTTTTCCCTATCTAGCTGAGAACTATGGTATTAAGGTGATTTTGGAAAGGGAAAATGTCCGCGTATAAAGTTTTTATTTTATTAGATTTGTAGAATATATATTTGTGTATGTGTCTTAGCTGAGTGGCATGCACGTAGGTAGTGCTCGATGTTTGAAAGTGAAATTGTGCGTGCGTACGAATGTGTGTGCGGCTGAGCAGTGATGTGTTAGATAGTGGAAAATGATCGTGTAGACAAATGTAGTGTTCTGATACATCGGTTCGGAAAGTATACTGACGTGTCGATGAACGAAAGTGAAAATGCTCGATATGACTAATACTGAATAAGTTACACCTCGATGAGTCTCATAGTAAGAAAAATACCTTCGAGCAAACAAGTGCTATGTATTTTTTTAATCCTTTTTGATAAAAGTGTTATTGATTGTTATTTGGCAGTGATGAAGCGGGCATTAACGAACGCTGTCTTTCATTTTGTCTTTATTTCGATTTGCTCTTCGATATATTTTCTAAATGGAATTCTTCGTGGTTACGTAAACAGACTGAAAGAAATTTGTGTTAAGGTAAGTTTATATTTACCTTTAAATGGGCAACAGTGTTTTTTTTCTGTGTGTACGGTACTGTCTAGATTTGATAATTGTGAACGTATTTTGTTCGGTAATATGTTAATGATTGTTTGTCGAGCTCCATTTCCCTGCATTTTCTTTGTTGGCAAATTTTACTTGTTTTCTTGCGAAAATTGAAATTGTTTGTGCAATAATTCATTGTTCTTTCTCCATTATATTTCAAGTACCTGTTCTTCTTCTTCTTTTTGACGTAGTTTGTATGTATTTATCGCCAATTTTGGCTCAGTCGCGTTCTTTAATTGAAAACTTAATAATTTTGTACAAAAAAAAAAAAACGCAGTGAGAGGTTTTAAAAAAATGAACATTCGGTGCTTCACCCTCCTGCAGCATCATACATCATATTGATGTTGTCATTCAACTTCCTCAAACACTTTTATTTAATGAATGTTGATTACGAGGTTCTCCGTCTCTCTATCTTCCCATTCGCGCACATTTACGCTGTCTTTAGATCTTGTTTTTACTGCATTTTCTATGCCCGCTGCTTTTACCCCGAGGGAAATTTTCTAGGGTAAAAACTTCCCTCCGAATACCTATGCAAAACTCTCTGCATGCTCTAATTGAATGGTCATTGTTGGAGGCTTTGAAATTGCCTTGCAATTAACATTATCTGAGTTTTTAGCGAATTTCTTCATTTTTTGCTGTGGTTATCAGTGCGGTAGCGGAAACTTTCGTTGAGTTAATTTAAAGTTTACTTTTGATTCGAACTTTGGGATAATTTGATTTTTTTTAAAGCTGCGAACAGCGCCCCAACCTATTTAATTATGGGAATTAATGTTGTTCTGTTAGGGTACGAGAGCAAAGGTAACTTAACACATCGCTTTCTTTGATTATATTATGTGTTGTGTTTTTATTTCTATTTTTTCGAAATCTAATGACACTACGATAGGCATTAAATATCAGGGTCGGGACAACAGTTTTTTACCGATTTGTACCATAGGTACCTAGCTATTTCAATAATTTGAAGTATATTATGCCTATTCTTTCTTTTCTCGACACCTTCTGACACCATTTTTGGTAGGCTTGTCTCAGGTGGTGAGAAGAAGATTCTCTACCGTAACATTGAACGCCGGCGATCGTGGGTAACTCGAGGAGAAAGACCAGTTCAGCAGCCGAGAGCAGGACTCCTCCAAAAAAGAATAATGTTCAGCATATGGTGGGAACTGAAGAGATGAACTTCTAGACAGTGATCAAACTGTTAGTGCTGATCTCTATTGTGATCAACTTCTTCGTTTGAAAGCTACTTTGATTCAAAAGCGACCTTCTTTAGTTAACATAAAGGGAGTAATCTTCCATCATGTAAGACTCACCCACACGCTCTCGCTCTCTGACCGAAGCTTTCCCGGGAGAGTTTTCTTGGGAAATTTAGCCCCATCCTGCGTATTCTCCTGATCTACCTCCCGCGGATTCTATCTTATATCGATATTGACATCACGAGAAGAGATTGAAAATGAGTTAGATTCATATTTCACATCAAAACCAAAAAAAGATTTGCAATCGAGGCCTCTATAATCTCGTTGATAGATGGAATCATGTTAAAAAGAGTAAAGGACGTTATTGTTATGGACAAAATGTTCAAAAACACAGTTTTTCATTCTCAATTTAAACTGTTCGGCTAAGGTTTTTGCACCGACCTGATAACTGCATCTTTATAATCACCATTGCATATTTTGCATGAAAGCCAATACTTTTTTCAGTGTATCAATTAGAATGTTTCATTTTTTAGGCTTCAAAATTCATGTTTTCAACTTTTTTCTTATGTTGGTAGGAAATATATATCAACATTATAGCTTTTTTGGGGAGGGGAGGGAAGGGGGGGGGCTAGGAAATGATGAGTAGGCCTACCGGTATTCTGTTTTACTGTAAACATATCACAGAAAAGACTACTAATTTTTTATAATTTCCTCTAGCACAGTTTGAGCAAAGTTTCTATTAAAGAGCATGTCCGACAGGCAGTGCTACCAATAAGGCGCGCCCTGTTCATCACGGCAGTTCAGGTTGCCGTTATAACTCCTCACTTTGCTAATTTGTAGCGAGTTGATTAAACGGGCAAGGCTCATTAATAGCTTAACAGCACTCTTGCTCCTCTGCTGATATTGCGTGGATCGCCCTCCACCGCCCTCTGGTGGTCGCTGTGTTCGTTTTGTCTTTTGAAATTTTTAACGCCCTCTGGTGTTGGTTATGCCAATTTCGTATTAGCAGCTTCTGACGCCCTCTTGTAGTCGCTATCCTGATATTGTATTTACAATTTCTGACACCCTCCAGTGGTCGCTGTACTCTGTTTTTTTTTCTCTCTTTTTTTGTGTGTGTAATTTCTGACGCCCTCTTGCGGTCGCTGTGCTGATATGATTTTTGCAACTTCTGACGTCTTCTGGCGATCACTGTGTTTTCAATTTATATTTTAAGCTTGCAACTCAATCTGGCGGTCGCTATATTCATATAATATTTCCAGCGTTTGACGCCCTCTAGTGGTCGCTCTATATTGATGTGATATTTGCCATTTCTAACCTGCTCTGGTGGTCGTAATATTATTTTTATGTTTGTAGCTTTTGACGCCCTCTGGTGATCGTAGACTCTCGGTTTTTTCGCCGAGACTTGTTTCTGGCGATTGTACCTGATCTCTTAAAAAAAAAATCAAGTCATATCGCCATGGTCCTCGCTCTGTGTAGTGCTTACATAACTGTTATATGTTGATGGTATCGACTATGTTCTTCCTTTAAGCTCACTTTTGTTTATGTCACTGGTGTGACGAAGGCACCGTTTTATTTTGAAAATGGTGCCATTTATATTCCGACCTCCACTAAGCTTTAAATTTATTCAGTTCATAACTTATATGACCCTAACTGAATTCTTTGCCGCCCAAGAAGCTAAAATCGTAGATCAGCGTCTTGTGCACCCGTAAATTCTGTTATGAAGCAAAAGTGTTACATGTTGTGAATGGTAGCCTTTCTAAGACTATGTATATTCCCCACTTCGACTGAAAGTTTATGATATAAAGACGATGCCAGCATATCTGCAGATGATGTTTCTTCTTACGTTTCTACCACGGTCGAACTTTTCTTTTAATCTCTTCACCAGCACGACGATAGCTTCACCAGGCGCAGCAGATGATGCCCGTGCAAATTAGCAAGGATGAGCACAGTTTCAAGAATAATTCTGCCCATTGCTCTTCAATGTGGTGCCGGTAAATTGGTTGTGAGTCTTGGTGCTTTATTATTCTGCCAGTGGGCTCCTCACCTGCCCTGCCCCTCCTGCCCTTCGCTCCCGTTCATCGTTGGGGGCTACCCCTTTCTTAGTTGCTGGCTCTCCTTCTCTGTAAGCTTCGTGTCATCGTTGTATGTTCCCCTTCTTCGTTATAGGTTCTCTTCATTGTACTCACGGCTGTTATTCTTCAGTATATTTCCTCCCGCAGTCTACGTCCACTTTCATCGTTGCAAGTTGCACTTTCGTAGTTGCAGGTTTTTCTCTATAGTTAGATCCGTATTTTCAGCTTATTGGTATCCTGCCATCATTGCAAGTTCTGTACAGCTTAAGATACCGCTTCACTGATACAGGTATCTCTTTATGGTTGCACATTTGCCTTATCTTTCTCATAACTTAAGATGTGTTTGGGACGTTAATTAATGTTTGAATAAAATTGACTATAAGATATTTAAGATAAGTATGATGCTTTTCTCACTTGAGAAGAAAATGTACTACTTGTCTAATAAGTTGCTAATGAAGGTAATTTTTGAGATACTGTCGGTGCTATAGGTGGCGGCAATAGGCATTAAAAGGTTGATTTATTTATTGGTTTGATCATGGCTCTTAATGTGTTATATAGTTACCGAAGTGAATAATCTGGAAGTACCGGTTTTTTTAGACATTCCTGTGTACCATCACTGCGTGTTTATTACTAGAATGCCAATCTCCAGGCAGTTGTATTTGTATTTATGTAGAAACTAAATCACGATCCTAGTTTCCGTAGATTTATTATAATTTAACTAAGTGTGGATTTAGTGGTATCTTTTGTTACTGAAGTGCAGTGAGTGCATTTAGCTGTATAAAAACTGTGCTCTGAGAATAAATTTTTGGTGCTAATAAATTTACTTTATAACGAGCAAATAAACGTCAGTTTTTCGTGAGAAATGTTCTCTTAGAAAGGTCCTCGATGAAGGACCCGGGAAAGGGTCTATGGCCAACTTTTCAGTAAACGCCCTGTATTTTCCATAAGTAAAATTACAGTCCCGTGTTCCAATACCCTAGTACTTGCCATGCCTTCGGGATATCTGTCTGCCGTGACCACTTTACTTCCCTACTTAAACTGACGATCTTTGTTTGCTTTCTTCATCTTTCCTGACTTGCTTACCCAAACGCGAACAACCTCGTGCATGGGTTCCACGCAGGGAGTAATAATAACGTTATTATTACTCCCTGGGTTCCACGTGTCTATCAACATACTGGAGATCACTATTAGTATCATGCCTATTCCCTATCTCTTTGAATCGTACGCTGTACGCCCAAAGAAGCTAAAACTCTTTATTAATCCGATGGAGTTTCGAATATTAGTCTGAATGACTGAATGCCTCTTTTTCATTCCGCATCGTGCATTTCTGAACGAATCGTTCAGAAAGAAGTAATCGTGTTTATTTTTCAATTCTAACTTTGAATTGAGGTTTAAGCAGAGACTTCCCATCACTGTAAACGCCTGATAGCAGTTGGTTGGGCTAATCACCGAAATTCTGCAGATGTCACCATTTTGACAGAAAACTGAGGTTTTGCGCGAACCCTTTCTGCCACCGTTTTCCTTGATCTGTAGCTGAATGTTGTGGGTCTTGCACTAGATGCCGAAATTTCTGGACCGGTGTCACTTTTAACTATCGTTTTTTTTTTACATGGAACCGTGGCTTGAAATGAAACCTTTCTGCCATGGTTTCGCTAACCAGCGACAAAATTAGGTTCCTCTTGCGTTTTGCCGTACATGTTGAACTGACCGTTGGAAATTAAGCAAGTTTTTGAGCCACGTTGCAAAGAAGCCACTCAACTCTGCTGCTTCATTGCTCCTTTTTTTTTACCAAGTAGTGTGTGTTACGTAGTGCTGGTGTGACAGAACTATATATTGAGGCTCATAAATACATCTCATTTGTTGTAAAATAAGCCGCCGACCTAACACAATGCTGCCACTTTTTGAATTTCATCTATAGATTTATATATTTATCCAAGTTTTATTGAATTTTCTATAATATGTTTAATTTGTTTATTACCTCACTGCTTTCTGTAGTTAATACGAATTACTATTTCATTTTGATGCAACAGCGTTCCCTACAGCGCACTATATTCTCCCCTGCCTCAAGTACTAGGATATTTTCCGCGAAATCTTCCTCATCGACCCTTTCTGAATTTCGAGACGCGCTCGATGGTCAAGGATGCATTGATGTCCCTTCTTACCTCTCATTTAATAGCATGGATATAAAAGCAATTCTTACGATAATAACCAATAGCCAGAAAAGTTAACTGAGTTATCGCTCTTGCAATAGCCACATGTTTCCTTCGTAGATATTTCATGCGAGCATTTGCATTAAATTTGAACGGTAAATTTTTCCATTGCTTATTTGAGACTCGGCTGGTGCGCCCACGCTGTAGATTTGATTTCGTATGACCACAGATGACAGCGGGGAGCCACCGTTGGGGGTGAGCCGACCCCCATCCACCCACCCTCTCGTGGCTGGTCCCCATCCACCCCCTCGCACCCATCTTTGGGTGGGCTGTCGAGTCAGCCTCAAACATCAAGGAAATTCTTCACATTTGGTTCGCAAATGAAATAAGTCTCAACATAAACTACATTATTCATGTATGCATACATCATTCATGTATGCATCTCTCACTGAGGGTAACTTAAGAAAGAATCAGCCTTAAAAATTTTCCTCAGTGAAATGTTCACGTATTGTTTACAAAATGAGTCTGAATGTAGACAGCATCATCATTCATATGGTGCAGTTTACTGCTCAAGTTATACAAAGTTTTTGAAATTCTGGTCTTTGATAGTTTTACTCTGCAAGCAAGCCAGCCATTTACAAGACTATTACATTCATGCCAGGTGTACAATAGAATGTGTGAAAGGCTTCGAGCTGAAAGAAACCTTCAGCTCTTCTTTGTACCAGGGGCTTGCGTCGCACATGGTCGTCTGAAACACCATCTTGCATGGGTTCCACAGTTCTCTAGACATGCTACATGCCCGTCCCTTTTCGCGATTTAGAAACAATAAAGGTGTAGAGGCGGTAAGACCATTATTGACTGGTGCGTCGTACTAAATTACTCGTGTAGTTAATAATAGCAACAATTCTACTGTGCTTCTGTTAACTGCTTTAACCAACCTTTCGCAAATTGTCGCTATCGTATCCTAAACAGTCACTATAGCTATTTACCGTTATCGTGCGGTAAACAATAACCGAACTTTCCAGTTAACTAATATCCACTGTTATTTAGCCTTGATACGCTGATAGCATTCAGCTGGCACAAGTATCGTGCAAAGCAACTGCCATAGACGATCTTACTTAATTAAGGTTGGATAATTTCAACATTGGTTGCTAACGTTGGGCATTTGCTTCGCGTATACGGCATTGCAAAATTGCGATATCTGTTTCCCACCTTACGAAATAATAAGGCAACGTTCGTAGACTGGCATCTGGAATTACTCAATATCAGAGTCTTCGGAGCATAGCGACAGCGCCCTGCTTTTGTGCTGTTTGATTAAAAACTCGCTTGGATTATGTTAAGGCATTTAGGCATATGTGGGGGAGTGTTGTGGGAGGTCGGGCATTTAGGCATGTGTGGGGGAGTGTTGTGGGAGGTCGGGCATTTAGGCATGTGTGGGGGAGTGCTGTGGGAGGTCGGGCATTTAGGCATGTGTGGGGGAGTGCTGTGGGAGGTCGGGCATTTAGGCATGTGTGGAGGAGTGCTGTGGGAGGTCGAGCATTTAGGCATATGTGGGGGAGTGCTGTGGGAGGTCGGGCATTTAGGCATGTGTGGGGGA
>LQNS02000226.1:4607962-4666307 GCA_001587735.2 Parhyale hawaiensis
TGGGAGGTCGGGCATTTAGGCATGTGTGGAGGAGTGCTGTGGGAGGTCGAGCATTTAGGCATATGTGGGGGAGTGCTGTGGGAGGTCGGGCATTTAGGCATGTGTGGGGGAGTGCTGTGGGAGGTCGGGCATTTAGGCATGTGTGGGGGAGTGCTGTGGGAGGTCGGGCATTTAGGCATGTGTGGGGGAGTGCTGTGGGAGGTCGGGCATTTAGGCATGTAACACGGTGGAGTGAGCGGTCCGGGGAGCGACACACCATGCGGCGCCTTTGATCTGCGCCGGAGAAGCGGTTAGATTAGTTAAGGGCAATTGTAGACCTCGCAAGCGTGCAGTCAGGGAGGGTTGGGTGCAATAGAGACCTGGTACAGATGGTATAATTTTCACCCGGTGTAACGTACGCCGGATTGGTACAAGTCCAACCTGAATCTGTAGTTAATGGCCGTCACCGTTATCTGCTTGCCTGCCTTCACAACTTTAGAAAGCGCTTAAAAAGTCACTTGGATCCCCAGAGCTTCTAAATACACGCTTATGTTTATTGGTGGGCCCGGCGATGAAAAGAAAACTGGCCAGCTTTATCTTTTGAGAAGTTATTGGTGCGTTCATCCGCCGAATACTTTATGAATATCTCGAGAATATGCATCGTGTGACTGGACACAGAACTCGTTCTGCACGTATTCACCCACAAATTTAATCACGCTTAAAGTTTAATTTAACACAAATCGCGTTTGATTAAATAGGGCCGAAGTAAGTTATCTGCTCCATGTATTTCGATTGTTACACTCTTCACAATCGTTCACTAACAGACTGCAAGTATAGTTTTTAGAAATACCAAGAAACATGACTGTCTGTAAATGGTCACTGGCACACTGGAAATAAAGTTTAATAATAATCAACGTGAACCGTAACCTTGTATAATATCTCTTTGGTAAATTACGAAGTTTACAGTCTGTGCTCTGTCTGTCGCTTATAAGTGATAAAATTTTACCGGAAGAGAAACACGCGGGCAGTGTTCTCTGGCAAAATTCAAAGTGGAATACGAGAGAGGTTTGCGTGTTGTATTTCATTTAACTTTCACTGGCAACTACGACAATAAATAAATAACGAAAGATACTTAAAAGTACTTGCTGCTATGTTTCGATAGACTTTCACGGGCAAGAAAAATTTATAGTTAGTACACGTAAAACTGGAGTTTTGATGTACTGGGACATGTGAATCAATCTTTTGAAAGACCCCGAACAAAATATATATATATATGTATCCCTTTATCAGACGTCCACATGCCAAAAAGAATCGTAATGTATTGTTGTTAAGTAGCCTCTAAAGAGGTGAAGTTTGAGCGCTACCCTCTTTTGACTGCATTGAGAAATTGTGTAGGTTGAGAGGTTTGATCTTCCAGCCGAGTGCTGCAAGCCTCGGTCCACATTTCCATTAGGATTTAATAGCGCATGTGGCCGCGCCTAAGTCAGACCAAAAGTCCTGGAGGGACAAAATAGGGGAGGGTATGAGTGAAATGCAATGGGTTGCACTGGACGACTCCTTACTGTAGCTGAGGGAATTTTTTGTCATACCTCGGCACTAGTGGTCAGTGCCACAAGTTAGCTACCGTTGCAGGTCAAGTTCTCCACAAAAATGACCAGCAAAAGCAACATGTAACATTTTCTCCAGCCTTTGGAAGTTATTGTTTGTAAGTATAAATTGCAAGTCTATTAAGTTCCCGGGGCAGGAAATGCAGTTTATAGTTGTAACCGACAAGAGCGAAATGTAGTGCATGACAATTATAGTTGGCATTTAGAGATCCTCGTGAAAGAGTCTGAAGTAAGCCAATCCCAAGTCTCGTCACCGCGATGCTCGCTACCGCCTACGTGTCTTCTTCTCCCTTTGTCTCGCCAAGGATTATCTCTGACGCTACCGTAATATTTGCTAAGTCTACGGATGCCCCACCCCAGTAATGAGTTGCCGTCGTCCGCGTTTGATGAGAATCTCTTTTTATTTCAATGTCCTTGCAAGTTAGAGGTCTTGCACATGAATTATTCTCGGTGTCTTCCGTGTGTGCTCATTATGGTTCCTGTGAGACTTCTTTTGCAAGTTAAACTGTAATTGTGAGCGGTGTTATGCTCTCAGCCAGTTCGTCTGCTGTATTAAACCAGAGTACTTTGACGGAGATATCTTGGTTTAAAATGGCAACATGTTCTTTCGTGATTGATTTAACGTAAGTCAATTTGTTTGTGAATGCTAACTAAGCTGGTTTACTAGCTGATGGAAGAGAATGGTTTTCAATTGACTTTTTTTCTGCATAGCGAATAAGATAGTTTTGTCGTTGTCGGAGTAATCATGGATTTGTAAAAGCTTCGTACATATTAATTTAAAATATCAAAAATCTGCTGACTGTCTGTGTAAAATACGGTACGCAAAAATTTACATAGCCCGTGCTTTAAACTGCTATTATTATTGTTAGAGTTTCCCTGTATTACAGGTCTTCGATTCCAATATATTATAGCTATTCTTTTCTTAGCAGCACTCATTTGGCCGGACTGGTGAACAAATAAAACTATTCTATGAATTAACTACCTAAACTTTTTGCGAAACCACATTGTACAGAACCAGTAATATGATTACGCTTAATTTTATAAAACTCTTTCAACATGTGCACCGCTTGTACAACACTCTACATCTAAATTTAATTGTCTGTCTACGCGTAGCTACCATAAATCTTCACTAACAGTTCACGTTTGTGTTCATTGCAGAACGACAGTCCTACCGCACCGCGTATGGGTGCGAGGGTGCTTCGTTGAACATCACGTGCGAGCCTGGACATGTTATCAACGTGATTCGAGCGAACTACGGCCGATACTCCATCACCATCTGCAACACGCACGGCAACACCGAGTGGTCCGTCAACTGCCAGAGCAGGAAATCCAAAGGCGTTCTTGCAAGCCAGTAAGTACTAATTTTATTCATCGTATAACTTCCCCAATTACCCAATTGGAAAACGATTTTCGGAGGCGTTCTTGCTGGCCAGCAAGAACTATAACTTGTTTTAATTACCTGGTAATGACCCAACTAAAAAATCCCCTTTTGTAGGAATATTACTATTTGAAACGTGATGTCCTTGTAACGTTATTATATGTAACGAAATAGATCAATAGATTGAGTTAAACTCATTGCACTGGAATTTACTGAAAACATTAGATACTCCCAACTTGTTCTTTGCCACTGCCTGCCCCCACTAAGCGCCCGTTTCCTCTGGAATTACAACGGCACTATTTGAAACGGCACCGTACTTTTATGGGGGAGGGGTACTATAAGAGGGTAACTCTACCACACTCGAGCACAATTTTTGATCGCCCCAAAATCTGTCAAACGATTTTAGTGTTTGGGCGGCCAAGAATTCTCCGAGGGTACGTTCATGAGCCGTTTCAAATGCGTCCTCTACTCTGCTAATTCATATAGTTGTGTACGACTGAGGGAACTATATATGTCATAAGTGCATCTATTGACATGTTTTACTCCCACTCTTTTGATATAGCTTGTAAAATAACTACCTATATATATATATGTGCGTCAGTTCTTACAGGCGTTACAGCTTCTTCCCTACTCTGTTGAATTTTTAAACTGTTAACTTTGGGAATATAAAACTTGCAGAATGGAGATTCGTTACTGCAGTGAATTTCCGTTATTCCAGCATTCGAGACTTGATACGCGTTTATGTGTTGAAGCGCTGGTGTAAATTCTATAGGATCATTAGTTTGGTCGTGTTTTTCGTTCGTCGAATCGAAGATAATTCGGCCAACGAGGCACCGCACTGCATGAGTCCGCGTTGCGAAGCAGGCTTCTATATTCTTGTATTGCCATCTTATTTATATTTAAAGATCTTGGGCGTGTTGTTTCGTCCGCCTCCATTCACATAATGTAATCTATTAGGTTAAACTTATATAATGCTTACAATATATAAGATAATAAAAATAGTATTAAAATATAATAATTATAAGATGTACTTTAAGCCGAGAAGCTTTATAATTTGTTACACCTAGGTACACTCTTATACTATTTGTCTACGTTTGCTATATGCAATTGTTCCTTTGCCTCCTATAGTGGATGCAAGCTCCAGACGGAGTTTTTGTATACATGTTTTATTGAATGTGTTTTCATAATTTGTTGTTTATTGTTGCGGCCTGAGCGCTGCCCCTTTGTTGCCAGATCCGTTACGCTTTCTTTCTCGGATCTGCAATCGCACATTTCATTTTTATCTCTTTCTCTTCTGTGCCCTCAATTTATTTAATGGATATAATACGATAGCGCGGGACTACAGCTGTTATTCTCTAGGATTAATAATGATCAGGGACCTTAACTGTTAATGAACAATTGAGTTTTCCGGCAAGAGTTCAGCAGTTCATGACATTAAAGAGGGGTTATAAAAACATCAAGGGAAAGCGAAGTGCTCATAGTGAAATACTCGAAAGTAAAAACTACGTACGTCATTCAGGTGTGTATTGTATTTAGTTTGGTTTCGTTTTTCATTAGAGTTTAGTTATTTAACGTAATGCCTGCGATAAAGGCCAGCTGAATAAAAGTTATAACACTCTCAGCATACAATGTAGTTATGTATTGTACTAAGTTGTTTTATTAGTTATATATATAATTATTCCAAGTTGTACCGCCAGTTAATGATGTCAATAATTATGTACTTTCGCTTGTCAAGGTTACTAATAATCATGGTAATACAGAGGGTTAGAAATGCTTCGGATTAATATTTATGAAGGTAAATTTAAGTAACCTATTGATGAGTGGCCCATTAGCATTTAAACTAATAACAAAACAAGGGGTTGACAGAACATCATGAGCGTTGACATAATAGTGAAGGATGAGCTGATTGATGATGGAATTAATAACAATAGCCAAATATTCACACAGGTGCTAGCTTTGTTAGTCAGACTGGATACCCTAGCTATTAAACTAAAATGAATAACTGTATAGCTGTGAGGATGGAGATATAAGGAACTGTATTGAAAGCAAACCACGAGGAGGGGGATAGGGGGGGTGTAAGCAAGGACCCCCAGTTTTGAGTAACGAGTTCAAGTTGCGCCGAAGACGATGTACAAGGCAGCTTATCTCTGTGATACACAAGCGAAAGCTCCTGAAGTGACTACTGCACAGGCTATCCTGTAATGTGAGAAGGTCGTTCTAACTGTTGCTTGGTCTATCAGCGTGTACCTTAACTGTATGCCCTGTTGAATGTATCATCTAGATGATATGCAGATCCTTGCTTCGTATACGTCCTTTGTTGCGGCCAGCAAGTGCATAGCGCTTGCCGTTCGAATGTTTTTTTTTTTTTCTGGTTAGTCGGTGTTACTGAGGTTGCTGGTTGTTGTATCGAATTGTTGTTTTTTTGGCTATGGAAGTTTGTATTTTATACAATATGTTTATATGTCTTATACTTGATTTTATATTTTATCTTGCATGCAAATGTTTCGCGAAAAAACTAGTTTCTCTCCTAAAATGAGTCGTCTGACGTTACTCCTCGTACTTCTTGTCTCTTAGATTGCCAAATTTTTGTTATGCGTAACCTGCAGTCATTATTTTGTACTCTGTCTTAAAAAAAAACGATAGACGCAGATATGTTGCAAAGCTAGTCATATACTAATACCAGGATATCATGTGGTCAAGAGCTCACATAGGGGCTCTTGTGTGTGCTATAAATGTTGCTGTGCAGCGTGCATGCTACTGGAACACCGTGTTGTTTTGCAGTGTGTATTTCCCTGAAACACCGAGTGGCAAACACGAGTGTGTTGCTTCACCCAGTTAAAAGTCAACGCCGTTTTCAAGTGGGCACGTGGCACTGTGTGGCACGCTAGCCGCCAACACTCGGGTAGACGCCGCAAAAGGCTGCACTAAGTAGACACCATTGTAGTTACGCAGCCGCGGCTGGTGATGATAAATATATATAGATATATATTTTGTCAATAGTTTCGCTATAGTTGCCGAATAGCTCCAAAATTGAACATAGCGACTCTGAGATGACCTTAGCTCGACCTTAGCGGCTTATTTGCACCACAGGTACGGCTCTAAAACAGCTTCTACGACAGCAGGCAAACTTTGGACAGCTGTCTGGGTGACCAACAACATATACGACTGTCAATATTATGCCCGTCTCGGTACATCACCTGGCTGTGCTGTACCCTAGCAAAATTCCGGACTGTCTCAAAAGTCAAAAACGTAGATCAGCTACTGAGGCGGCCAAAATTCCTGTGAGAGACCGGATTTCGTCTCTACCCGAGCGCCCGTTTATTATGCGTAGCTACAACCCTCTGTAGCGTAAGCGCAAGCTGGTTGTATTGGGAACAGTACAGAATCTCTGTCTCCGTATACGGTATTACAATCTAGGCGATTAGCTAATTTCGAACGAGAAGCGACGCGGGGAAGTTGCGTTCTATCCGTGGGATGCTGCTTGTCCTAACGGGCTGTGCGTGTCCTATATAACGGACTCTAGTATACCTTCGTCATATAGCTCGAACAACCGTATACATTTCTGCCGTTGTTCCATCGTCAGATTGAAAATCCCCCGAAAAACTCTTTTCGCAGGTTACAGTACCTATGACTTGCACATTTTCTCTGCTTGTTTTTATGAATGTTTGGTTCTCATTTTTTTTTAATTTTGAGCAACGAGCTGCAATCTTAGCAAGAAATCCTGTTAGTGAAGCAGCGGTGACACTGGAGCGGCGCTATATGGCTTCTGCTGCTGCTCTTCACTTCCACATTTATACCCATAGTTATTATGGTATTTCATTCCCTAACCGCATTCCGGGCTGCCCTAGTATCTACCACCGTATATAAATTCCTAGGGTGGCTATAAATGCTGCTAGAGGGTTATTGAAATACCCTCGTCTTGGTGCAGCACGGACGTAGATCTCTGTAAAGAACGTACTGCTGATGTTAAAAAAAAATATAATTTTTAATATTTGTGCAGAATGTATTTATTTGTACTTTTATACTGTTTATACATGAATATATAGTTCGCGTCATAGTTAAATAAAAAGATTGTAGCTTTGTGTACCAAGTACAGCGTGTGTAGAAACATTTCTCTTAGCCCTGTGTGCAGAAATGTGTGCATGTACTGTATTTCATTCTAATGTATATTCTGGTGCTGCTCAAGTTCCTGGCGTACGAGCAAAAATTCTATTAGTGTAGTGAAGAAAAATATAATTCTAAATGAGCATGAAATCACTAAAAAAATATGAACTATGTTTACTCCATTATGTTAGGTTCTTTATCAGTGTGTCTTATGCTGCGGTGTGAGAAGAATGTATGTCTTTAAGTGTAATCATATCGAGCTTTGGAAGAAGAAGAAGAAGAAACCTTCAGTTAAATTTGGTTGGGTCTAATATTATTTGAGCGAATATTCATTTATCAATGGCACCGTGGCATCAAAAATTAAAGAAAAAGAAGTAGCTTGAACCTTAAGAAGTAAAACTTGAACTTTATGCCAGCATGAAATCACTTTAAAATTGGTGATGCAAATGTTAATAGGTCCGCGATCTCTGTTGAGACCTGCTGATGATGACCAGACGTCCCTAATTCTGATCCTCTTATCTTCTTTATTTCCATCAAAAAGATCCCCTCGAATTTTTACCTTTGTCATCTGAAGTGATCGATAGGCAGACTTGTGATGCCTCTGCCCTGTGGTGGGCTGTGGAGAGACGGGTAGGTGGGTCTGGTGGTAAGGATATGGGGCAGGCGGGTGTGGTGGTAAGGATATGGGGCAGGCGGGTGTGGTGGTAAGGATATGGGGCAGGCGGGTGTGGTGGTAAGGATATGAGGCAGGCGGGTGTTGTGGTAAGGATATGGGGCAGGCGGGTGTGGTGTTTCTTAGGGATGCGCAACTGTTGAGACTTTGAGCTCCAACTGTCTCCAAAATTTTAGTTCACATATTACACTGGGTCAACAGCCAAATTGGATCATGAATGTTATGCTTGGAATTATACTATTGGTATTTATGAAATTGAAACCGATTTCGCTATCAGTTTTGCTTGATTAGGTCTAAATTTTGAAAAATTTTGATTTTTTTGTCTTTTTTTTATTAAAAGTGTACGATTCATGATAAAAACTTGAATTTTTTTCAACTCCAATTTGTTCAAAAAATTTTTTCCCAACATTTCAAGGAATACTAGTGAAATTTTATACGGACTTCTTCCTGCTACAAAATTCGATGCTTGAGTCTTGAAGCGATAAGCACTCAATCCCAGTCTCTGATCAAGTCTTGAAGGGCTGCTTGAGTGAGCAAATGCGGGACATGTTTAGCTTCTGATTGATATGTAGCTGGTGAGTCTGTATCGGTCTCGCGTTCACCATCGCTACATAGGGTTGAAGTCTTGTGGAGGCATAGGAACTGGAAGACTTGAGCCATGTTGAATAGGTCTTGCTACAGATGGAAAGTCTTAATAGTGACCTTTGCCCCTATGTTTCGCTGTTAATCCTTTTGATCTTGCTAAGACAAAAATAACAGTCCTTCAAATGATTGCTTGGCTCCCACCAGACCATAGGCACCCCAAACTTCAAGCCAGATGGGCGTTTGCCATGAAGCAAATCAGTGACGTGGCTGTTACAGGAATTGCAAACTGAATGCGGGGGGCCCAGCCTTTATTTTTGTGACCAGAGGAAACTGAAAATAGGCATTATACACCTTTTCTGTGGATTTTGTTATATTTCTTTGCATATTTTTAGGGATGAAGAGGCCATATCTGTAACAGAATAAATTGGGCTCGTTTATATAGTTCCCACGACGTTTTCTTGTAATGCACGCAGTCATATATTTGGACAAAAACTCTCTTCACCTTCTAAAACGTGCCCTGATAAAGAAAAAAAATATTTTCCTTATCAGGCAAATAACAGGCATTAAACAACTTGAATGTGATTTAGTATCAAGATTTTACCAACGAAGGGTCAAATTTGGGGGTGCCTGGATTTCGCAATTCAGACCTGACAGCGGAATTTGACAACAGATTTGAATTCAGCACCACAAAATTAGCTATAGTAGTTGTCTTGGTCATTGATCCATGAAGTCATTTCAATTTTCTTCACTAGTGTTATCAGTAAACATCAAACGAAAATAACTTGACTATAATTATTTTACTCAGGCTCAAATTATTGCATAAATAAAATGGGTAGAAGTAGCTGTGGGGAAACTTTTGATAATGGCATAGAAGTGGCCGCCCGGAAGACTGCTCCTGCATGCATGTCGGGTGGTCTTCATCTCTTTGACACAAAACGTAATCTTCATGGACGTTCGCTGATGAACTTTAGAAGGAAGTTTAGGAGGTTGAAGTTGAGAGCTGCTTGAGGTTAGTTTAGGTAAACAAAATTTTTCCTATTTTTTTTTTTTTTTTTTTCATCTGAGTACGTGTCCGATTCTTCGTTGTGTACCTTAGGTACTCATTACAGTTTTATTGCCGTAAAAATACATGCATATCACCTCATGCTGATCTTGGCGCTGACAGTTGTTATATATCGGATGGACCCTCACCATTATATTGGAATTCGTCCCCACCAAAAATTGTCATTGATTGGCCCCGTACCACATGAAGCCCATTGTCACAGAAACCTTCATCGGACGAAACCCGTAACCGCTTGGTAACCCCTCATCGTATGGTAACCCGCCACCGCCAGGAAACCCCTAGTTGCATGTCCTAGCCATCACTGGATTGTAACCCGTCATCGTATGGTAACCCGTCGCTGCTCGGAAATCCATCTACCGCATCGCAATCTCATGACGGTCTCTCGAGTTTTTGCAGACGGCGTCTCAGAGCGGCCGCTCCGTTTATTAATTCGACACAGCTGGGAGCTGCTAATGGTGCGGCAGCGTATAACTGATCTGCCAATCATGTGAACACCTCGACACCACCTGACAGCCGACCTCTGCGCTCCGGGCCGTCTGAGGGAGTCCATAATGTACCTGATCGTCTCTGTAGTCACTGTCCCTAGCGCGACCGTCACTGTCCCTTGGGCGGCCGTCACTGTCCCTACCACCGCCGTCACTGTTCTAACCCTGGCTGGCGCTGTCCCTACTGCGGCGGTCCTTGTATCTACCATGAAAGTCATCGCCTCCCACCAGTCTACCTGGCCCATCAATGGTCGAACAAATTCCGTGATGAAGTTGCAAACCCACCTAATGCCAAATGGTTACGCGACTGTGAAGGCGAAGAGACCGTTAAAATCGTGCACGTAAATCAGGAGGCACGTCCTTAGGTCTACCAACTAATGCAGCAGTCCAAACTCAGGTTGCGTTAAGTGGTCCAGCCCTCGATCCTTCTGTTGCCAAGCCTCCGAACCACAAAGCCCTCGTCGGCAGTTATGAGATATACGTCAGTGTGATGCCTCTTCCGTCATGCTATTCAATTATCTCCACCGCTCTGACGTAAAACTGACGTCGCCATATTGCTTTACGTCACTTTTCGCTTGACGGACGCCGACAGTCCTCACTTAGAACTCCAATAAGATCGAGAACTTATAGTCTGACACTTCCGTCTTAACACACAAGTTCTTTAAATTCACTTTCTGCCAATTCCTTTAAGGGGCTTTCTCTTTTAGTGAGAACTGCGCCATGCTGACCAGGATGGATTGCGTGTAACTCACGGGAATGTGTCACGAAGTTCCGCCCTACCTTGCACTTCGGCACGATCTCCAGCTTTGTTTTGACACTCTCTCCATTAAGAATCTTCCTTTCTTATCTCACCGCAAATTAATTGCAAAATTTAGTTTCCTTTTCAGGAACTGTTTTGTTAACGTCTGTGCACTGCAGCTCCTATTCTATTTATTCCTTTGCACTGTTCCTTGGTGAAGACTAGGTGAGGCACTTGCAGGCTCCTTGTTGTTTTAGCTTCAGAGAGATTTTTTACTGCATATTTTCAATTACTTTTATTGTAAGCATCTTAAACTCCTTAAATGCTTCATTATTCTGTTCTCAACGGCTCCCGATGCTTTGACACTGCTCCATAAGTTCTGTGTGGTCGCCAACTGCCAATGAATTGCAGTTACTGTAGTGTAGAGTGAGCATAATTATATCGTACTAATGTTGTTTACATTAACCTTTTAAAGAAAAGTGTATTTTTTTGGGTGCTTGAAAGACCCTTATTCCTGATGGGTTATTCTGGATGGGTTAACCTAGTGAACTCTTTGACGGAAAATAAGTGTAAAACACACCGGAAACTTCCTTTTCCTTAATTAATAGAATCTTCTTAAGTTCAATATGAATATGCTGCAGCTTACGACGTCATATTCGCTGATAAATTTTTATTTATCAGTGATTCACTCGATAACGCTTGTCTCAAAGCTGACTGCTTAGCTCGCTGTGAGTATCGACATTGTTATCTTGAAATATAATTGTTCTTTTAACGCCTAACGACATCACGTTCGACAATTAGTTTTTATTATTAAGAGCTTGGTAATGCTGTTTCAAAGCTAACTGTAGCTCGTTGCGGGTATCGTCATTGCTATTTTGAAATATTTTTTTTTATACTTTGCACTGCTGTCCACATGTCTGTCGAATCCATTGGAGCGTGAAGGTTTCTGAGAAAAAATTCAGTCATGCCCACGTGGTACAGGAAACGACATTCTGCAATCGGAATTCCTCCTAAATATGTGTAATCTTTTTCGTCTTGTTGTCCATCTGATATTTTTTTTGGCGCTGGGGCCACTGCTTGCAGTAATCTGCAATGCCATCTCTTCTTATCTCTTCCATTTGTACGTTTTAGCGACGCGATCACTTGAGATAACTGAAAATAAAAGTGACCAGTTCTTTATTTATCTTCGCTTTTTGTTGACCGCACATTCTTCTTACACTTCATTGATTTTTCATCTAAATTCGTATGGCAACATTAAGAATTTGACGGCTGGAAATAATAATAGCGACCTGTACATTATTCAGCTTTTTTTTTTGTGGTGCATTTTGCTGAAAGTTTTAGTGACGATTTGCGTCGAACTGGCATTACAACATTAAGAGCTTGATCGATAAAGCTAAAAATGATCCATTCTCTGTTTAAGATTTTTCTTGTAGTCCGCTTGCAGTTACTTATTTTTTATTTTCTTTATTTATTGTCTGATTGAGATTACCACGTGTAGAATCTGAGGGTTAAATAGAGTTACGGGTGACCAGTTTTCTATTTATGCTGTTTTTTATTCACGTCCACCGCTTCAAATTTCATTACTTTTATATTAAATTACCGTTGAAACTGAAGGAGTGTGAAGGTCACGACACGACCAGCAGAATCTTGCTATGATTGCGATGCTATCTGTTATTGGATTTGGATATTTCTGCTTGGTGGCAGTGAAAGTTTATTTACTGACCTCCAGATTCTTTATTATATTATTATAGTTCGCAATATTGCTTCACAATTTTCAGAATTATTTCTAATATATGTGCGTCCTTCTGAAGTTTAGAGAAGTTTATTTATCTTTGCATCCCTTCGATATTTTGTTTGAAATTTGAGTTAATGGATATGACATGACTTTATAGGATCCTAATATGTTTTTCATCGCAAAATTGGTCCACACAAAAACATTTTTGATGGCCTGTCATGTAGGTAACATGGCATGTGATGTGTATAGAATAGCTTTGTACTATTTTTAATAGGGTTAACTCATGCAACTACCTAAAGTGATTTTTTATTGAGCTAAGCATAAAAGTGATACTGAAAATATGGGGTGCAATGCATAATTATGAAGAAGTCCATTCATGTTATCAAAGAAACCCGTGTTGTTGAAAATGAAGGTTTGAATTCATCTACTCTCTATTTAAAGAAAGCATTTGAAGTTGAACACACGCTCGCATGATCGCGCTTTTGTTGTAAAAATACGTATCTTGGTGAAAGATACTATTTGTTTACAGCTGATCTTCACCTCGCTAGTGCATTTTTTAAGTTAATGATTTGCAAAAATTTTGGGGTGATGATGTTCACCTAGCTAATGAATTTGTTAAGTAAATTACAGAAAGGTTATTTTAGATATAGCTATTCGTCTTGCTAATGAAGTTACTATGTCAAGTTGCAGCATATTAATTTTGGCAATGATATGCAATTTTCTACTGCAGTTACATACTGTATCGAGTTGCTTGGAAGTTTATGTTGAATTATTGACATTCACCTTGACAGTGCAGCTGCATATCGAGTTGTAGAAAATTATTTTGGGTTTGTAATATATCGCTTCGCTAATTAAATTAATAGGTTGAGTTAATTTTAAGTCAATGACATATTGACTTTTCTCATGAAGCAACTCTAACGAGAAGATGCAGCAAACTAATTTTGAATAAGCACCAAAAATGTGCATTGCCGAAGTCCTTATCAAATGTGAATGTCAGGACTTTCAATTGTATGTATGGATATATCAGCAAGGATTACTCCAACAATTTAGTGCCATAGAACTCGGGGCTCGCCTATCTCTCCCCATTTTATGTTCTCGTCATCGGAAGAAAAGCGAAGAAATACTGCCATGGCCGGCTTTCTCACGGCAATATCGGTAAAAAATGTCTTTGAAAACGGCGGTGTCGAGCCTTAGGAAAGTCTTCGCAATACCCAGCAGGCAATGTTCTCGGCTTTAGCTCATACCGCAATACCGCGCGCATGCACGCAAGCCTGCTCCAGCGACCCCTGTTGTGTCATGACTTCATATATAAAAAATAGTATTGGCAGTTATCTCCCAGCTCGTCATGGTTATTGAATATTACTGGTTATTGTTTATACTCCTTGTGTGTTTGCGAACATTAAAAATTGTATTGGCAGTTATATGTCTCAGCTTTTCAAATTTTGTACTTAATATTACTGATTATGTAATATTTGTATTCTACATTTGAGCGTGAATGAAAAAATGGCATTCTTTGTTATCTGCAAGCTTCTCACAAATTTTTTAATATTGCTGATGAAGTGATGAAGTAATTTCTGTATTCTATCATAGTGACAAAAAAGTTATTTCCAAGCTTCTAAAATTTATTTTAATGCTTTCGGTTCAGGAAATTTTCTACTTCACGTGAAAACATGTATGTGAAAATACGATTAGCAGTTGTTTCAATCCCAGTTTAAAGGCGGTTATCTTTTTGGTTGTCCTGTGTTTCTCATAATACTCTTTTAAATATCTTGCAAAACTTAACTATGACATTTATCTCGTAATTTATCATATTTTAAACGATATTATTGGTTCTGTAATTTTTGTTCTCTGCGTATGAGTATATCTAAAATATAGCAACGTCNTGCTTGTCCTGTGTTTCTCATAATACTCTTTTAAATATCTTGCAAAACTTAACTATGACATTTATCTCGTAATTTATCATATTTTAAACGATATTATTGGTTCTGTAATTTTTGTTCTCTGCGTATGAGTATATCCAAAATATAGCAATGTCACTTAAGTATCGTCATGTCTTTGTATTGTTATTGTGCTTGCAATTTTTTATATCTTTCCAATGAATATTTTTAAGGAAAAAAAGGCGGTTGAGTTGAAGGTTGTCTTATCTATGTATTGTCATGGGTTCTACACTTCTTATAGTGTATTCCACAAATGAGCGTTTGTAAAAAAATCTATAGGTTTAAGTAGAAATTGTTTAGTTCGGCATATGTGTTGTTTCTAACATTATCGTTCTCTATGGCATTTACTGTATGTCGCATAACGACTCGGTAATTATTTTCCGTGTTCTCCATAGCTTTGTTTGTGAAAAACTGCAAAAAGTCGTGATATGACAGTGAACTCATTACGCTCATAATAATACGTCTGCTTGACCTTGTTTAAGAATATTCATTCTGCTACTTCGGCATCCCACATTGTCTCTTTATGGAGAAGTAGCTTGATTATTCTTTATTTGGCTTTTTTTTATTGGATTTTAATCTTTTTGTCGCCTCTTATCGAAATTTAATATCACTGGTTCAAGAATTTTAGAAGTCAAATTGCGGTTATGAAAAATTCATGACAGTTCCGTTCTTGCTTCCCTGTATTTTTTTGCTTTATTGGTCCTGCGATATATATAAGTATTTTACATATTTATGTGCATGAAAATATCGTAATATGCGTTGGTTCCCAGCTTGTGGTTTTTATAGTTTTGAAATTTTGGGACCCACCACATTTGTGTACTGTAACAAATACCCATAACAAGAAATTTTTTCTTTACACAATTCTTGGTTTCTACTTGTTCTTCATTTTGCCCTGTCACATTTGCGTACAGTGAATATACATACCACTGGCAAGAATTCATTGCTTTTGCTTATGTCGTAGTTTTACTGGTTCTGAATTTTGGCCAGACACATTTGTGTACTTGAGAAAAATGCCAATGACTATTATTTCCTAAATAAGCTTGTCCTTTACAACGTTATTTGTGGTAGGGTAGCCTAAAGTATTGATAATTTTTCATTTTACGTGTGACTCTCACCCGCTCACCTGTGTGCGCAGTCTGTAATGTGAGAATTCTTCGACGCCGCTGACCTTCATTGAATGTCTTTATCCGCTGTTTATATGAAACTTTAGCTTTATATTTCCTGCACATTTCCCAAATCAGGAGAGAAAAGCCATTGTTGGGGCGCTTCCTTGGAAGCCTTTGCTTGTCTTCCTGTGTTGACATTTTGGAGAGATCCTCACTAAGTGAGGGTTACCTTGCCGAATTGACATTTTGGCAAGATTTCCACTAGGTGCTATTTACAATGAAAAATTGATATTTTAACGAGATTTCCTCAACGTGCGGATGGGCTGTAAAGATTTGTGATTTTGTGAATTTTCTCGAAGCGTCCATCTTTCATTGTTATCGATCATCTTAGGATAATTCCCACTTTGCGTGGATGTTGTGGCTGGTGAGATCAGGGTCGAATAAAAAAAAACTTAGTGTTGCTCTTCACTTTTGACCATTTATCTAGATGTAGTTCGCCATCAGATGCATATAGCTCACTTTGAGGATTAATTTTTCGTGCGTTCTTGATACATCAAAATTAACTGAACAGCTGGGGAGCGGGTCCCGTTGTCGCATTTGTTCATGGATGCATATTGCCGTTTGGGTGCATCTTTTTACTGGATGCTACTATGCCTGTGCATTGGCCTTGAAGAAACTACTTTCTATCGTATTGCTGAAGAGTTTAAAAGAATAAAGTTGACGTTATCTATATTCTTACACTCAAAGTTGAGCGCAGCTTTAGGGATGTACCTAATTCTAATTTCTTGGTTTTCCACCCTGCTCTCCTTTTTTTAGAGGTAAGTGCCCTGGCCAATATATTGTAGGCTTTAATGTCGGGGGGGGGGGGCTGGCTTGTTCTCTTTTATTACAATTGTATATCACCAATTATAAGCCTCTTAGCTAAACGTTCTAAATAAAGCTCAAAATTGTCGGCCTACAGCCAGGAAAAAAATTTGACCGCAAATTTTTCAAACAACTACTGACAGGGCCTATAGATCGCAAGAGCTAGAAAGGACAAGAATAGGTACCGCCCAGCTCTATTCTACTTGAGACCTCCTCCGAGATATCTCGTATTGTGATAAGTCTCGCACTAGAGATTGTCCGTATATAGTGCCTTTTCTGCAGGAGATGTTGCAGCTTGCCGCAGTTCCTGCTGATGAAGTTATTTTAGGTAGGCTCACAGTACTTCCCCTTCTGTTTCGGGAGGTGAGCCACTGATCGAGGTGGCAGACCTATTCCCGCTAGATTTGTACCTTGTTTTTCGTTTCCTTCCCCTGTGCGGCGTAGCTGAGCGAAAGCGGTAAGCTATGCCCGGGTGTTGGAGGTGCGCAACTTGCGTCTTTTTCTTGTCAGTACGTAGCGCACTGACCCCTCTGAGACCTCCCGGCAGAAAAGCTGAAACAAAAATCATTGACAATTTAAAACGAGACATACCTCGCGTCCTATAGTGGCGCACGAGCCTGTGTCAACCACAGGAGGAATTCGGCGCGATATAGACATTGTGTCCCTGATGCGCTAGTAAAGTTTGCCTTATTTCTACTACTACTGCTACTACTAGAGATTGTTTTAGTCTTTTAAGTTGGCAAAATATCCAAGCTGGATTGAGTGTAAACATTCATTTTTCAAATGAAAACTTATATTCAGATCAGGCACGTGCCGTCAGGGTAGGCAAGGTAGGCAGTGCCTACCTAACAGGAAAGATTGAATTTCGTAAGACAACATTCTTATGACCGTTAATTAGTACATCTATAACGCAGAAAACGCATAGTATTGCATTTTAGTACTTCATGTTGGCATCATTTACCTCTGCCTAAGCATCACTGTGAGGAAGCTACGGATATACTGTAATTATGCGACACACGTGCCGTCGTAGCAAGCAGCAGCGTTGAGAACCAAGGGGCGGGCGGTAAAGGCAGAATTCAGTGCGCCTTCGGGCGAGGAGATTTAATAGACTAGTTAACATCCTTGCATTTAGTGCAGTTGCCGGTGTGTGCCAGTGCTCGGGCGTCGCTCTTACGAGTTTTTTTTTGACCGTTTTTGAATAGTTGCATCTCATTTTGTTTCAATTATTTATCCTTTATTATAATGAAAAGTATTTGTCGGATGATATCTTCAGTGCTAGCAGAAGATGCACCAAAATTTAACGATCTAAAACGAAAGAAGGGAACGAAAGGACATGTGAATGAGTATGGTACAAAAAAGAAAAAATATTCTGTTCACTTGTGCTAACATTTTAGACAAATTACAGTAGGATTTTCCGTTTTCAAAAGGTCACAATTCACTTCATAGTGTTTGATCAGCTGATATGAACACATTTGAATGTTAAGTTAAGAGCTATGGAAACTTTTTGTCATTATCAGTTAAGAAGCAAGTTTGAGCAAAATTTGTAATAGACTGTGACTGGGAGGTAAATCAGTTTCACCTTCGTTAAGTTAGGTTTTCGAACGCGGCCTCGAACAAACGTTTCCTAGTGCTGTGAAATTTCTGTAACTAATGTAACTTACTAGAGAGGTCAACTTCTGCAGTGAAAACAATGAAAAGTTACATTAGGAGCAGAGTGACTAATAAAAGGCTTACATCACTCACTTTGACATCTATTGAAAAAGAAAGACTAAATAAATTGGGCCAAAATCTTTCTTTCGACTTCTATGAGAAAGTAGCAGATTCTTTGCAACTATGAAGAGAGTAAAAATTTCCTCTCCGCAAATAGCCAAATATAATTATTAAGTGAACACAATACCCTAAAATTTTTCACATTCCTTAAAATATTTTGATAATGCCTACCCAGAGCACATTCTGACGGCACGTGTCTGGTCAAGATATATATATATATATATATATATATTGCGTAATACTTAGAGGTAATTGGCTTAGGTGTTAAATGCATGAAAATTAATGTCTATGGCCATTATTACTTCAGATTCAGCAAATATCTTCAACCCGTTCAATTATTTTGCTCTACGCTAATGTTTTTAAGTACAATTTACGCTGAAAACACACCTACCAAGAAGCTGTGCAGTATATCTCTGTGTACAAAAATAGACTTTGTTCAAATTTAGATATCCATTTGATTTAAGTATGTACGAGTATGTACGGTAAGTCTATTATATATTTGTAATTATAAGAAGAAATAGTTAAATAGATGTCCATATACATATATACCTCAATCTGCAACATTCAGGTTTGCATTCGTCTTATTTTGTAGCTACTCTTAGATTTCGCTAACGGAAAAACCTCTGCCTCGATTTTCCTAACTCAGCGGGATTTCTTCCCACCCTATCGGGAATGCTAAAGTCGATATGGCAACACTTGTGAACGGGTCCCCTCTCTAGCATCGCAAGAACGCATAAATGTCATGTGCGGAACTAATGGCCGAATTCCTCCAAGGTTTAAATTGCCTCTCACTGCTGCTGTTGCAACGCTTGGCCTTCACTCCAGCAGATGTCTCGATTGACCCTTACAGCCTCAGTCCCACGGGACTTCTTCGTCCTTACAGCTTCGTCTATGGGTCGTAGTAGTGTGTTGACAAGCTTACATAAACCCAAACGTCATCGCAGATCGAGAGAAGTCACAAATTCATTAATCGGGAACTTCTTTTCCACCCATCTAGGGGTCAGTCTAGTGTCGGAATACCTCACCGGTATAACTAAACTTTACCGGCTGTGCTTTGCTAGAAAGTAGTTTCTGTTTTCTGTTTAATCATATTTGCATCACAGGCAGCCATAAAAGCTCAGTATCTTACTGTGCCTGATGTTTACCCTTCCAGTATCTATAGCGGTACGTCAAAATATAAAGTTCAGCATCAAAAGCAAAGTTGGTGTCCGCGTGATTTTTTTAGTTTATGTTTCTCATTGTTACGTCAGTGAATTTTAATGATTAATAGAGGTACTTTTAGTGAACGCTTGAAGGCGCGCGAGTTTCTGGTAGCAAAAGAGAGCATGCCATTATTTTTGCCGGCTTTGTTGCCGTTATTTAGCGAATCTACCATCATTTAATAATACATTGAAATGCCACTTCATGTTGATTACGTATGTATATGTGCAGCAGTCATTTTTTAGAACGCGGTGTGTGCTGGCACTGCATTGCCTTTCAACAGTGCATCAATATCTAAATGTTCATTCCGGTCGATGTGCTACTAAGAATAATGTCTGATTTACTAGATTGCCGCTTACTACGTATGGTATTACTATCAGTATCACTTGTGACTCTGCACAGAGCATCACGTATAAATCTACACAAGGCATGTGCCGGCATAATGCACATGTACGTATCATACCCTCATCTGTATCGTACAGAAGTCAGAATCATACACGTGTCCGTTGCCCGTCCGTACGATACACGTGTGTTGGCGTCACACACACGTACAGTGCTCAAGCACGAGTGGGCACGTCGCTGAGTACGACAACACTTTCTCTGATTCGCTCTACCTCATTACATCAGGCAGCGAAAGTTGCAGCACCGCGCGATGAATCCATGAATTGTGCCCCCAACTGACGCACTTCGTCTGGCCTAGCTTAGCCTATGCTGACCATGGTGTGCTGCAGTATCGTCACCGTCGGATTGTGAGCTGGGCGCTGCGGCCACTTGATTTGCGACCCGATCATAAAGGCAAGAAAGGTCGCGGCCCTACTAAATTCGTGGCTGGACCGCTGGTAGACGCAACTATTGCCCTGCTCCGTTCATATGTCTGCTTGTGCCGGGACCACTCGAGACAATTGCGCACACAACGGCATGGAATGGGGCGCAAATCGCACGTCATCCCAATACACATTTAAAGTCCGTAGCATAGATGCGGTAGCATGGAGGACGTGCGATCTGCACATCCTCGCATCAAGTTATGCTTGCGATTGCATAGTGTGACCCTCGTATTTACGCGTATGATAACGACGCTTCGGGACATCTTATTGCATGCGCCTACTTTGCTTCCTTCTTGTTTCCTATTTTTACGGACAATCTTTGTTCTGTTCTTCGACTTCTATCACTATCTTCTTCCATTCGTGTTGGTCCTCTTTGAACAGGTTTCCCGTTCTTCTGGCTGCGTGAATGTCGCTTCCTCTTCGTCTTTTGAAACAGCATTGCAGTGGCTACAGTGAGGCGTAATTTAATGAATACATTGCAATAATAATTGAACTTCAAAGTACACTGATGACGTTACAGACGTCAGTGGTACGACTCACTAAAGTAATTTTGGATAAGTAAAGTGCTGCTTCGTAACAATAGTTGCAACCGAAGGCGAGAGTAATCATCTGATGATTAGAGACTCAACTTGAATTTTTCCTCCCAACAAGTTTAAACATCTCGAAAACTACAGCCAAGTCACCGCTAAATACTCGAATGGAAGTTTGCGTTACTGTAGCTGTAAAAGGAAAAATTCTCATACTTCTTATCTACGTGGATACTCCACTTTGTGTAGCTTGTGGTGTTCCGTGCGCATTGCATTATCATTGTTATTTATGAGTAGGAAGGGAATTATCTAATCAGAAACTATCGTCTCTTCTAGATATTTCCTGTGAACGATTTATAGCTTCGATGTGTATTGTTTAAATTCACATAATTCTCAAAACTTTCTCTACAATCAGATAAGCAAAATTAAGTGTTACTTGGAGGCGTGTTTGAAATCCTTTCGTAGGAAAAGTTACTTGTTGCTTGCTTTTATATTGGACGAATTTTCTCCTCACTGTGAAAATTATTATTGATAAACTTACAAAATTGGAAACACGAACGAGTTCAGTCCTTCTTCGACTGAAATCTTTTTCTTTTTAATCAGCAAATTTCCTTTTCTATATATAGCCAAAGAGCCTTCACGATATCTTAAATATTTATTGGGTATCACAAGAAAGCTTCCTTATTTATGCACACTTTTCTTCTCGAACTTCACGTGATACAACACCAAAACACAGCTGTTGATTTTTATTTATTCGTAGAATTCTTCCATGTTTGCATCGGCCGCAAGAGTAAAATTATATTGATTTGACGAAATGGGAAGCCAAACCCAGCGTCTGTCTCGAGCGCAGGGCATCCAGAAACTTGCGTCAAGCAAAATTAGGAGGAATTATTTTGATTTGAAGAAATGTGAAATCAGACCCCACGTCTGTCTCGAGCGCAGGGCATCCCGTCTTGACGTGCCTGCTAAGTTTGAGCGACAGCTCAGGACCAAAATTATTCAGGTTCTTGTGCTCGGCAAAAAGTTGCCAAAGTTAACACCCCGAGAGCGATGGACGCGGTGCTGCAACGAGTGGACGAGCACTCGGGGTGCTACCCTTCGTGCCTCCGCAGCACGATCTCCATTATAATTACGCCAGTTTCGACACCTCGAGACAGGCATTATTTTTAATGCGGTTTTTTATAAGCAGTTCGGCTTCTTTCTTGTATGAAAGATGCTTCCGGAATGTGATACCCCCGTCAGTGCTGGCTAGTATGTTCTGCAGGAGACGGGTTGCTGGCTTATTACATGGATAATGTGTTCTGCTAGAGAAGAGTTGAAGGCCTGCTGAACAGAGTGTATTGCAGATGAGTTGCAACCTTATTAAATAGTTACTACTGCAGAGAATAGTATGCACTGCAGACGGTGAGTTGTAGACTTGCTTGATAGTATGTTCTTCTGAAGACATATAGTTGATTTGCAAGAATTAGTATGTTTTGCAAACGATCAGTTACAGCCATGCTTAATAGTTGATCTGTAGGAAGTAGTATGTTATGCAAAGGGAAGTATGTTCTCCAAATGGTTGTAGGAATATGTTCTGCAAGAGATAGATCGCAAGTTCACCAACTGAACAGGAAGAAGAATGCCCTATATAACTACTTGAGAGTGACCGATTCAAATTATGCAGGCAGCATAGCTACACCTAGGCGATCTTTAATACAATTTCTTCCCAGTTTTGGACCAATAATGAAATATGAAACCGTCTTACTTAATAGTCGTTGTGTGTGCAAGTTGTAATAATCACCTGCTCTCCTTTGCATCTCAAATTTTATCTTACATTCAGTTCCATAAATTATGTATCCAGTTTCTACATTTTGCGAGTATGGTCGAGCTTTTACTAATGCTAGAATTGCATTAGTATTTTTTTGCAGTTGGGAAGCTTTTTATTTTGAATTTTGGAGATGCAATATTTTTTACCGCCAGTAAAAAATTAATTATTTTATCCAGTATGCGAAAATTGTTTAGTTTCACAATATATAAAAGTATTACTATAATTTGATATATAATCTTTTAGCGTCAGTTTCCTTGACGCTAAGCAATAACACTCATCTCTCTTTCCTTCATCGCAACATCTTCTGATAATTTAATTTCTTCATCACCTGCAGGTTACTGCGGAATAAAATAGTAAAACAAGGGAATTTTCGTTAGTTTATCCGCACTAAGCTATCGTTGCTCTAGCACTGATGGATACATACTCTAGGTGGTAGCCGTGGTTTAAACAGGAGAATACTACTACTACTACTACTGCTGGATACACAGTAATACTGTGACGTAGGTATAACTATATATATGGCGATGGACTTGTAATTGTTTTTACACATTGATCATTTTTACGTAAATGTTAACATCGTTTTGGCGATGTCGACTTATTTGCGTTCGTTTTTGTGTTTGCATTTTTCTTTTATAATAAAATGGAGCTGCAGCTCATCTCCAATACACACTGTTCAGCTCTGTTGTATCTTCGTACGAAAAATTCGCCAACGTGTAAAATTTCAATTGCACTTGACTTCCATTTTTTTCATGCTGTCAATATCATTATCTTTAAGCGAGCTAAGTGTGCGTGTCCATGTACTTGTGCGCTTTCTTCATTTTCCCCTTCTTCTGTTCTGCGAAGAACGCGATGGGTTTCCATTCAGACTCAAAACGCATCAGATTTTACAACTATTTGTACTTCTATTCAAACACGTATATTTCTCTGTCGTTACTCTTGTTCCTTTTTCTACTTCTTGCCCATACCTAACAGACAAAACTTTTTTCTGAAATGTCAGTTTCTGTTTCACAATGTTGCCTGTAATGTTATAGTGTATGTCGTCAGTTCCGGGGGAACTTTATGTTTGTGACGATAATTTTCTCTTGCTTTTTGTCATTTCTCCCTTTCTCTGAAATGCACTAGCATATTCACTTTCCATTACCTTGACTACTTTTTTCCCGTTATTTTTCTCCCATTCTCTCTCAGAAAATACACAAAAGTTTCCACATTCTACCTAAGTGCAACTTACCGTATCTTTTCCCTTAGCATCTTCAGTTTCCATTACCTTGACTAATTTCTTCCCGTTATATCTCTCCTTCTCTTGCAGAAATGCGCAAACGTGTCCAATTTCCATTGCCATGACAACCCATTTTTTCCCGTCAGTTCTTCTCTTCCTTTTACAAAACTGCACAAACGCATCCAAGTGCCACTGCGACGCGTTTCCCTATTTTCCAGAGCCAGTGATCGACAAGAGTGTCTTCTTGCTGACCACTGATGCCCCATCCGCTCTCAGTATAGTTTTGCAACGGAGCTGGTATAACTCAGATGATTGGGTAATTGGTATCGAGTTGTCTGGCATTAGAGCTCATCATAACATCTCAAATGACCCTCATAATCTCTACATAGCCGCACTCAGGCGATCGAATGCCCGGTGTGTCCAATGGCCTCTCTGGCATCCATGTAAAACTGCCACGTGGACATTACCCCGTGCCATTCTTTTCTGGGAACTTTGGAATTTCGCTCCCCGTATTCCTTGGCTATCTGCGAATGAGGCCTTCGGCGTCTGTGTAAAACTGCCACGTGGACGCCTTTAGAATTTAGTTGTCTGTATACGCGCGCTGTGGAGATAATGCATTGTTCGTTCTCCCTTTGATCACTAGCTACGATTCGACCGGAGCCAGTTAGATCGAAAAAGTCTCTGCCCACGCAGCATGGCGTGGATATCATCACCAGGACCTCGTCTGAGATCACCCGAGGTGCCTAAGGTAAGGTACGCTTCGGATGTGTGCCGATGAGATCCAGGTGGCGTTATGCATGCCCTACGCAGAGGTTTCTTTACTTCTTATTTTTTGAAATCTGAGTTTGCTACCTGTGGCCGGGCCGACAGTGAGGTCTATCTACTCTGTACGTAGCCAATTACACCTTTTTCTCTTGGCACTTTCTGTAAGTATGAATCCATTAAATATTCGAACTGACACGGCAATACACATCTTCTTTTACACGTGAAGTTTTGCCCCCTGTTATTGTATCTCCTAATTATATGAACTCTTTATGGTTCTTTGACGAGTTTTATGTGAATTACACAAGTCTCTCGCAATGACCGTATGCGCCTTCTGTGATGATTACCTCCGCCAAGGAGGTTATGTTTTCGTCGTGTTTGTGTTCATAACTCAGAAAGTTATGAACCGATTTGGACGAAATTTACAGGGATTGTTAGGTATGTTAAGAGGAACAGATGATTGAGTTTTGGTGAAAATATGCCCATCCATTTGTTTATTTCTTTGTCTGCCTCATTTTTCTCAATGCAATAACTCATAAAGTTATGGATGGATTTTTATGAAATTAACATGAGTTGTTAGGTATATATCAAAGAGTAAATGACCAAATTTTAGTAATGATCTGTTTGTTCGTTCGTTCGTTTGTCACTGTTTTTAATTTTATGCTTGTTAGCACAATAACTCCAAAAGTAATTAATAGATCTTTATGAAATTCATAGGGATTGTTAATAATGTTAAAAGACATAAATGATCAAATTTTGGCGCAGGTCGGTTAGTTCGTTTGTATGTTTGACTCATGTTTGTCTTAACGTTTGTTAGTAGTATAACTCAAAAAGTTATCAACGGATCTTCAAGAAAATTGCACAAGTTGTTATTACTATTAAAAGGCACAATTGATTAGATTTTGGAATTTATGGTTTCAGAGCCAATCTGAATTTTTTGCTATCGTTGCCTCGCTTGGCGGAGGTATGCGCTCTCAGAGTGCTCTAGTTTGCATATATTCCGCCCATTCTTTTTGTTGCCTTTACTAATTGTATACTCCTTTGACAATCTAAGAGTTTAATTTGGGAATATTTCCCCCGCGCCTGCACACAACTGGCCCTGACAGCCGGAACATGAGCGGCAAAGGATGCCCAATTTTCTCTCACCGCCTGTCGGAACCGACATGTGTTACAGAATTAAATCCTTAGCCTCCCGCATTTTACCAATCCTGCAATCTAATTTCGCTAATTTGCGCCGGAGACGGATTTGATGCGGGCACGTCGCCGCTCCTGAATGAATTTCCTCTACCTAATTCACTTTCAAATCGCCCAAACTTATTCACGCTCAGTTCACACCAATTGAGCTTCGTGAGGGAATCGCTTGCCCGAGGGTCGTCCCTTTTCAGGGCATTCAATTCTATATTGATCCGGGTCATTGGAGTCCGCAATCCTTTCGAGCAAAAACCGAGCGGGCTCATCGTCTATAGGCCTCTACAAGATCTGATTAAATCCACTAATCAATAGCAGCGATTGTGCTGCACAAAAGATAAGTGTTGTAAATAAGTGTTAAGAAGCTGTGGGCCCTGAAAGGGTAGACTGGGTATCGTGCTGACACACTAGGGGGAGTCTTTTTTTTTTAATTCAAAGGAATAAGAAGGGCTACTGATCTAAATCGCGCCCTCTGGCGGGGCTTTGTGGCTTTAGGAACAATGGTGTTTTTCAGTTGGGCATGTTATAGAAATCAATTGTTTGGGGCTTGCGACGGGTTCTTTTATTTTGAACATTATGTTCCAGGATTCATACCCGAACGTTGCAAATCTTCTTTTCGCGCTTGTTGCGGAGCTTTGTGGCACTGGGGAAAATTTATTTTTTTCATTTCAGTCTGTTATGAAACCAATTCTCTGGATGGGTAGCCGGTTGGTCTACGATGAAAATAATATACAAGGATTCATGCCCATACAATGCCCTATTTTTCGCTCCCTTCGGCAGAGCTTTGTGACATATAGGGAGCAATGGATAATTTTCCCTTCTCGTTTTTATACTCTTACTTGCTCATGCTTTATTCCCTCTTCCTCTTCTTTCCCGACTTGCTGTTCCCATGCGCGTTGTTCTTGTGTGGAACACCTTCGTGCATGGATTCCTCATTTCTATCGACATACTATATGTCCCTTCCTTTTCCTCTCTTAGAAGAGCTTATGAATTATTTAGAGAGGCTCAAACTTTCTTATACTACTACTACTACTTCTCTTTTTAAGAAACCAATTTTTTGGGTCTAATATTCGACCTCATATTCGTGGACTTTTACCCATGCATTGCATACTAGTTACTTAACAATTTGCTTTTCAGTACGTTTGTATTACTCGTATGCTGCTGCAGTGCAGGAGCTTTCCTGTGATTGATGCTGCAGTTTTCTTCATGTGTTTCTTAAACTTTTGTGGTATTAAGAAAATTACGCCATAGTTTGATTGATGTTCAGCGGTGCATAATTGGCGTGCACTCACAGCTTTCACTCACACGTGGCGTTGATATCGCAGCATTTCCTGCCATCAATATCCATCACTACTGCACTCTACTGTACTGCTTAAAACGCACTCTTCTAATTAAACTCTTAGACTTTTTATGCTTCATTGCTCGGCCGTAAAATTTGTAAAGACCTTAGCTCGTTAATCCGGGTACTCACGCCAAGTTATAGTGTTGCTTTACGGATGAAATGTTGGACATCAAGTAATAACTGTTACTGATGGGAATTTACTGTAATCCATCCCTCACGTAAGTTGCAATTTGAATTTTTGACAACTTCGTAAATGAAAACTACATGTATTAAAATACCAATATCTATGCAGCACGTCCAATTTCAATGTATCATGCGAGCGAAGTCCTAGAAACTCACATAGACTCTAATAAAAAAACATAGTAGATAGATTCTATTCGGAGGCAGCCTTTGTATAGCGGCCGTATTGGTTCTTTCTTTTCATTGAAGTTCAATTCGTGTATTATTAGGCCAGGTGAATGAATATTTTGCCACAGGTTATTGCTGTGAGAATTATTTAAAAGCTTGGGCCAGGGGAGGTTCTGGAGAATATCTTGGAGCAACGAGGTGCGCTTCAACCAACGGTCTTTATCACTATAGACAGAACTGAAGTTGTAATGGTCGTTTTGAAATATTTATCGTATAAAAAATGGAACTCTTCATGATTTGTATGAAATTCAGCAGGGCATGTATGTTTCGTAAGATTAGAGTTGAACTTAACAATGTTACTTATATGCAATGCTGCTGGTGTTGAATATGTTTGCCATGGACTCTTATTTCTATTATTCCAGGTGATTTTTATTCGTGCGTCATAAGTCTTTGTTACGATACATTAATTGGCTATTTGTGTTTTTTCTCCGATGCTCTCATTATATTTGAAGTTTTGCTAAATTACACGAAACTGTACAGTTGCATCAATTATATTTTGCCTTCCAAGATGCTGATCTTGATGTTGGAAGTCAAAAAGGTAAAATCTTAGTCAAGGGCGGAACGTATTGTTTTCATTTTAGTAGCTTTTTGCAGTTTGAACATTTTAATTATACGTCGTATTGTATTTAGTTTAGTATAAGTCAGCAATGCTTCATGAGTTTCGTCCGTCGTTTTTCTTCTAAAAAAGCACATCTTAAAAAAGAGAATTATAATTTTGAACAGTGCTGTTTTGTGTAGATGTACGAACTTGTCTTAATAATGGCTATAATCATAATGTTGTTTAGTAGTGTTTACTATTAATTTTCCTGTACGGTTGGAACCGTTACAAGAAAAGAAAATCTCCTTCTTTTGTCATACTTCCACGTGTGTGGAAGAACCTCTCACGAAACATTAATTTTGTTGCTGCGTCATGCTCGACTTCTATGCTCTATTTCTGTGTACGTGAAACGGTGACGAAGCCGATGATCAGAAAAATGAATTTACGTAGTTGCGTCATGCTCACATGTAGGTACGTGTGTGGCGCTTGGTACAATTGCTCACTAGCCTATATGCCTGCGCCCGTACCCTATAATACCTCCCCTGATCAATGGGAACTACCTGCAATCTAGACCACGTATGGCACTTGGCGTCCTATCGACCTGGGGTTGTAATAAAAGAAAATTGGTGCGGCGGTTAACGCTAATTTTGTGGTAGTTGCTAGAACTTTGTTGTCGCTGTGAAGTTTTGGACGTGTCTTGCCTGCCGTTTGGACTCATGCAAACGATACTTTTATTCGCTGTCTCCCTTAATTTCCAACCGGATATTGTAATCGATCGGCATTAATGTGGTCGCAATGTTACCGGGGACACAAAGTTTCGTCTTCTTTCATGTGCCGCCTCAAATCTATTGTTTCCGGAAAATGTTAGTAGTGCCTGAACTTAGTGTTATTAAAAGTAGTAATATTGTTATAAATTGCTCGTAAATAGTACACCGTTCCTCTTAATTTTGTGTATTTTGTTGCTTGTTTTTGGGTTAGTTGTAGAGGCGGGATCTGTTCCATCCTACTAGTACTAATTCAGACACATTGTTGCCTGAGTAATTTTGCTGCAGCTATGGCGATATTTTACTCATATTTCCTTCCAGCTGTCAAATTATTAAATTCAAGTATATCAGAGCCATCAACTTTGAACTATGACTTAATGATGTAAATTGGCACAGTAGCTCTTACTATTCTCTTCAATACATTTAAGCTAAATGCTTTAATGCGCAATAGCCACCATATACCGTCGCATTATCTAGGTCTACCCACCATAAATAACGTAAAAACCGCTAAGCTAACGCATCATGTATCAAGCTCAAAGTCAGGTGTTGCTAACGTGTTGCGTGCTAGCGGCCGTGCTCCCTAAACCGCTTTAAAATTAACGAGAGAAGCTGTGTGGAACAGCCGCTAAATTTATCCACTGCACACCGCTAATTAATCTGCTTAATCTAAGCGGGAATCTGGTCATTATTTATTGCCGCACGTGGGAAATATTCTTCCCTCCACTTTGTTGATTACGGAGCGTGGTTACGACAGCCTAAAGTGAAATCGGATTTGCTCCTTATTGTGTTCGTGCTTAGTGTTATGCGCGTGTCAATACTAGAGGAAAAATTATCCTATACTAGACCGTTTTGCTTCGCGCCATTGTTGAATTGTTTCAGTGGATTTCGACAGCGTACTTGGCGGCGAATTCAGCCCAGAGTTTAATGGTGGATTTGGTTGGTCGTGTGCTTTGCAAAACCCTTGACGATGACTTGAGCACTGTACTTCTCGGTGCATTCGGCAATGAACACATACTGATAAATATCGCAGTGCATTTAGCGGTAACTTTAGCAATGTACTTCACATTCCACTAGCAGTTTACTTGGCCGTAAATTTGCCAAAGGATGTGCCGATGAAATTGACATTGCACTTGGCGATGAAGAAACAAATTCGCACTGGGCTGGTATATATGCTTATGTTAGTGTAGCAAATTACTTTAAGTATTTTTTTCATCTCGATTTGTTGCTGAAAATGAATTGGTTTCTTTTTCTGCATATAATTGCTCTATGTGTCTCAACGTGTCAGCACCGAAGTAGGGGTAAAGTGCTGGAGCGCAGCTCTGCAAAAGCAATGTCTGTGGTGAAAGCCAAAGGATCAAAGTGCTAGGGACGAGAGTTTCTACAGAGTTAACCGATGGTCAATATCAAAAGAAAATAGTGTCGTGCCAGTGGGTACGTCTTGATTTTTTTATACCCCCAATTTACGTGTCCCAGTTTTACGATCCCCAGCGATGTTCGGGTCTCCGCGATGTTCGGGTCTCCGCGATGTTCGGGTCTCCGCGATGTTCGGGTCTCCGCGATGTTCGGGTCTCCGCGATGTTCGGGTCTCCGCGATGTTCGGGTCTCCGCGATGTTCGGGTCTCTGCGATGTTCGGGTCTCCGCGATGTTCGGGTTCGGTCCCCGTTTTCCGTGCCTCAGTTTCACGTTCCCGGTCCGTGACGGTCTTGTTTTGAGCCCAGTTGTCGTCTCCCAGTTTCATTTTCTCGTTTCTCGACTTCTTTCCCATTTTCTTGCTAATTACCTCCACCAAGAATGTTATGTTTTTGTCCTGTTTGTCTGTCCGTTTGTCTGTCACCAAGATTACTCAAAAAGCTATGAACGGATCTTTACGAAATTCTGAGGGATTATTAGGCATGTTAACGGTAACAGATGATTAACTTTTTGGTGAAAATCCGTTCGTCTGTTTGTTTGTCTGCCTATTTTTTATGAGGACTATAACTCAAAAAGTTATGGACGAATTTTCATGAAATTTACATGAGTTGTTAGGTATATTGCGAAGAATAAATGACCAAATGTTTGTGATCATCTGTTTGTTCGTTCGTGTGTTTATTGCTGCGTATGATTTTATGTTTGTTAGTACAATGACTCGAAAACTTATTGATTGATCTTTATGAAATTTACAGGACTTATTAGTGATGCTAAAAACATAACTGATTAAATTTTGGTGATGATCGGTGGGTCCGTTTGCGTGTTTGAATTATGTTTGTCAGCAGCATATTTCAAAAAGTTATGAACGGATCTTCACGTAAAATCACAGAAACTGTTAATGCTACCGAAGGCACAGATGGTTAGATTTTGGAGTTGATACAAAGAAAATCTTGGTTTTAAAACCAATTTAAATTTCTCGTTACCGTTGCGTTGCTTGGCGCAGGTATGAGCGCTCTTCTGAGTGCTCTCTAGTTTCGTTTCGTAGTTAACCTCATACAACTTTCCAACTTTCCAGTTTCATTCCCAATTTCCGGAACCCAGTTTCACGTTACTACTTCCAGACTTTCCCGTTTCGCCCCCAGTTTCCTGTATGAAATTTTATAATCCCACTCCTCAGCATTTCTGTTTCGTCCCTAATTTTTATTCCTAATTTCACATTCACACTCTTCACCTTTCCTGCATTGAAATTGTTCCTATTCCCAATTTCACATTCATGCTCCTCAGCTTTTCTTTTTTGAAATTGTTTTCCTATTCCTAGCTTCACATTCCTACTCCTTATCTTTTCCCTTTTTGAAATTGTTTTCCTCTTCCCAGCTTCACATTCCCACTCCTTGGCTTTCCCGCTTCGTCCCTAATTTTCTATTCGCCATTTCACTTTCATACTCGATCTTCTGCTTTCCCGTTTCGTTGCTCATTCCCATTTTCACGTTCTCACTCTTAGGTTTCCCGTTTCGCCCCGTTTCCGTTTCCCCGTTACGAAGCCACCCTTCCGAGTTACGTCAGAGCAGCAATCAGCAGCGCTGTCGTTGTGCCGATGACGAATGCACTTTTGTGGTGCCCGAGAGACTTCAAGCGAAAAATCTGCACCATTGGCGTACTTGTTTATTGATCACGTTGATTATTCTTTTTTTTTTCTATTTTAGCCATTGTTAATTTGCGCAGCTATTTTTCTCCGTATTATGCTATTTTATAAAATTTATTGTTTTTGTTTCTTTTTACTTTTTCCGTTGCTGACTGCTGTTTTAACGGTTACCGTTATTGTTATTTACTGTAATACTATTATTATTACTTTAGTGTCGATGCTATAGTTTTATAATTTCTTTTAACTCTTTTCTTTTTTGTTTACATTTTATTGTTATTTGTTTTATATTTTCATTTAGTTTTATTGCATATTTTCATTTGCATTCATTTTTTTTATTTCTCTCTTTTTACATTTATTAGTATCGTTCTACGGCTTTACAGTTTATGTTTTTTTATTTCACATTAATGAAGTTTTACATATAATTTTTCTTTTGTCTTTTATGATGATATATTTTCTATTTTTTTTATACTTTTTTCAGTTTACGTTGACTACTATCCTTTTATTTTTGTTTTGTTTCTTTTATTTCGATTTATTTCGCTTTCAGGTGTTCGGGCCGAGGAAATTGTGAGGTGGTGGTATCGAGCGCTGTGTTCGGAGACCCCTGTCCTGGTACTGTGAAGTACATTGAAGTACAGTACTCCTGTGGCATAGGTCAGTTCCCCCTGGAGTGTACATATGCCGCTGTACATTGTGTACAGTTCCAGTCCCTAGCAGAAAGTTCGGTCGCCTCAACAGCTGAAAGCGAAAATCAGCTTCGGAGCGGCCAAATATTTTGCTAGGGTGATGAAATATCAAATATGTTGAGCCAGTATAAGAACAAAACAGGCCGGTATCTTGTGTCTGTGAGGCGAGAAGGACCATCCTATAGCAGAATTCTTAGCAGTCCCAGCAACTAATATTCCAAGCCAGCTTTTGCGGCGGCCGCAAATTCTTTGAAAGAAAGTGCGCTTTGGAACAGCGAGACGAGCCTTTAGTTATCATCGTAATTGACGGACAGCTTTGCAGCTGTTGAAGCGTTTATGACTCGTTTCTTTTCACCTGGAGCCTAAAAACGAATACACTCGCCCCATAGACCTACTTTAAGTCTCTTTTGTTCTTTAGCTGCTCCAAATTTGATCTGTTTCGTCTGGTACTGTCGGTGTGTTGCGCAAGTACATGATGTTGCGCCAGTACTTGCTATTAAGCTTTGCCGAACCGGATTTTTTGTAATGTTAACACGCTTTAAAATCTAAGCAACATATGTAGAACAGTGCGCATAAAACTGAATCTAAGTTTTTATTTCACATAATTGAAATTATAATACTTTAACACTATGCACTCCAATACATCTTACCAAACTAAACAGTATTGTCCACGAGGCCTGCGTTATGAAACGAGATATCTAGTGACAGGTCTGTTTTTAAATAGACCCGATGTATCGGATAAATCGGCAGGAGTGTTATATCAAGTCGAAGTTGAGTGCAAGTATTGGCACCACCCCATGAATATATTGCGGCATAATTTTGCTTTGCACTTTACACCTGCAGTTGTTCTTGACCTATTTCATTCAAGGCTGTGGTATTTCGCTACAAGGACTCTCTGTCCTATTGTAAGCCTGCAGAAAAAGTAGCATTTGTAGAGAGGTGGCACTACCCGGCACAGCTATAGAGTTACACAGGTTCAATCTAAGCTTCGTGGTTCGGCGAGTCAGGGTCTTGGTTATACTTGGTTTAATCGAACCCCAAATTTTCGATAAGTCTGTTCCTGAGGTTCAGCTGATAACCTATACTGATTTTCAAATTATAAGAAAGAAATCCCAGGTTCTCATTCTAGTAACGAATGGTTTGCTGAATGCACTCATGAAACTGCCCCGGGTTTAGTGCCTCTCTCAAGTTCAAGATTCCTTGGCGTACATTTGCGCCATGCGTTGATATCTTCTGCTCGTCTATCTGTAGTACTTGCTCTTACTTGCCCGGGTTCTCTCCACCCTGATGGACGGAACGTCCGACAGTTGTGCTAATCTTGTCTTTAGAAGTCATTGGTATATTTGTGTGATAACATTTGCGTATTTTTAAAATTTTGGTCTTGGACTCTTGTATTTATTTGTACTAACGTATTATCATGGGAAGTGTAATAATGTGGTCTTCGTCTATCGTTTGTCCCGCAGTGTTTGTAAAAACGTGGTTTTGGGTGTTGCTGTATTTGTCTACTAACATGTAACCCTTATTGTAAAAATGGTGTTGGTTTATCTCGTATGCAAACTAACCTTATGTATTTATCGTATAATTAACTAGTATTGTTATCTCTCAATATTTTTCATTTCTTCTACTTACTATTTTATTTTTCTCACCCGTTTTCAGTTTACATAAATACATATTTTCAAGCTCCTAGCTCCATTAGCGTAGCCCGCTTTGCAAATCAAGAGATAAACCTAATTTTAGAACAAGACTTTCCTCAAGATGGAGTCGGAGTTTGTTACGATTCCTCTTGTGTTATTCATGGCCTTGCCCTGTGATTCTTCCAGCACCTCATTCTCCTCAACGCTCGACGCGCCCTCCTCCAGTGCTTTCTTGCAACATTTTTGCCTTTGCTTTTGTATTTTTTCTGCAACAAAGTTAATGCCGCCAACTCGGATACATCGAGCTATTCCAGCCTCGCATGGAACACCTTATATTTCAACGTAATTGTTCGAATCGACGATTTACCATGACGGTGAGCGCCGGCTTCTTCGTATTCTTTCTGTCTGGCGAATAGGTAAGCCGGGCCTTAGTGAACTCACTGTACCCGGTGCCGACGTGCCAGTATAGGCCCTTTGTACTACGGAGACGAGCAAAAGAGCCCGCAATTGGACCTATTACCGTAGATACAGTGGGCCGTAGACACCTGCTTTATGCCGGTTCCTTGCTGGCATATTTACGTGTGAATGGGAGTGACATTGAGGGTGCCGTAATGGTTGTGCCTTGCCTGAAGGCGCCAGAAAATGACTACTTCACAATCATGCCTCCTGATAATGATGATACTTTCATAATTACCACAACAATAGAACAGGACCAGCTGACTCGCAGTGTTCTCGGTGGCTTGCTCCAGCCGAACTTACCCGACATTTTGGGTATAGCAAGGATGGTCCGACTTTTACTCCCTTCGGTAATCAAGTGTTGCTGTTGCACGTGTCGTTATGGACTTCTCTGATGGATCCATTGACAGTTCACTCGTCATTTCTCACCCGCTTGGGCGAATTGCGTTGAGTGTTCATCGCGTTCAAATACCCAATTCCCCGCCACTTGTTGGCATGAGGCACTTTCTCTCTCAATCTTCTTTTCTTTGTCTGCTTTGCCCTGAAGAACGGAGCGGACGGTTGCTGTGCTCTCCATAATTTCATGCAGAAAGCGCATTTGCCTTCATCTTTCACTGGAATAATGCGGCGGCGGAGGCTGCTTGCTGGAATGCCCGCGTTGATTTAAGTGCATCTCGCCGTGATCTGACGCGCTGCAAGCGACTACAAGCGCAACGCTCGTGTTCAAATTTATCGAAATGTTTATCTCGTTACAGGTTGTAATCCAGCAATTACTGGTGTGCAGTGGTTTACTACAGAACTTACCTTTTATCTATCCAGTTAGAAATTGTTTCTGTAATATCGCAATCCGAGGGGATATTGGTTACTATCCAGCAATTACTTGTGTGTAGCGGTTTACTACAGAATTGCCTTTTATCTATCCATTTAGATACTATTGTAGTCTCCTTGTAGACTTCGACTACGATCTAGCCACTATTAAAGCTATGATTTAAAAGAAAACATCCGCGGTGATTATAGTATGAAATAATTTATATCATACTACTGCGTTCTTCGTGAACTTTCTATACATATTAGCAACTTTATACGTATTATTATTGTTATACTGATGCAAAATAATTAATATATTTCTCTTGAATATTTGTGAGAGTCTGAATGTCAAAACTTGTAGCGCGTCAATAAATTTTAATCATTTCTGCATTCTTTTTCCCAGTGAACTGTTTCGCTGTTTGCTCTTTTCGCACCAAGGTTCTTTTCGCCTTTTACTCAATTTCTAAGTTTCCTTTTGTATCCCATTATCAATTTCCTCTCGAATCTTCTTTTTATATTTACTCCCCTTCTCAATCGCCGTGGTTTTTCCTTTTATAACACTGCTTCTACTAATGAACATTATAATATTTCCAGCTGCAGCTCTTTTTGTAGGTTTTAATATTTCCATCTCGAGTAACTCTAAGGCTTATTGTACGTAAGTGTTTTGCATTCTTTTTATTCGGGGTGATTGTTTCATCGCTGACCTCTTTTCCACTATAATTTGTTCTTTTAGTGCTTCTATTACTCAGTTATTGTACTTGACTGCGAATCGTTTTGAATGCGCGATCACGTGACTGACGACCGATACGCAGGCTTCGCCTTCTCCCGACGAACGGACTTTTCAATTCATAATTAAGTGTTGTGTGGCATCTAATGCAATCCAGTATAATTTAATCCATTGTGGCTCACCTAAAGGACATTTTCGATCCATCTCTCGTCTTATTTCTGGTGTCTAATGCAATCCAACCCAACCCGACTGAATTTCTCGCCCCTTGAAGGGCTAATATTGAATTTTGTATGGATGTAATTTTTGAATATGTACACTATACTGCATAGATACTATTGCTGCTGTCGTGACTGAGCGGAAAACTGTGGTAGTTGTGACTAACATAACGATGACTTTGGATCCAAGATATGACCAACATAATGACGACTTTGAATCCAACATATGGTCAACATAACGATGACTTTGGATCCAAGATGTAACCAACATAATGACGATTTTGAATCCAAGATATGGCCAACATAACGATGACTTTGGATCCCAGATGTGACCAACATAACGTTGACTTTGGATCCCAGATGTGACCAACATAACGATGACTTTGGATCCCAGATGTGACCAACATAACGATGACTTTGGATCCCAGATGTGACCAACATAACGATGACTTTGGATCCCAGATGTGACCAACATAACGATGACTTTGGATCNNNGATGTGACCAACATAACGATGACTTTGGATCCCAGATGTGACCAACATAACGATGACTTTGGATCCCAGATTTGACCAACATAATACGAGTTTCATAGTGTGACACCACAGTTGAGCACCGCCATGCTGACATTGTTATTTCTACGCAAGCTGCAATGGAAAGCCCTCGTGTACCATCGAGGCAATGACAGCCAAATTCGGCGATGGTTGTCCAGGTACCATGAAGTACCTGGAGGCACAGTACTCATGCTTGGCAGGTACGATGTACCTTCTTTTGTTCAGTATTTACCTTGGCACTGAATTTTTTCTGCAGTTCCTCGATATTCATAATCTCTTTCTTGCTTAGCACTTTTATTTTTTGTACAAACCTCTTTTTAGTACCGTATATATGTTAGTACCAAGTGTTTCTGTAGTTGTTAGTTTTTCGTATATCATAGCAGTTCTCTTCATGTTTTTTTATCGTCTTCTTTCCAATAGTTACTTAACGCTGAGTGTGTTTTGCACTCCCTAATTATGCATTGTATCGTCGTCTCCTTATTTGTTGTAAATATCGATTTGTCAACTTTCGTGGATGCATGTCGCCATTTTTAAACAACATGCTTATATGGGGAAAAATCGCTTTGTAAAAAAATCATGTGTGTTTTTGTAAGTAAATACATCTTATTTGTTATGCAACTCTGTCAGTAACGGTGACATTTCTCATTGGTTTTATATATTGCGTTAGCTTCTTCAACTACATAATCCTACATGATCACGCAACCTTATGCTGTAGTTCAATTTCTGTACGCTTTCGAAATTTTTCTCGTCTTCTATTTTGTATTTGACTTTCGTTATGATGCCTTATGTGCGTCACCTTATACACTTACGTATGCTCACCACAGAACAATGTTCCGTTTCGCTAGTTGTACCGAGTTCATTTAAAAATCATGTCTCTGAAACAGAAAAACATTGCGCGAGCTTTAAAAAGTTCTGAAATACTTCTACAAACCCTCAATATCTGGAGCACCTTGTACTATGTATTATATTTTACAAAAAAACCTCAAAATTCACTCATAGATACGTATACATGACTGTTGCCGTGCGCTGAATTTGTTAAATTTATAAAACGTCACTTCACCAATATACTATGTAATGGAATAATCACATGAGATGACGAAATTCTTAAAAATTGTCTCGGGTGGATAAATAAATGCAAGTGAATACTGAACGAGTAAGGTTCCGAATATCCACTTGTAGTTCAATTTATGGTTGTGAACTGTATGAGAATACTGTACATTGCGGTCACCATTCATTTATAAATGACTAAAAACGAACTGTTAACAGGTAATCTTCCTATAATAGTCTTTACTGATAAATAGAAAAAATAAAGTGTAGGCTAGTAACGAACGGTTAATTTTTTCGCTTACCAAAATGTAGAGAAGCGAGCTAAATTCACACGTGTAACCGACCGCTCCGTAGTGTCAGACCGGGACTACATTAACATAGAATTTGACTTTTAGGTCATAACCCCTGAACGAGTTGCTCGGGCGACTGCTCCTTCTAACTCCAATCTTCCCACATCCACGAATCTGAGTTTTGTGTCGAAGCGTACTTGAACTTTGTGCTAAAACTCCTATATTGTGCCGGGATGGTCAAGATTAGCAGACTAATGGATACTCGAGTCTGAACAGCCGCATGATAAACCCGGTGCGTGTCTGCAGCCCGCCATTCACGCCTCTTTAGACTCCACTAAAACCGGTTTTATTCTCTGTTTATTGCATGAGCTTGTCATAGCATGGAGATTTTGTATTGAGTTTTACTGAAATGGCTTTTTCCTTGCACGGTCGTTTTACAATTTACGTGTGTAGTCTTAATGAAATTATGGGTTAATTTAGTTTTCTCGCGTTGAGTTGCTCCTTGCATGGTTATTCTATTTTTGTACATTTTTTACTGACTTTATAGTAATTAGGTTGCATTATTTTCGTTTTAATGGTGTTTCGTGCAAGTTGTTTTACAACTAATGTGTGAAGCATTAATAAAATTGAGAATTTGTTGTCGCTGCTCGAATTATTTCTTTCTTGCATGATTAATAAATAGATTACGAAACACGGAGAAGAACTTCAAAGTATGTTGGTGTGTTTTTTCAAGAATTTATTGCTTCTATAGTTATTATCGATGTCATGCAATGTTTTTGTTCTTTGCATTTTTCAATTAATAGATCTCTCGTGGATTTTTTAAGATTGTCTTCATTATTTTAAGACTTTAGCTTTGTACTAACGGTTTCTTGCATGACTATTTTACGACGTTAAGTGACGATGAATTGTAAAGGAAGATTAGTATGCATTTCTTAAATGGTATTCTCGTGCCATGTCATTAATCTTCTCGTTACGCCTTAATGTAAGGAATGTACTAAGTTTTTACGCTTCACATCTTGAAGAAATTCCTCCATTTTTGAAATATTGCATTGTTTCTCATTTGCTTGTTCTGCTTTGGATACTCGTTTTTTCTAGTAACTAATAGTTTTAATAACTACTTAAGTTTGGCAACGTTTGTTGTATTTTAACGCTAATGTTGCAAGTCCGTGTTGCCATTTTGACTGTAATGAACCTAAATGAAGAATTTAATGCATTTGGTTTGAGGGTTGTTGCACTTGTGCAGCTGAAGTTTTCATTGATTCCTAGTTTAAATCGTGATTGGGATTACCCTCGATTGTAATTATTTCGCCCCATGTCACTGTGACGACATTTTTCAATCTCAGTGCAATTTTCGCGTTAGAAAGGTCAGCTGTAAATTAAAGACTCTTTCCAATGCGAGTAGTTCAAAAACAGTTTCCTTGCTGTAATATGTTCTCCAAGTAGATCAAAATTATTTTCCTAATGCATATCTGGATTCCAATATTACCGCTCAAGCCTCTCATGATATGACGAACTATATAGTCGAGGATAATCCTGCTTATCATTTGAAGTGGAAAGTCGATATCACTTCAACTCTCCAATTTACGGTTGTCAAACATGCTCATACTCATTTGTTTTTCTTCGTTTTTGCCAGCTACTACGACCACCAGCACAGCTCGCCCTCGGCCCATCTGGGACGTGTATAGCAGTAGGCCGCCTTTGTTTCTGCCTCCCACTCTATCTTCCAATGCTTCCAGAAGTGAGTCTACCGCCGCGTCTACCACTTCTACCACACAATCCACCACGTTGCCTTCTACATCTACCCAATCCACCACTAGTGCTCTTGTTAGTTCTTCTAAGGCTGTTACTACCACTCCTCTGTCTGTGGAAAATGAAGACGATACCGGTGATAATACTGATGACAAAAGGCATGAGGGCAGTGCGGTTCTGGACGAAAGAGGAAGCCAGAATGTGACATCAACAATGGAACCTCGGAAGTCGACGGTCACGTCGACCTCCCCAAGGACCACCACCGAACATCGAAAGCGACTGCCTCCTTCGAGTACGTCTATTCCTCAAAACAACCCTGGCCAGGACTATGACGCGCCTTGGTGTCCGCCTTCGTTTGGAAGAGGTCTGTACTGGAACTGGACTCGAGGTGGAGATGTGTCTGTCCAGTCTTGTCCCGGAGGAGCTACTGGATTGGCCCGAAGAAAATGTCATCCTTCTGGCTGGGCCGGACCAGCTGACCTGGGAGAATGTCGAAGCGCTTGGCTTACCGCCCTAGAAACCCGAGCAAACAGTCACGACGCAGTTCTATCAGTTGCTGATGACCTCGCAACTGTCACCGCAAATAAAGCGCTGTATGGAGGCGATTTGACTACAGCGGCTAGGCTGATCTCAACTCTAGCTCGAAGGATGACACAGGATGTGTCCAGTTTTCCCGACCCTCGTCAAAAAGAGGCACTAGTTACTGAGTTGTTGAACACGGCGCTCTCGACGGCATCGTCACTCCTTGCTGCTGGAATGGGTGGACCTTGGGGTGACTTGGCTCCCCATGAGAGGAGACATGCGGTTACTCAGCTGATGGTTGGACTCGAGGAAGCTGCCTTTTTGTTAGCTGACGCCCTACCACGTGACACTCAAGCAGCGTACTTTGACTCCCATGTCTTAGCATCCGCCAGAGTTGTGACCGCTGATGGTTCTTTCGTTAGGTTCCCGTCTTTGGAAGATCAAGCTTTGGACTGGACCTTTGCTGATAGTGTTGTACTGGCTCCCGAAGCCATAGTGGAGAACAGTGAACGCAGTGCCACAAAAGCTGTATTTTTAACTTACCGTCATCTGGAAGATTTACTCACACCTTACGACGAAGCTCTAGGCACTTGGAGCGGTAGTAATGTATCCAGAATGGTCAATTCTCGCGTTGTCTCGGCATCGTTAGGTCATGGACGTCACATCCAGTTACCAAAGCCCGTAAAAATTGTGTTCTCACTTTTGCGCCAAGATAATGTCACCAATCCCGTCTGTGCCTTCTGGGACTACACTACTGCCAGCTGGAGCGATGAAGGGTGCCATGTAACGAACCATAATCGTTCTCACGTTACTTGCCACTGCGACCACCTCACCAATTTCGCCGTCATTATGGAAGAACAAACCAGCGTTGTTGCTGTTGACACGCAGTCGTCCCTCAAGGTCTTAGTCTATATTGGATGCATTATTTGCCTGGTGTGCCTGGCCGGATCCCTCGTTATGTTCACGCTCTTCAAAGGCCTCTCGTCCCCCTGTTCGGCCATCCACCACCAGTTGTGCGTGTGCTTGCTGGTTGCGGAACTTGTGTTTGTCATCGGCATCTGGAGGACGGATCTTCCCATCCTGTGTGGTGTAGTCGCCGGAGTTCTCTACTACGCTATTTTGGCAGCTTTCACCTGGGTCTCTCTAGAAGGTTAGTACGTCATCTCAAACAATTAGAATGCTCCAGAATAGTGTTGATTTCTCTTGAAGTTGATTCAAAGTTATAGCTGTAGCTAAAATGTTATACGAATGGCTAACAACAAGAGAAGCGTTTCAAAGCTGTGCTTGTATTTATTTAATTTTTCCTAGGGTTTTCTATTGTGTGACGATCGTTGTCTAACGTCAACAATATAATTTTTTTGGAATTTATCGCGTCCGGCGGTACAGTTCTACCTGAGCTGAGCGTGGGCTCAGATGTACTCTTGGCACCACCGATCTACCATATACAAGAGTCCAGTTGTACTCAACTCTCACCCGGCATTTGCTCTTGGTATGATCAAGCTAACTGAAAATTTCCTTGTCTACAGGAGTACAGTTGTACTTGAGCGTAGCCCGAGCGGTGGAGTACACCTCCCTTCGGCTACGCTGGTGGCACTTCGCCATTGCTTACGGTGTACCTCTTCTGGTCGTGGCCTCTGCTGCAATTGTGGACCCCTTCAGCTTTGGAACTGAGCGCTACTGTTGGCTCAGGACCGACAACTACTTCGTGTTCTCGCTTGTCGGACCCACGCTTGCCTTGCTCGTGGTGCACGTCACACTCTTGGGGGCAGCGCTCCTGCACACATGCAAACTGAGTCCTGATGACCCCCTCAAGAGCAAAGAAATGGCGCGTCTCGCCTCCTCGAAGTAAGTTACCTTTCTATCGTTTTTTGAATTTGTTCTTTAAGTTTAGTTGTAATGAAACAACTTGATCTCCTACGCCTAAATAATACACACCGTAAAAGAAACTAGATAGGTGACGTTGTATTCCTTCTTCTGGCGAACGCTTTTCAATACNAAGTTACCCTTCTATCGTTTTTTGAATTTGTTCTTTAAGTTTAGTTGTAATGAAACAACTTGATCTCCTACGCCTAAATAATACACACCGTAAAAGAAACTAGATAGGTGACGTTGTATTCCTTCTTCTGGCGAACGCTTTGCAATACCTTCGCCGCTGTAAATATCTGCGTTTGCTTTCCTCTGTGCCTTCATCATTGCTGTATGACGACCCGGAATATATGTAGTCGTTGGCAGATTCACTAAGAAATATTTTTTTTCCGTAAACCTCTGCAATTCTGTAAATTAACGGAAGGTTGAGCTAGTTAAGAACACTAGCACTATCGTAGCGCTTCCTTCGTGTTTTTGAGCGAATTTTGTTTAATTAGCCCTCAATTCTTACCTACATATCGCTAGTGACAGAAAATGTGTCTGCAGTTACCTTTGGGAAACATTTTTACCTTACAATTTTTATGCACTTATAAGTTGAACATTTCTTCTGTGAGTCTGCTGTTCAAAACATGTTAATTAACAAAGAAAGCTTTGATATTTACACAATGTTGGGTCGTAGGAGGTCAAGTCAAATAATTGATGTTGACCCGTGTAGCTCACGGGACTGGTTCCCTTATGTATCACTCAACATTTTCTGCTAAAAAGGATACAAACACGTCTCGCTTGTTTCAAGTGAGTCAGATTTATAAAATTTCTTGATGTTACACCCCTCTACTCCCCCTTATCTAAGTGTTTACCATAGTTAATATATAAAATCTTGCGCGTTTTGCTCAAACGATATTCGTTTTTTTACATGTGCTATTTCCCAGCCCTACAGTACCCTAAAGTCTCCTATATTGTACATTTGTCTCAGTCTCTACAAAATAGGTAAAATTTCAGTCGTACCATTACTACTTCTAGCATAAATCAACAACTTTTCACCTTCAGAATATGTTAACTGAAGTTTAAACTTTCCTTAAAAAAACAGTAGTTTGATCTAAATTGTAAGTATCTTTACAGTGTGGCACCTAGCATTTTGTTGTATTTTGAAATAAGTTTTAACGGAAGTAAAATTTACAAGAACTGAGTTAAATTTAAAACATATGAAATGTATCGTAAACGACATTAAGGGTGATTTATAGTGTCCGATCTGTTACATCCAAGAGTATTCCTCTTATATTAAACTACTGTTGTTTCAAATTAAAATTCGGTTGTATTATTTTGTGGGTGAAAAGACGTATATGCATCCCAACTACTTGCGCCCCTATAGATACCCGTGCACCCCTACATGCCACGTATCTGTATCCTCTTGTAGCGTTGACATCACTGAAGAATTCTTCTCTGTACATCAATTACTGATATCCACTGCACTATTTTTTCCATCGTATTTTTTTCTAGCCACATTCACTTAAATTTACTTATCATAAGCCATCCCTGCACCCGTACACCGCTCTATTATTCCTCTCAAGTGTACAAAAATTTTGCACTCTGCTACCATTTTTGTCTTTCCTCCAGAATTCGAGTATAATTGTAAATGTCAGTGATGAAAGCTTGCCAGCATCATACTATTATTTACAGTATAACGGTTTTTTTGAACAGTCATTAGTTTACCGATCATTATCGAATTCTTTATTGGTTCAACTTTGCATACGAATTTCAAATATTCCAGTATTTTGTAGAAAAATACCAATGGCTGTTAAGTTCCATTAAGTTTTTTAAATTAATGATGCCTACGAATTGTTTCATAAAGAATAAACTATTTAATCAAAATTTTACTATAAAATAAACTATGGTACACATAGTTAGTAGACCTCATTTCCAATCATCATCATCTGACTTCGCTGGCGGCTGCGGTCTCCCACTAATTCCTCCGAACTGCAACATTGACCCTAGCGATGTTGAAATATCTGTATCACGACGCTATTTTTCGTGTTAATACATTTTATTCGTAATAGCAGTAGTTTGATGGCCTGGATTGAGTGTATTTCTAATAGTAAGGACATCAGCAACCAGATGGCTTTCTTCACTTACTTTACACCGCATTTAACACTTCAACGTCCCAATTTAACATTAATTTTCAAAGAAACGGCACAATTTTGGACGCGACCGTCTGGTCCCCGTGACCGGTAAAGGGTTAAGCTTTACCGCTCTCTATTTCAGTTTCTTTTACCCTGCGCGACTGCTTACAATTAATTTTGTTATACTTACATTCCGCTTCATTGTATCCCGCTCTGGTTTTTCGGGAACGCCTTCGCATGGCAATTTCCAAATCGCCACTTGGACTCCTGACTGGAACAGCTGGCTTGCATAGCAGCTGCATGAGCTTCGTTATGGCCGTTCATCCGCGATATTTACCCGTTAACCCATACTAGTTAGTATTCCGGACGCTAATAATAGTGCTATTATCACGAGAAACAAAGGGTTACCCTGTGCGATGATAGGTTAGTTTACCCGCCTCTGGCAATAGCCGGCCTATCGTTCTTTGCGATGTATAATTCACATCGTCAAAGAGTAAAGAGCTTTTTCTTATCGGCTTTTCAGTTCAATTACGAAAGACTTAATTGTCGTTCAGCAAGAGCATTTATTATATCAGTGATGAACACGTATATAGTAGCCTGAGGCTTCATTTTCGCATTAATTTTTTTTTCAATATTCAGGTGAAATGTCACAGCTACGGTCTGTTTAAATATATGTTTTTGGATGTGCTTGGTCCAACTTTCGTCTTGAACGTTACAAAAATATTTATCCCTAAGAGCGGTAAAGAATTGTTATCAGACAATATAAGAGCCTGTCCTCGAATTGGACCGTTCCATTAAGAGAAGCTAAATTCGTTCATTTAAGCCTGTCCGCAACTTCAGCCATAAGCGTTGGTTTCGCTGCTTTGAGTTGAGTTTTATGGCGTTAATCACAAACCGCTTGCTCTTGAGACGGCCTCAAAGTCAATCCTGCTCCGCTAAACCGACGCTCATAACTGAAGTTCTAAGCAAGTTAAAGCTAATGAGATTAGCTTATCGCGATGAAACTGACCCAATGAACGGCGCCTAAGAGCCACGTTTTGAGCCATATGCTTGCTTATGATCCTTGGTTTTGCTGTGCCCATATATGCCTATACGAACTAACCTCTTCTACCCTTGCCTCTCTTTCTCGCTCTCCTGCTGCTCATCTACCACCTCCTGGTCGCACGAACTCTACCCCTCCGCCTTCTACTTCTACACTCTCCCACCTCCCACTATATACTACGCATTTCTACCTATATATTACTATAAGTAACTTGTGGTTTTGTTGGACATCCCTTGTGGACTTGTTTTCTTAACTGAATGCCCGAGTTGTTGCCTCTTTGTTACTATGTTTTCATAATTTAATACTTCACTTGGGCTCCTTTTCAATATTTTAATTTAAACTTTTTTTTCATTTTTATCTTTGAATTATTACTTTCATCCCACGAATTTGAATCGACGTTTATATTTGTAACTATTTCATGATCTCCCTTTTAATTTTCACTATTACTTCTTTATTAATGCTACCTACACATAACACACACTGCTGGGTTTGTTCATATTTTTTCCTATTATATTCGTAAAACGTAATTTGTTCGTTATACTCTGTGTTTGTATACTCACTGTATATATTTGTCAACTTCACTCTGTTGGTCGAACTAATTGTTCTTTATCTATTTCTCTGTTTCTAATTAATAAATCGTCTTCCTTCAACTGCTGACCTATTCTTCATATCATTGCCATTTCATTAATGACTTTGTTGGATCTGTTATCTTCATTTCAACTGTACTTTATCGCACACTTTTGTACATCGTATCATTTTGTAATTTCTGTCTTATATGTCTTCCCATCCTTCTTTATTTTACGTGCATATTTCTCATCTTATTTTGTATGTTGTGTTTTGTTTTCCATTTTGTAATTGTTATTCACTCCATGATTTTACTCCCTTTCGATTTTACATTATTTATATTCATTACTATTTTCTATGTTTCTTTTATCACCGTTGCTCTTGTTCTACTTCTCTATCGTGCATTTTCTTTTTGTTATAATTCCTATTTTTACGCATCATTTTCGGCTGTATGGTGACACTCTTCTTGCTGAAACATCGTTCTTCTCTCCTACCAAACTTTCGGTACTCTTCCATGCGTTTTTACTGCTTCATTCTGACACTCGTCTTTCTCACCACTCTGTTTTTACCTTGGTTTTGGTTGCACGCTCGGTACTTACCCTAAATTCTTCACACTCTCTACCCCGGTGTCACTTGACCCCTTGGTGTGCTGCTTCCCCCCTGCATGCTCTTCTCTCGCCTACTGCAGTGGCAACGCCGGAGCTCTCTACACTGACAACGTGCTGCACCAACGCGCCAAGACTCGAGTGTAAGAAGATGTTTTTCATTCTTACGGTGATTTCAGTAATTTTAATTGTTTCGTTAAACTAAGCAGCCTACGCCGCAGCTTGGCAAGACCCGTACGGTGATTGCACTATTTTTAATTATTTTCATGCAAGTTAACAAATTACGTCGTGGCGCGTCAAGATTCTAATGTAAAAAGCTGGTTGTCATTCTTCCCGTGCTTTCAGTGTTTTTGTTGATTTCGTTAAAGTTATCAAATTACGTAGCAGCGTGTTAAGTTTTTAGTGCAACGGTGATTTCATTATTTTCAATTGTTTTCGGTAAAATTAATGAGTTAAATCGCAGCGCGTTCAAACTCGCATGTGTCTTGCTACATCATTCCTGTTAGTATGATCTTAGTATTTCTTTGTCCCTAAGTGATTTACGTCTAACATTGAAGTGATTGCATTTGCATTGCTTTAAACTTGACCAATTGTATCGCAGTGCAGTGCATCACACCTTCAGTGTAAGATTGCGATGATTACACTGTTCCAAAGTTATGTCATTCTCATTAACAATTGCATTGTTGCACTACTACTTCTATTACAGTCAGCGATAGTACGCGTATACTGTACATGCACGAGCTGTTATGCCGGGGCTACACAATGAAGTCGCTCGCTCAACTTAATGAGTGGACGTTCAGTTCGCACGTCGTTCATGTTGCCGTATCTACGCTACCGAGTTTCAGTGTGTATCAGAACGACGTGCGAGCTGAAGGTCAGCCCATAAGTTGAGCGTGCGACTTGATAGTGTGACCTCGGAAGAAGTTGCGCTTACTGTAACACATGCTAGTTAATTTATTCCTTTTACCGCTCGCCGTTACTCCGTGTGCTAGTAGCAAATTTATTTATCAAAGCCATCGCATTGTTTCTTTTAGGGAAAATTTCTCTGGCACCTCCAGCACGCAGCCCAAAAATTCGGGAAATTCTATATACTTTTCAAAGTTAATATCAAGACGGGTTAGTTGACAAGTAGCCGTTATTTTCTACAGTACATACAAGCTGCTGTAATACTGGACTGGTGGTATATTTATTTTCACGCAAGATTATACAAACTTTTGTACAAGCAGTACGTGTATTTTCTATGACGTTGCAACCACACCTGCAAGAGCAATTTTCACGAAGACAATAAGTTAAGGTGCGGTTTTTGGTCCCTGATGGCATCCGTTTTTCTTATTTCCACCTGTCAACAATTTCAGCCCCTCATTGATTTACTCTACCGTCTTCCTTACGAAACCCCCCCCCCCCCTGCCCCTCGACTGAGACTGTGCGTGTTGTTGAAGCAATGACATTTCTTACTCACCACTTGCATGATTTATTATCACCCCAATCACCTGAGGCTATTGCAGTCCCTGCCAATAATTCAAATCTGGATTTGCCAAGCCGGTTCTTCGGTGCAATTTATAGAGACACCGTAGCGCCTCATGTGACGGATCGAAGCCGTTCCTGTGACCCTCTGGGATCTGCCTAGGGAGAAATTAAGCGTCCCTTAGTTGAGTTACAGACACTGCGTTGCCTATAGCGGCTCATGTACCTCTCTTGTGTTGTGGCATCTGGTAACCTGTAGGGGCATCCGTAACCTAGTTGGGTTACAGACTCTGCGCGCCCTGTAGAAGTTTATGCGCTCCTGTTGTGCCGTGGTCTGTACGTAAGTTTTTCAGGTATACGTACCTAAGTTGAGTTACAGACTGCCCATACGTATGATAGAAGCTGGTATACCTCCGTTGCGCTGGGACCACTACGTAGGTATTTTTTCTGAGGCAGCTGTAGCCTGCTGGGTTACTGACTCTGTCCTCCCTAAAAGGGCCTATGTATCTACGCTGTGTTGTGGCTCCTACCTATTCTTTAGAAGCACCCATTGTTCTTTAGTTGTACCTTCAGCTCATTTGACTCCGAAATACAAGCAAGTGTACGTTATTGGAGTTATTCCGCACAGCCTTTAGAGGTCAACGCAAAATACATTTTAATTCATATTTCATTAACTTTAGTTATTAAATTTGAAACCTGTCGTTCTCAAGGCTTGCATATATTTAATGCTTTTAATTTGAGTTCACGGAAGAATAATTCACGGAGAATTAGATTAGTTGCCGTACCTACTTCCCGTTCTGATTCGTCTAAGGTCCTATTTATTTTTAATTCACATAGACTATCTTCACGCGTTTCTGAGTTACTTTAAAGATTTACTTTTAGTCATACTCGTTTTACGCAGTTTCTTTATTTGCGTGTAAAATTTTTAGTTCCAAGTACTCGACACATGTACTCTTGATGCACGAGCGCAAATATCGAACATCTTAAGCTAAAAATTTTCAACCAAAATAAAAAAAATGAGAATACGAGTGTGGTCCGAGGACAAGGACCTCGTGTATTTTCTGCATCAGTACGTCGAACCTTCTCTCGTCTACATTTCTACTCTCTAGTTATTTCTTTTAAGTTTTTCATTTTCAATCGCTTCTAGTAAGTTACTCGTCTCTGTATCCCCGTACTGCATCATAAACTGGAACAAGCGCCCTTGTGTAACATTTTTCAAATAACTTTTCACTTTGCCCGCTCATGAGAGTGTATCCATGTTCTCTAAGAATATCTTTTCATTTTTGCATTTTTATTAACATCAAACAACACTGGTGGCCTCCTTCTTATGCAAGATAAAGTAGAACAGCCGCAACTTTCCTAGCATTTTCTGCAGCAGCTCGGCCAGTACTCGCAATATCGCGGTCATGTTCTCTAAAAATACCCGTATTGTATTCCTTGGAGATGGGACAACTTGTATCCCTTGTTAGGCCTAGCATGGTAGTTCATATGAGAGAGTAACACAGCTTCTTTGGTCTCTCTTCTCGGTGTCTAATTAAGCCGAAGCCCCTCATTTGCATAGGAACAACACAAAAATGATTGTAATGAGCAACGTTAAAACCGGGCCACTGCTCGACCGCGGCTTGATGGGTGGTGCATGAGAGCTGCGGCTTTTTTGTAGGCTCTTTGCAATGGTTTATTGATCGGTCGTTTGTTGACTTTTTGTTGAGATTACGGCCGAGCGCTGCCTACTGCCCGTGCGCCCATTGCTTCATAAACGGAATGAAATTGTTTCCCAGAAGCCAATGAACGTTCATGCCCGGCAATTTTTCGCATATTTTGCCTTTGCGCTCTGTCTGGAAATGCTGCCTACCGTAGTCCTTAGATTATATCCAGCAGCGGCTCTCTGGAGGGATATTGGTTGGATCGGATGCTGGAGCATATTTTTGTCTGCGCTGTGTTTAATTCTCTCAGTATATCAGTGTCTTTTTTGCCTGTTTTACCCGTTGAAAGTAAATCGGTGTAAACTTCAGTTGGCGCACGAGTTCCCATTTTTCACAAGACTCGTGCAATTTCATATCCGATGCCTGTATCACGTACGTTTTCCTGTTGCAAAATCAAGATCTTCATTGTCGAGAGATCTTATGCACTGAATAAAGGTAGTTGTGTATTATTCCGCTACTAATAACTAGTTTATCCGTATCTTGGAGTCAGTTTAGGCCCGGCACTGACAACAGTACTGATAGCCAGTTAGAACAAAAAGACCAATTTTTGTTGTTGATTTATTTGTCCGTTTGTTTGTCCCAGTGTTTATTTTTATTGTATGTTTATGAGTAAAATAAGTCTAAAAGTTATGAACGGATCGTCATGAAATTTCTAAGAATTGTTAGAAATGTTGAAAGACACTAATGACCGAATTTTGCTGATGATCGGTTTGTACGTTTAGCTAATGTTTGTCAGAATATAACTCAAAAAGTTCATAACGAATCTTCTAGAAAATTACAGAGGCTGTTCTTCCTGTCTAGAGGCACAAACGACCTTATTTTGGAGAGATAAAAAGGAAACCTAGTTTTAGGACCAATTTGAATTTTGCGTTGACGATGCCTTGCTTGGCGGAGGTATGCCCTTTCAGTGAGCTCTAGTTCTGCTGATGCCGGTCCTCCAGTTTAATGGTGCGTTTGAGTCATGCGACAGCGCGACGCATTCTAGGCCTTCAAATTTGCGCCAGCTCTTTCTTAATAACAATAGCATAAAATTCGGTAAACAAAGCTTGCTTACTTTTTAGCAAGGTGTTAAATTTCTCGAGCTCGAGCAATTCTGTTTCAACGAAGTAACGATTCATGGCGTTATAACGTCGCTGTTCTTGTAAAATGCACTACTGCCTGCGCTGCATGTTTCTATTGAATTTGATGAATTTTATTATTATATTCACCAACTTGAAAGGTATACTATGCATATTATGAAATATATTGATTTCCATCGAGTGCCATACATTTTTCAAGAACTATAGATCCTTGCAGCAACACTACAGGTGTTTTCGAAAATTTGGAAAATTAAACTACCAGTTTAAATTTCATTTCAACCAAGCAATAAGTAAGTATATTTTCACAAGGTATTGGATTGTGCAATGTATGTAATACCACAAATTCATCGAGTTACTATTATTTTTCGTAACAGTGTTGACGTTTATAAATTTATTGTAGACGCTACTGCCTGCATGTGTATTTTGCGTATCTAATTTCGTCACCTATAAGGATATACGTTTCAAAATTTTAAAAGTATCTCTTCCCGCAGGGTTTGGCTTAGAGGATCCACGACCCTTCTCATCCTAATGGTGCTCACCTGGACGTTCGGACTTCTATACCTCCACAGGCCGACTCTGCCCCTCGCACATCGCAAGACGCACGACTTACGTGATGTACCGTAGAAGCAAGAGTAGATGATGACGTAGTCCTTGGTTTTCCATTACCAAAAAACGCACAATAACATAGTTCGTGGGTTTTGAAGTACAAAGAATCATAAAGTGGTACTTGCATTCCACAATTGCTGTTCTCTAAGGCTGCGTTCACATAGAGCTATACTATTCGGTATACGTTTTTGGAGGGTACGCGTATAGCGGGAGTCTGCCAACGCAATAGCTATGCACCTGTTCACATAAGAGGACACTATACGAAATTTGCGTATAGGTAGTATACTAGTGTAGCAAGAACCAAGTTGTACGATCTCCGTATACCGTCACCACCGAATACCACACTTTTGTGTATTCTTTCCTGGTTTCTGAAGGTGGTAATATTATCGCAAAACAGTGTATNTAGACTCAGTTTTTAATGAGGATTCCAAATATGCAATCAATTTGAACCGCTCTGCATTAGAAATATTTTTTTTTATTTTTAAAGTTTGATGAAATACATACTTTTTGTTGCCTTTGAACAAGCTCCGGTGGGGGTAGGGTAATGTCTCAATTACCGAATGCCCATCTATTACCGAATATAGGTAGGAATCTTATTGCGTTCGGTAATAGAAAGGCATTCGGCAATTGAGACATTACCCTAGAGTCTATAAGTTCTTTCTAGTTTTAGTTTTACGTACGTGCTTAGGTTTCTGCTGTCGCACCCAGACACTTCTTTCTTTTTTTAACTTCACCTTCAGCTTCCGCCAGAAGAAGAAGTGCCAAATCTTCTTCGTCANGTCTACCTATGTGAACAGGAGTGTCCGTATACAGTAGAGCGTATACCATGTACCCACTCCCACTATACGCGTATAGCGAATACCGTATACCGAATACCGTATAGTATAGCTCTATGTGAACGCAGCCTTAGAGTATCTCTGCGACGGGCAAACAAAAGCTACGGTACTAAGCTAGACTAGTAGGCTAGAGCGTCATGACGTTTTAGCTACTGGTATTATCTGCGATTTTGTCGGACGTGGGAACATAGTTTGCTATTCAAAACCACTGCATAAGCCAAATGTAATGATTCCTTGCCAAGATTCTCTCATAAACCTAAAATTAATATTAGGTATCTGAATTCGAAAGTCAATGGTTTATACCTAGCTATACATGTATTACGACAAACTGTTGTGTCCACCAGAAACTGCATGATTTATTACCATGCTTCCTGATGTAAAATGTAACGTATTTTTGGAAATTTTCACCATGTTGGGCCACTTCTTTCCAATAAAGTAAGACCATTAGTCACGAATTTTACCATGGAACGCGTTGCAAACAAGTTCTAAGGAGTTGCAACTTGCAATATATTGTTAAGATTCGTTTTATGGTAGCGTACGCCTGAATTAAAGTCCTTCAAAAATATTTTTGCGCAGAAAACACAAAAACATTGCAGAAACGAATATTTTACCTGCCGGGAGAGTAATATTAAACTAAAATTCTTTTCGTTATAGCGATAAAATGGAAGAAACACATCTGGAGAGACGGTGCGTTGGTTGGGTTTGGTCAGGTTCCTATGGGGTTGCGAGCAAGCCTAAAATACCACCGGTTATTTTTTCTCATAGAAAAAAAATGGTAACTTCAAAGTCGAATAGCTATCTCGCCGTAAACGTTTTTCGGTAAATTTTTACTTTCACTTACACATGTTTTCTTGGGTTTTTATTGCTTTCACTATGTAATTTGGGTCAATTTAAGACAATTTACATGAGTGACGTTTTCGTCGCAAATGCTTAGTTTTTGAGATATTAGACTTTGAAGTTCCCATTGTTTTCCTATGGGAGAAAATAGCCTATGTCCTCACAGGCTTGCTAACGACCTAAAAGGAACCTAACCAAACCTAACCTTGCCTAGCCTAACCTTACTTTACCTAACCTTACTTTACCTAACCTTACTTTACTTAACCTTACTTTACCTAACCTTACCCTACCTAACCTTACCCTACCTAACCTTACTCTACCTAACCATACCCTACCTAACCTTACCCTACCTAACCTTACCCTACCTAACCTTACCCTACCTAACCTTACCCTACCCTACCTAACCTTACCCTACCCTACCTAACCTTACCCTACCCTACCTAACCTTACCCTACCCTACCTAACCTTACCCTACCCTACCTAACCTTACCCTACCCTACCTAACCTTACCCTACCTAACCTTACCCTACCTAACCTTACCTGACCCAACCCTAATTTCACTTGTATGGGATCGCTCCGTATTTTCTCCCATAGAAAAATAACGGGAACTTCAAAGTCATATATCTCGAAAACTAAGCATTTGCGACGAAAACGTTATTCATGTAAATTGTCTTAAATTGACCCAATTTACATACTGAACACAATAAAAATCATGTGTAAGTGAAAGTAAAATACAGTAATACCCGTTTTTCTTGAAAAAGTCCTAGAAAGCCTTAGCTATTTTACCTAAATATGGCAATAAAAATACTGGATTTAGGTGGAGTTGTGAAAAATATAATTAGGGTAATGTCTCAATAACCGAATGCCCCTCTATTACCGAACGCAATGAGATTCCTACCTATATTCGGTAATAGATGGGCATTCGGCAATTGAGACATTACCCTAGTTACCTTTTCGCCCAGTGAAGTTCATACATATGAAATGTGTTTCGGTCAATTTGCAGTTATGCCATTTCTCTATTTTCGTTATTTCTGGCAGATATTGCCATGGAATTTGAATGTAGGCGTGTTTAAAATGATATTTAGAGGAGCGGAAACTATGCCAACCTAAAAAAAGAAACCCAACCTAACCTAGTTAGGTTACTTTCCGCTTCTCTAAGTATCAGTCTAACACGCCTACACTCAAATTTAATAGTAATTTCCACCAAAAATACCGAAAATACCTTACCAAACCTAAACTTACCTAACCTTAACTTACCTAACCTTAACTTACCTAACCTAACCGTACCTAACCTTACCTAACCAAACCTTACCTAACCTGGCATTAAAAAGGCCAATCTGCAACCTTGGAGACAAGATGGCGGCACTGCAAGGTAGAGCGAAGCCTCGTGATATTGCGTATACATACTATAAAATTTCCTTTAAATTTCCATTGTTTCGGTTTTCCGCTCCTCTAAATTTCATCCTAAACTTTCTACTTTCAAATTCCATTGAAATTTCCACTAGAAATACAGAAAATAGAGATGTGGCATAACTGCAATTTGTCGTGTGTTTCTTTATAGATTGACACGTCTTGAATCCAAAAATAACTATTTTTTGGGAAATGTTTACTTCTTAAGAAACAGTATTTGACTTTGAAGTTCTATTTTCCTCTATCTAATAGCTACTGTACTGAAGAAAAAAAAATTGTCAAAATTTTCAGCATTTTTATGCCACATAGCTTATAGGTAATAGGACACATTCTAAGACGTTTTACACGAATGACATTTTGCTCGCGAATGCTTAGTTTTCGAGATATTTGACTTTGAAGTTCCCATTGTTTTCCTATGGGAGAAAATACCTAGCGACTCCACAATAATCTAAACTGTTTAAATTGACCTAACTTACCCTAACCAAAAAACTATTGAAAAAGTCTTCTTAACCCACTGTGCCATCGCCGGTATTTTCTCCTATAGGAAAACGATGAGCACTTCAAAGTCAAATATCTCGAAAACTAAGCATTTGCGAGCAAAATGTTATTCGTGTAAAACGTCTTAAAATGTGTCCTATTACCATATATGGCATCAAAATGTTGAAAATTGTTGACCGAATTTTTCTCTTCAGCATTAGATAGGGGAAAAATAGAACTTCAAAGTCAAATATCTCTAAAAGTAAGCATTTCCCCCCAAAAATGGTTGTGATTCTTGGATTCAGGACGTGTTATTTATGAAGAAGCACATTTCATATGTATCAACTTCACTGGGCCGTAAAAAATTACGAAAACAAGCCCCATGGTGTTACGGGTAATAGGACGTATAATAAAACTAGAACGCCTCGTGGCGTAAGATCATCACTCGCGGTGGGGGCAAATTCAACGCCGTCATTTTTTATGGCTAGCTGTATCCAACAAGGTTAGCGTGCTACGCCCTTAATATTAGAACGTCAATGACATAAGAAGAATGGAACGCCTCGTGCGGTAAGACAATCTGCCGCGGTGGAGGCAAATTCAACGCCGTCATATTTTATGGCCAGTTAAACCTAGTTTTTTGCATGGGTCACTTAAATATTCAACTTCATTCACGGGTGATAATTATCAGTTTGCAATGTCTACATAACTCCTTCAAATTTTGTCACTGCTCATAACTGACGGTCAACTGCCCAAATTGATGTTACTTCCACTCCGTGAATTACCAACAATGGATCATGGATGCTTACCAGTTTGAAAAGTCAATATACGCGTTTTTTCTTGTATCGTCACCTGCAGCGTATGTAGACATTACTTACGTAAGATCTGACTGATGCACGCTGCTTAGGCGCTTCGCGTGTTACTAGTCAACGCATCTGCGTGATATTCTTATACTCTCAATGAGCGGAAATTTATATTAAGTAATAATTTGTGACTGTTTCTCTTATTTTTCTTATTTTTTTCTTATTTTTCAGTCTTCAAACGCACCCTCAAACCCCCAAATTTTAAATAGTTATGCTGGGGCTATATTAGGTTACACGAATGTAATGGTTACTGCCATCGAAAATTATTAGTTTTCGAGCTATTGATGTGTTGAGTTCAACCTAACATCTTTACCAGAGCGCCATTAAACTCTGCGTATTTACATTTCACGGCGACTGTGTGTTTGTATTTGTTTTACGCTACTATCATCTAGCCCAACTTAATGCCATGCCACTTAACCATATCAAATTCACCTGCTTGCCGGTCCGAACGTTACTGAACGTACTCTTTCAGCAAATTATCCGAAAACGTTACTGCATTTAACAAGCTTTGCAAGTTCTAATTCATTGCAAATTTGAAGTAAATTTATGAATCATCGCTACATATGCTTGCTGACGCCATCCGACTTGATTTCCAACAGCATAGCAAATCTTGTGGTTAAACGAAATTGTTTACAAGCACTAAAAAAAACATTCGGACAACCTGCTGAATCGGTATAAACCAATAATAACCTAAATTAAACTAAAATCTGCCTTTATCTTCTTGCTTATTTGTAACCTTTGCTTTAGCTAGGCCATCGGTATCTCTTTCCTTAGTGCCCACATTGCTTCCTTCCACTTTCATACTCCGAGTGACGATGCTGTATTCTGTTCTTCTTTCCCGACTTGCCGTACCGATGCGATGTGATCCTGTGTGGAAAAACCCTCGTGCGTGGGCAACTTTCTTCTTCTCTTAGAGTGCGTTTCTTGTTATGACGGAGGCATAAACCATCCAGGCTAATAAAAAACCTAATAACCAACCCTAGCCAAATAGGCGAACCTAACCTAATAGCAAACCTAACCTAATGGCAAACCTAACCTAATGGCAAACCTAACCTAATGGCAAACCTAACCTAATGGCAAACCTAACCTAATGGCAAACCTAACCTAATGGCAAACCTGACCTAATAGCAAACCTGACCTAATAGCAAACCTGACCTAATAGCAAACCTGACCTAATAGCAAACCTGACCTAATAGCAAACCTGACCTAATAGCAAACCTGACCTAATAGCAAACCTGACCTGATAGCAAACCTGACCTAATAGCAAACCTGACCTGAAAGCAAACCTGACCTAATAGCAAACCTGACCTAATAGCAAACCTAACCTAATAGCAATCCTAACCTAATAGCAAACCTAACCTAATAGCAAACCTAACCTAATAGCAAACCTAACCTAATAGCGAACCTAACCTAATAGCGAACCTAACCTAATAGCAAACCTAACCTAATAGCAAACCTAACCTAATAGCAAACCTAACCTAATAGCAAACCTAACCTAATAGCAAACCTAACCTAATAGCAAACCTAACCTAATAGCAAACCNTAAGCAAACCTAACCTAATAAGCAAACCTAACCTAATAAGCAAACCTAACCTAATAAGCAAACCTAACCTAATAAGCAAACCTAACCTAATAAGCAAACCTAACCTAATAAGCAAATCTAACCTAATAAGCAAACCTAACCTAATAAGCAAACCTAACCTAATAAGCAAACCTAACCTAACATAAGCCAACTTAACCTAACATGCAACCTAACCTTGTAACCAAACGTAGCCTAATAACCAAACCTAACCAATTAGTCTAACTCCATGCTCATTTAACCTAATCTACATTTGTGCAATGCGAGTAAAACATAGAACAATTGCAATAATTTGCCGTGTGATGTAGGTACGCTGGGTTGGACCGTACTGTGGCAATGATACAATCACACCGATGTGCCGATAAATAACTCGTATCCGATGGCAGCAACCGTTAAATTCGTGTAAAACACATCCATATTTACCACAATATCTCTCTAAGTTCAAGGTTTGAGCGAGGGAAGAATTGACATAATATCCAAAATTCATATATACCGCATAATTATCCGCTGAAAAATTGGTGTAAAATTCTTGGGAGTTATCCCTTGAAACTAAAATAATCCCTTGTTTCTATAGTGCCAACTCCTCAAGGGCTATAGGATGGACCTTAGGCGTTAGCGTTAAGTTACGTACGTCCATCCAATGTTGTGGGGAGCAGCGCCCCAGGAGGAACCTGTAGGATAGGCCTACTTCAGCGTAGCAAGCCCTTCGAGGACGTCTTTCCTTCGGGCCCACTTTGTTTCCTTCCCATTTCATACTCCTGCCGTACTGATCTTCTTTTCATCTGATCTTCCTTTCATCTGATCTTCCCTTCATCTGATGTTCCCTTCATCTGATCTTCCCTTCATCTGATCTTCCCTTCATCTGATCTTCCCTTCATCTGATCCTCCCTTCATCTGATCTTCCCTTCATCTCTTCTTCCCTTCATCTCTTCTTCCCTTCATCTCTTCTTCCCTTCATCTCTTC
>LQNS02000226.1:4675043-4707394 GCA_001587735.2 Parhyale hawaiensis
GTGGTGCTAATCTCCCAATAAAAGAGGTCTGCAGAAAAGTTTTCCCAGATATATTTGGAGACCAAAGTTGATCAGAGCTACAAGACGTTGGTCTCATGCAGAGAATTTGTAGAATAAATTGGTTTCCTTACATTTACCTATAAACTGAGTAGAACCTTTTAGAAGAAACCTGTCAGAACCCGTGGAAAAGTGAGAAGAATTCAACTCCTACTCTCATGATGAGGCTGAATTATTAGTAGTAAATATGAGTGTGATTAGTTTATGATGTAGAGCTGTGAGCACGCGGAAATAGAGGTTGGAGTGCTGCAACTGTGCTATAATATTATTTGAATATTTCTATCTCCGAAGTGTCTTTAATCTGATACTGAATGTACAGAACTATGTAAGTTGGCTTGGATGATCCCAAAGGAGTGTGATGGAACTCGCACCATTGCGGCAGTGTCTATTATTGTATTGTCTTTTGCACAGCATACGTGAATGCTGAGAAAGAGCCTTTGTCTGATACTAGTCTCGTATTGTTATTATTGTGTAAGTTATTATTGGTTTATGTTATCCGAAGCTGTGGGTTGTGTTTTATTACTTGCTTTCTCTTTGCAGTAAGGTAAAGGATTGATGTTTATAGGAAAATATAGTTTTGTCTCTAAAACATTTGGTGTCTTTTATTTTATAATTCACGTATTTGTGATTGTGATTGACTAGTTTTGCTACTTGATCATGCGCAAAGAACATCTGTGGTACCTACATTGACTTGTAGTGTGGTTCGTGTATCTCCATTTGTACATATGTCGACGACTGTTATTCTGAGTATATATGACCATATGAGAAGCTTTACTAAGAAAGTTTCTGTATTATATATATGTATACAGCATATGTATTCACGCGTGATTTTGGCTTTATATCTTTTGTATTGGACACAATATCTGTATCCGTTGCTGAACAAGTAACATTGATAATAGTTATATTAATATCCTATAATTGCACATTGCCCATTAGTCGCCTGGCATTCTTTGAGGCTGAAGCGTTGCCAGGTACTTTACGATTTAAATTGAATTTTCCCACTAAAATTTAGCAGTAAATCTCGAATGGTAAGCTACTCTTTATTATATCTCGATGTATCTGTTGCAAAGCAAACCGGCGGGTGGTGGCTGCTATTCTTTGGAGACCAGGCCCCGACTCGTGAACTTATGTGATATCCGTAATTATTTCCACGCATTGACCCTAAATGCGTCCGTGACTGACACGCATTTGTTAAAAAGAATCGAATAAGATTGTATATGAGGATCGAAATTACTTACACTCTCCGTCAATTACACCGCTCGCTTCTGCCAAAGATATTGAGCTACTTGTTAGTGTAACTTATTAGCTGTCGTGAGGCCAAGTAACGGAAGAATGAGTATCTTGATCGCTGGAAAATTATCTCCCCAAAAATTCCCGTCAGATGTAACGCCTGTTGGCGGTTTCTAGGTCGAGTAGCGCAAAAATCGTCTTTGCGAAGCTATCTCCGCTAAAATTCCAGTCGAAGATGAGGTCTGTTCATACATCGCAGCTATGATGTGGCGTGTGATAGCAACTGAATATTGACGTAAATGTGACGATGCGCTCCTCTTCTCTCATCGAGTACGTATATCAGTATTGGATTGTCAATGCGTGCATTTGATATTTAATATCATAGCAGGATTTCCCTTGAAATTTCAGTCTGCAAATGTGGATAGTGTCTTTCTTTGTAAATTTTAGGATAACTCCCACCGTGCATTCCGCGTGGCCATCCTCACTGTTAGATATTCGCATGGTGCATACTTGAATGAGCAAACTTTATTGCAGACATAGTCTGTTAATGCAGTAGCAACCTGCAGTCTGTTGTCACATGTTGAACATATCGCTTGTTGTACAGCATGCAACTCCACGATCATGTTTGTATATATTATTAACATGCCTCTGGAATTCCACTTCTAGCGTTTCTCAACTCTTTGCATGATAATGACCTACGGCTGAAGGAGACTTTACATCCGCGCTTTTTCTTGGTATTGTTGAACTGTAAATGACAGGCATGAGAAATGCTGCAGAATCCGTGAACCGCTTGTATATAAGAGCGACATATACGTTTGTATCTCACAATACAGCGCGAAGTTTTCTAAAATTGGCAAAGCTGTAACTGTTGTCTGGCTTTGAGCGAAATTTTTTTTTTTTTACCACAAATGGTTCCTAACTGTGTGACCGATCGAAGCGTGATTCGAAACAGTATATGCACTTATTCACCACGGTAGATTATTCATTAAACCTGAAGAATTTGAAACCCGTGTTTGGAGTCAACAATAACAAAATTAAATTCAACATGTAACTAAAATTTCAACCGTGCTAATGATAAATCTATACAGAGACTTTGTATTTCTCTCTTTCACTTGAGTTAAGAACCGTAGCCTGAAAAGTTGAAAACTTGATGTATGTAACAATTTGTCTCATTTTACGTGCGTCATGTGAAGGTTTTACACAAAGCTATAATCAAACACAGTGGTCTTAAATTATTATATAAGAGTGAACTTTGTCTCTCCAATACTAAAGACATTGCACGTTACTTCTTTTTCACGAGGCGGTACAGTATAGTCTCTGTTGATCGGTGCATCGTGCTTAAAAAAAAAAACTCGGTAATAATGATAACAGCCTCCAATAGTGAGAGTTTAACAGCATTTTTGAAACCCCTGTGAATATTAGCCCAAACGGCCATCTACCCTATACCTATACCTGCTTGTGTTGTTCACATTTGTTGCGTGTGTATATTCGTATTTTTACAACGCTATCTATTTTTGACATCTCGTTTAGCAACAGATAACTTTATACAGAAGTATAGTTGGAAATTTTCGAGCATGCATTTGTATGTCGCCGCAGTGCAAAGACTAAGATGTCCTGGAATTTCATGTATCCCCTTCCTTAATACCTGCTCCAATGACAAGTTGTTACGTTATAAAGGGGCGTCATTTGGACTGCCTATGGTACACTGCTTTGCAACTGAAAGCAATGTGATAGAAGGGAACTTCTGCCTCGAGGTTTCTGTTGTACTTGCTGGCAATCATCTCGTACCTCGCCAAAGACTGGTGATGTAAGCCATTCTGTGCTGCAGCTGAGATAACTTGTTTATGTTAAAAACAAATCAGGAGTCGGATTGTGGGCTGGTGCGGGCGTTAGCAGGTTCCGCTGCGCCGGAATATGAGGCATCAGTGGACGAGTTGGCAAGCAGCCGACGTACCAGCTTGTACAACGACTGTGGTAAGCCAATACTGTATTTTTTCCATTCTCCCATTATCCGAACTTCATCAAATAGGAAAGAAGCTAGGAACTTCGTCTAAATCACGGAGTAATTTAGACTTTGCACTGTGGAATACATTCACGAATATAATTGCTCGACGTCAGTTGTATTTGAAGAGCTTCTGCGGTGAATGCAATCGTCATTCCTTTTACTTTTAGGTACGTAATTAACTGTAAAGTAGGTGTAAGATGTTTGAGTCACGCGTAATCGTAATTCGACCAAATATCTAATACGTTATATCGTAATTATCTGCTTCCTGTTATGAAACACTTTTTAATTTATTCCCCCATTGTTGCACATTACCAAGTTCGTTTAAGCTTTTATTAGCGTATCATCATTGAAAACGGACCTGCTACACAGGCGCAGTCGCGTTCGCTTTTAACAGAAAAAACGTGCTAATTGCGTAGGAAGATGCCACATGATCGTTTGACTTGCATTCTAATTTGTAGCTTAAGAAATTGAGAATTTAAAGCTACGTTCATCAGTGATATATAAAACGAAGTTTTTCAATACAATCTAGCGAGCGCAGACCCTATACATTTTCTCCTAAGTGCACGAGGAGTTCTACTCGACTTTTCTTCAATTTTTACCAATTTTTGTTTTCTTTAGTTGATACATCTACACAAGACATTTTGGCATGTTTTTATTTAAATTAACTTAAACCGTTATTGCTTGTGGAAGTCATCCGCTGTTTGCTTGCGTTGCTCTTTTTGCACTCGGCGTTGTTGAGCTTTACTTTGTTCTTGCCGCATACTTTGTTGCTTTTCGTGCTTGCTGTTATTTCTCAGTAGTTGTATTTCATGTTGTGTTTCAGCTTGGATACATCAATTTCAGGATCAGTGCAATTGGTATAACGGAGGCAGACATTCGTTCACTGACAACGATCTCGGGAAGGACGTACTGACGACAGCTGCATCGCTAATTCTGATTAGTTAAGCTCGGCAGTGCATGCGGACCTACACTGTACAACCGTCAAACTCCCCTTGCGATTGATTAGTGGGGCAATCGTGACTTCTACTTGTCATAGTTGAGCCCTCAGGGGTATAATATCGCGGGCCCTTTCCCTGTCATGAGTAGATAGATGTGTGGGCCTCACTCACCCAAGGGCGCTCCTGAGTGCCTTTTCCGCAGATGTTGCAGCTGGCCCTAGTTAGTGCTGACGAGATTAATTTGTCGAGTTAGGTAGATCCTCTCTACTTTCCTTTCTGCGCCTCCATTCCCACCAGTAGAAGCGCGCTGGACACTTGAGACCAATAGAACGCATCTGAGTTCGTGTGAAATTTGAGACCTTCAGAAAAACGAAGCGAAAAAAAAGTCACTGAAAAATCGGCGTAATGCAACTCTGTATTGCTGGGCTAGTAATCTTTGTTCTACTACTCCCATAGTTTAGCTTCACACATTGATGTCGGTATTCTTTAAATGCCTTGCAGCTGCTATTGGGAATGGTGAGGTGACAGCTGGCGCAGTGCTCGAAGGCACCAAATTAAGGTTGGAACATTATCAAGTGGCAAGGAGTCATTTGCGGTTTTTTATAGTGAAACGTCTGACAGAAAAACGCAGGAACTTTCTGGGTTACTTGATTCATATTGGCCTGAAAAGCAGGTTTTACAAAGGGGGAGGGGCAGATGGGAGCGTCAAACTTGGTTTTCGCCCAGGCACTGTAAGCTGAAACTTTGCCCCTGGTTGGGGACATTGAATATCTGGACAGCGCAGATAAGTGCTCGCCGAAATCTGTTTACGGCAGTGAGATCGAAGGATAGTTTGGCAGCCATGCAATTTCTAACTTCTATGTGTATCGGGCCGAAGAACGCGAAAGCTTGCACTGCGACTGCTCTGTATTAGAAGTGCTGAATACAAATATATTGGTAGCGAGGCATACAAGGCTCGGGCATTCTTGTGCATTATTATNTCTTTTACTCCTACTGATCTTTCCTCAATCTGTTCTTACTCTTCTTTCCCGACTTGCTGTTCCCATGCGCGTTGATCCTGTGTGGGAACACCCTCGTGCATGGGTTCCACGTGTCTATCGTTACACTATGTGTCCCTTGCTTTTTCCTCTGTTAGATCGCCGTTGCTGTGGAGACGGAGACTAAAACTACTCAATATAATAGTAATAGATGGGAGCGTCAAACTTGGTTTTCGCCCAGGCACTGTAAGCTGAAACTTTGCCCCTGGTTGGTAACATTGAATATCTGGACAGCGCAGATAAGTGCTCGCCGAAATCTGTTTACGGCAGTGAGATCGAAGGACAGTTTGGCAGGCATGCAATTTCTAACTTCTATGTGTATCGGGCCGAAGAACGCGAAAGCTTGCACTGCGACTGCTCTGTATTAGAAGTGCTGAATACAAATATATTGGTAGCGAGGCATACAAGGCTCGGGCATTCTTGTGCATTATTATTCTACTCTATAAGCTCTTGTATTGAAACTTCGCCTATTTCTTTTATATTTACTTGCATTTTTAGCGTTAATTTCCACTGCTGTTATATTCATTTTCGATAACTAACGTTATTTCAATTGTACAAAGTTGAAATGAACAAAATATCTTCTGATATCCTGCTAAAACGTCCAGCATCTAAATTCGTGGGTGTACTTCCCAATGGTATTTGTTTTCAGTTTGCTCAAATGAGGCTTTATCATGTTTTTCCAGGAATAGTGTGGTTATTGTCTGGGCGAATTAAGCAGTCAAGATGCTATGTGTATTTGGATTTTTACGAAGATCATTCTATTCTGGGTCTTGCTGCAGTGTTCAACATTACCTATCATTTCTGTCGTTAGGATCCTCTGCTAGCAAATTGATATTCCTTTGCTTCTACTATTAAGTAATTCTTTACATTATCTGATGTTTGGTTAAAATCTACTAACCTTGAACCCAATTTGTAAAGCAGATTATTTCCTAAAATTGTTGAGTTTGGCTGATTGCCACCCGAAAAAAATTAGCCACTAAATTTTGATTAGCAATAATAGTGGTCACAAAATTACTTGCCTATAACTTTAATTATATCAACAGTTTTGGGGAGATTGCAGTCGCAAACAAAAGTTTCACATTTCTCTGCACTATTCTATATACTCAATACCTGGCCTCTCACATGTCTTTTTTTTTTTTTTTTTACTGCTAAAACTCGTGTTGAGCTGTGCCGAGCCTGAAGATCATAATTTTCATATTGAAAAAGTTCAGTATCTACATCTCTCTCGTGCTTTCGAAGCATTTTAGCTATATTAACTTGGAGGTTTTCATGAACTATTTGCGTTTCTATGTAGAGTTCGGCTTACTTTGTTTACAGTGTCGGAGCACACAGTCTTTCTGTGCGTTAGGTATTTATTTTTTCTACTGTTCAACTATTAGTGCATATAGAAAACGTGCAAGTGGATTGCTAGCACTCCTACTCTATTCGTAACCATTTTCGTAAGAAAAGATCCTAGTATTAATAAAAAACTATTTAGAAGTCTCCCCTTCCTGTTCCCCGCAAAATAATACAAGATACCGTAGTCCCTATGCCTATGCTATAATAAATTGATACTGTAATAATGCATTAAAAAAGTAGTAGGGTAGATCAGATCCCCATAGTTGCCTCGTATTAGTATCTCAGTCTGTTGTCATGCGAACTATTCTTAATAGGAATGCCTAAGTATAACAATAATTATATTACTACTATGCCCTTGTATATCCCCAATCTCGTGGACTGTGATAGATAATATCTGTACAGTATGACAATAAAGTCTCTCGAAACACGTCTGGTTTCCTTGATCCTCCAACTGAAGTTCGTAATCAATGGAAGGTTTCAGACTGTGGCAGAAGCCCGTCTTACGTTCTGAAGGTTCCCCGACTTCTAGAATGTTCCAGAACCTTCTAGAATGTTCCAGAACCTTCTAGAATGTTCCAGAACCTTCTAGAATGTTCTAGAACCTTCTAGAATGTTCCAGAACCTTCTAGAATGTTCCAGAACCTTCTAGAATGTTCCAGAACCTTCTAGAATGTTCCAGAACCTTCTAGAATGTTCCAGAACCTTCTAGAATGTTCCAGAACTTTCTAGAATGTTCCAGAACTTTCTAGAATATTCGTGACATGTTCTGAAAAAGTGTGATTTTCCATAAGCTTCTCGAAGCTTCCAGAACACTCGGGAAGATAACCGAACACCAAAAAGCTTCTGTACACCTATGAAATTCCTCTACCATTCTCGTAACAAAAATGGTAAAATAAATAAAACATTTGAGCCCAAGCTGTTTAGTTTACTTAAAGCTGCCCTACGGAAATGAATCCCACAGAGACGCTGTATCAAGTCGCGCGCATTAGACACACGCGTCTGTTTCGCGTCAAGAATGGCCTACTGCACTTGACTAGTTTCACTAGGCAATGGGAAACTAAGAGTTGCCAACCGCAAAAATTTAAAAACCATAAACCTAAGCAGTTAGCCTATTTCTATTTCGTATGTGTACGATGTCCCGCAGTAAATGACGTAACTATTTGCGAAAGCCTTCTTAGCCAATACACGGGTTTCCATGAGAGAAAGAAGGAAGTATAATTGTCAGGAATGCCGAGGCAGTGCACAACAGACTATTAATTTAAAATCACGAAACAAAGGCTGGAAGTAAAGCTAGCACGAAAAAAATGGGTGAAAGGCTTAACGCTACAGTGACCCACCATTGAGGCTGCAGCCCCCAGTATTGCGACTTTTCCTAACCCTGTGCTACATTCTACAACGCTTTGTACATTACAAAAAATATTCATAAACTGTAATTCATTCGTTAACATTACTTCAACTCCGCAAACAATCCGTAAACGAACCTACATAACTATTACTTCGAAGCCAACATCAAAATTTAACTATACTTACAGCGTAACGTAAAAAAGTCCCCGTAAATAGTGACACAGAATTTTACTTCAGCGCGTCACAAACCACACACTAAAGTTAATCAAAAAATTCTCGTGCTGTTATTACAGAACACGTAATGAAGTCTGCCAACCTACAAATTTTGGCGATATCTGGGCAGTTCAACAACTTTAACAATATAAGTTAGGTAGTTTGAAAATTGCCTAATTAAAAGTACGTGCGAGTATTACCCGTCACATGCTATCAATAGAACACTATCAAGTCGGGTACCTACCGAAACCGCAAGTCAATGTAAATTAAATTCAAGATTCAACAAACTGAGGCTTAGAATGGAGACTGTGACTTCTATTTTTCAAACTACGCTAATCCTGTAACGAACTTAATCTTAATTAACTAGGTTTGGTTGTACCGCTCTACACAACTTAAGTATAAATATTAAGGCGAAAACTATAGTTTTAAAAGCCATTTTTACTTAAAAACTGAACTTAATCTTGGTTCGGGTGTTCCAGCCGGGACGTTGATAAACGCTTTCGTAAACCCTTTTACTACCGATTCATTTCATTCAAAGAATTTGAAACTGATGGCATGTATTACTTATTTCTAAGTCAAAAGATACTTAAAAATACAGTAGTTTAAAAATTCCCACGTCCATAGGCTAGCTTATAGGTGCTGGGATATATTGTCCCATCGGTATTTTAGAATGGGATTGCATATCTTACTGGGATTTTTTAAAAAGCTGCGAGTGCAAGACACATTCGCCCAGCGGTAGTGAAAGGGTTAAGAAAATCAATACGGAACTGACCGTACTTTGTCACTTACCCAGTAATGGTCAGACGTTTACAATCTGCATTATTACTATTATAATAAGGGTTTTCCCGCTGTATTAGATACGAAGACTATATAACAGCGATCAAATTTTGTATAATATAGTTTAGAAGTTGAGTCGAACTCAGATGAGCTCTTTTAGTACAATCTCGGCCAGGTGCACCATGTCTGGCAGGAAATAAGGCGCGAGCATTTCTAACCCTACCCTGCTCGGCCGAACGTAATCGCTCAGCCATGCGGCGCAGGGAAAGAGACGAAAAACAAAAAGAGAAGAAGACAAGAAAGCGAACACTCGTGCGGGTGGTCCATTCCGTGGCCCCCACACGGGAGCAGATAGGAGTTGCATGTGATGGTCGCTTACCACCATTCGGCGGCCCACCGCGCGGAACAGAAGGGGAAATATAGAGAACCTGCCTAATTCTACAGAACTAACCTTCTCAACAGGAACTGCGGCAAGCTGCTACATTCCCTGCGGAGAAGGCACTCGGGACCCTTGGGTGCGTGATGCCCAAACATATAGTGGCATTACCATCTGCATTAAGCATCACCTTTAGCGGGAGTACAACTATGTCTAAGTGGACCCTGATATCCACCTGCCGGTAAAGGGTTACGCTTTCCTACAACAGAATACTGAACGAGCTAAACAGAGTAGCACTAATGATGCATACACCAGGAGACATAACTAGGAAAAACAGGTTCAGAGGAACAAGAAAGTCATTTTACAAGAAAGGTGCCGGCACAGATTGGCAGCACACAAGGCCAAAGAAATTTCACAATTATGGAAAATCTAAGCCACGATGAAGCCCGGCTCACAAGTTAATCTATTGTGTTCACCAAGTTAAATTGTCTTAACGCTTTGCTAATTCCTAGTACACAACTGTGTGCCTACCAAGCCATTTGCGACAATGTTAGCAGTCAAGTCAACTGGTTCAACCAAGCGTCACAAGCGAATATCTCTCCGAGTTTGCAGTGGATTAGAAACTTGATAAGCTGCGCATTTTCTGCTGTTCAAACGACACAGTACCGCATGCGGACATCAGTAAGAATGCGTTGAAATGACAAGACGTGTGAACAGACCTTCAGAACGATCCACCGCATGAGCACGGCAGTTAGATGGCATTAATAATTCTTCGAAGTCGCAAAAGTTGAACCCTGTTTTAAATACTGCTGCTTGAGGCAACGTTTCAAGCAGTCTTAGGGCGCGCGCACACGTACGCAAAAGTTGCATTGCCACGCAATTCTGTATCCGAATGCATTGCAGCGCACAAGGCTTCGGCTTGGACATCGCTATGCCACTAAAAAGAATATCTAAGATATGAGTCGTTGCTTGCAGTTTGTACGTAATAACAAGCAGCAATAGTCCAGCTTTGAGAATACAGTACCTCCTACTTCTGAGTTTAAAGTTGCAGTTGACGCATAGTTTTAGCGTGACATTCAAGCGCCATAAGTAGGAGTCGCGGCAACGTGACGGCCGAAGCGATAAGTTGAGTGACTGAGCAATTTTTGTGACTGTGTGCCCAAGCTACTGTACGTAAGAGAAGAAGGTAGATTAGTTCGCAAGAAAGAGGTTTAACTAAAACTAATGAAAATCAGAATATACGGGCAGAGCAAGAAAACAAGGTAGCCACATAAACTTAAGAATGTTCCGAAAGTCTATCCAATACGAACAATAGTACACTTGACAAGGAAGCAAGAAATGTACCAACAGAAATTAAAAATAGCTAAAAATTATACTCGTACACTAAAAGTACTATTACTCAAAATATAGGATAAACAAACTAACGTAAAGGCTGGTTCACACTGAGAGAAATTTTGATGCACTTGGATGCATAAAAATTACATGCATTTTTGTCCCAAAACCGAAACACGCAAGTGCATCATAAAAATACAATGCATCATGATGATGCATATAGGGTTTTATGATGCCTTGGCACGCATTGATGCACTTATGTGTTTCGGTTTTGTGACAAAGCCGATGATGCACCAAGATGCATCAAAAACAAGAAAAATTGATGCACCTGAAGGGACGAAACTGAAAAACAATATCGATCTGCGTGTTAGTATGTAACCGCGTCTCGCTTCGCACGTATAACAAAACTACAAAACTTTTGTTCACTTTCTTTTTGTGAAAATATGTTTTTCTGACTGAAATATGTTTCTCTGTTTGCTGCGATTATACACCAAACTACGCCATGAAACACCTACGTGCATCCTGATGCTTCTCCATGAAACACCAACGAGCAGCAAAATTTTTCTCAGTGCACACTCTACTTTGCTCCCCGCACACACTACAAATTGTGGCAACGTTCTGTTGCAGACTTTAGTAGACACAACTCTATGTCTATCAAAAGATTTGCTAAAATACTAGACGTCATACGAGTAAGGTTTTGCCAAGTGTCACTAGTGAAATTCTGGATTATCTCTGTAAATTAGCACTCGAAGAGTCGTGTACTTTCCTGTTGATTCAAGTAATCAGCAAAACACTAGGACGCGCAACTTGCTCTGATGACGTCATGGGCCTAAAGTGTAAACCCAGGTTAACATTGATAGACTCCTGAACACTGACGACACTGAGGTTCCCACCAGCTGCCAGGAGTCAGGTGGGAGTCTCACGAGCCAGGACGAGACCCCGAGAACAAAAGGAGAAACACTAGACGAATGTACAAACTCCCTAGCACAGTAGTTCAAAGAAACATCGCACTGAAGCTACAGTTATTTTATTTCACATCCGGCTAACAATTTTGACATTTCAAGGACTGGCATAAACATTTCAAACGATGCTCTTCCTACGACGTTAAGCGCAGTGCTTGCATACACGAGTACCCGGGATCGCCGACATGACAGGCAGGTGAATTCCTACGATGCTTGGCTGGTGGAGTCAGCATTGCTGCTGTTCACATAACTACGGCCAGGGAAGTGATCCTAGCTAGAAATGACGACGGTCGGGGAGGTTCCAGTTATCACCTAAGCCTTCCTTCTATGACGACACGGCTCTGACGTGCAGTGGTCGACTGGAGCCGTTGACTCATCTCAGTGGAGTAGTTAGCCATCGGCAGCACGAACCAGTGCATGTGATTTTCCAGTCAGGGTATTCGGTCAAGTTGACGTTCCGTTACTTTTTAAAAACCGACGGTTTAGTTGGTCCGTCGTATTTAAAGCAACAAAAATACGATCAACAGCCCCTCCATGCCAACTATACACAATGTGTGGATATTGCAACTTTGTGCTGTTCATAAGAAAAGCAATAACTGAACTCGAGGACGCAAGGGTTGCAATTCTTTCTCAGGGAATATAACGAAAAAATATCTTGCACTACAGAGAAAAGTTGCAACCAGCAATGATATGGCACGTGAGAACTCAACTACTGTCATCTGCAAAGGCTCTCACCATATTTTCGCGAATCTGCAGTTATTCTGCACCACTCCCCCTGCTGGAACAGTATTCATGCCAAAATTTGATCGAAGCTTGGAATATCGTAAAACATAGAAATGACTAAAATGAATAATATAACTAGAGAGCACTGAGAGCGCATACCTCCGCCAAGCAAGGCAACAGTAACGAAAATNCTTGCGAAAAGAGCTTATAATTCGGAATGTTGAGGTATGATCGAGGGGTACGGGAATCAAACCATGTTTCTGAAATGCATAAAATATCAGTGTCATTATCGTACGTGATGGCTTTCAATGGGAAATTAAGAGTTGCCAACCGCAAAAATTTAAAAACCATAAACCTAAGCAGTTAGCCTATTTCTATTTCGTATGTGTACGATGTCCCGCAGTAAATGACGTCACTATTTGCGAAAGCCTTCTTAGCCAATACACGGGTTTCCGTGAGAGAAAGGAGAAAGTATAATTGTCAGGAATGCCGAGGCAGTGCACAACAGACTATTAATTTAAAATCACGAAACAAAGGCTGGAAGTAAAGTTGGCACGAAAAAATGGGTGAAAGGCTACTGTGACCCACCATTCAGGCTGCAGCCCCCAGTATTGCGACTTTTCCTAACCCTGTGCTACATTCTACAACGCTCTGTACATTACAACTCCGCAAACAATCCGTAAACGAACCTACATAACTATTACTTCGAAGCCAACATCAAAATTTAACTATACTTACAGCGTAACGTAGAAAAGTCCCCGCAAATAGTGACACCGAATTTTACTTCAGCGCGTCACAAGCCACACACACAAGTTAATGAAAAAATTCTCATGCTGTTATTACAGAACACGTAATGAAGCCTGCCAACCTACAAATTTTTGCAATATCTGGGCAGTTCAACAACTTCAACAATATAAATTAGGTAGTTTGTATATTGCACTATCAAAAAAGTACGAGCGAGTATTACCCGCAACATGCTATCAATAGAATAGTATCGAGTTAGGTACCTACCGAAACAGCAAGTTAATGTAAATTAAATTCCAGATTCAACAAACCGAGGCTTAGAATGGAGACTGTGACTTCTATTTTTCAAACTACGCTAATCCTATAACGAACTTAATCTTGGTTCAGGTGTTCCAGCCGGGACGTTGATAAACGCTTTCGTAAACCCTTTTACTACCGATTCATTTCTATCAATCAATTTGAAACTGATGGCATGTATTACTTATTTTTAAGTCAAAGATACTTAAAAATAGCTTAAAAATTCCCACGTCCATAGGCTAGCTTATAGGTGCTGGGATATATTGTCCCATCGGTATTTTCGAATGGGATTGCATATCTTACCGGGATTTTTAAAAAAGCTGCGAGTGCAAGACACATTCGCCCAGCGGTAGTGAAAGGGTTAAGAAAAGCAATACGGAACTAACCGTACTTGGTCACTTACCCAGTAATGGTCAGCCGCTTACAATCTGCATTATTATTATTATTATAATGAGGGTTTTCCCGCTGTATTAGATACGAAGACTATATAACAGCAATCAAATTTTGTATAATATAGTTTAGAAGTAGAGTCGAACTCAGATGAACTTTTTTAGTACAATCTCGGCTAGGTGCACCATGTCCGGCAGGAAATAAGGCGCGAGCATTTCTAACCCTACACTGCTCGGCCGAACGTAATCGCTCAGCCGTGCGGCGCAGGGAAAGAGACGAAAAATGAAAAGAGAAGAAGACAGAAGAAAGCGACACACACTCGTGCGGGGGGTCCCTTCCGTGGCCCCCCACACGGGAGCAGATTGGAGTCCCATGGGATGGGATGGGTCGGGTCGCTTACCACCATTCGGCGACCCACAGAGAACCTACCTAACTTTACAAAACTAACCTCCTCAGCAGGAACTGCGGCAAGCTGCTACATTCCCTGCAGAGAAGGCACTCGGGACCCTTGAGTGCGTGAAGCCCAAATATATAGGGGCATTACAATCTGCATTAAACATCACTTTTAGCGGGAGTAGAACTATGTCGAAGTGGACCCTGATATCCACCTGCCGGTAAAGGGTTACGCTTTCCTACAACAGAATACTGAACGAGCTAAACAGAGTAGCACTAATGATGCATACACCAAGATGACATAAATAGGAAAAACAGGTTCAGAGGAACAAGAAAGTCATTTTACAAGAATGATGCCGGCACAGATTGGCAGCACACATGGCCAAAGAAATTTTACAATTATGGAAAATCTAGGCCAGGATAAAGCCCGGCTCACAAGTTAATCTATTGTATTCACCAAGTTAAATTGTCTTAACGCTTTGCTAATTTTTAGTACACAACTGTGTACCTACCAAGCCATTTGCGACAATGTTAGCAGTCACGTCAACTGGTTCAACCAAGCGTCACAAGCGAATATTTCTCCGAGTTTGCAGTGAATTAGAAACTTGATAAGCTGCGCATTTTCTGCTGTTCAAACGACACAGTACTGCATGTGGACATCAGTAAGAATGCGTTGAAATGACAGACGTGTGAACAGACCTTCAGAACGATCCACCGCATGAGCACGGCAGTTAGATGGCATTAATAATTCTTCGGAGTCGCAAAAGTTTAACCCTGTTTTAAATACTGCAGCTTAGAGGCAACGTTTCAAGCAGTCTTAGGGCGCGCGCACACGTACGCAAAAGTTGCATTGCAACGCAATTCTGTATCCGAATGCGTTGCAGTGCACAAGGCTTCGGCTTGGACATCGCTATGCCAGTAAAAAGAATATCTAAGATATGAGTCGTTCCTTGCAGTTTGTACGTAATAACAAGCAGCAATAGTCAAACTTTGAGAATACCTCCTACTTCTGAGTTTAAAGCTGTAATTGATGCATAGTTTTAGCATGACATTCAAGCGCCATAAGTAGGAGTCGCGGCAACGTGACAGCCGAAGCGAAAAGTTGAGTGACTGAGCAATTTTTGTGACTGTGTGCCCACGCTACTGTACGTAAGAGAAGAAGGTCGATTAGCTCGTAACAAAGAGATTCAACTAAAACTAATGAAAATCAGAATATACGGGCAGAGCAAGAAAACAAGGTAGCCACATAAACTTAAGGATGTTCTGAAAGTCCATCCGATACGAACAATAGTACACTTGACAAGGAAACAAGAAATGTACCCACAGAAATTAAAAATAGCTAAAAATTCTACTCGTACACTAAAAGTATTATTACTCAAAATATACGATAAACAAACTAACGTAAAGGCTGGTTCACACTGAGAGAAATTTTGATGCACTTGGATGCATCAAAATTACATGCATTTTTGTCCCAAAACCGAAACACGCAAGTGCATCATAAAAATACAATGCATCATGATGATGCATATAGGGTCTTATGATGCACTTGGCACGCATTGATGCACTTATGTGTTTCGATTTTGTGACAAAGCCGATGATGCACCAAGATGCATCAAAAACAAGAAAAATTGATGCACCTGAAGGGACGAAACTGGTGAAATTTTGGATTATCTCTGTAAATTAGCACCCAAAAAGTCGTGTACTTTCCTGTTGATTAAAGTAATCATCAAAACACTTGGACGCGCAACTTGCTCTGATGACGTCATGGGCCTTAAGTGTGAACCCAGGTTAACATTGATAGACTCCTCAACACTGACGACACTGAGGTTCCCACCAGCTGCCAGGAATCAGCTGGGAGTCTCACGAGCCAGGACGAGACCCCGAGAACAAAAGGAGACACACTAGACGAATGTATCAACTCCCTAGCGCAGTAGTTCAAAGAAACATCGCACTGAAGCTACAGTTATTTTATTTCACATCCGGCTAACAATTTTGACATTTCAAGGACTAGCATAAACATTTCAAACGATGCTCTTCCTACGACGTTAAGCGCAGTGCTTGTATAGACGAGTACCCGGGATCGCCGACATGACAGGCAGGTGAATTCCTACGATGCTTGGCTGGTGGGGTCAGCATTGCTGCTGTTCACAATGTACGGCCAGGGGAGTGATCCTAGCTAGAAATGACGACGGTCGGGGAGGTTCCAGTTATCACCTAAGCCTTCCTTCTATGACGACACGGCTCTTACGTGCAGTGGTCGACGGCAGCCGTTGACTCATCTCAGTGGAGTGGTTAGCCATCGGCAGTACGAACCAGTGCATGTGATTTTTCAGTCAGGGTATGCGGTCAAGTTGACGTTCCGTTACTTTTTATAAACCGACGGTTTAGTTGGCCCGCCGTATTAAAAGCAACAAAAATACGATCAACAGCCCCTCCATGCCAACTATACACAATGTGTGGATATTGCAACTTTGTGCTGTTCATAAGAAAAGCAATAACTGAACTCGAGGACGCAAGGATTGCAATTCTTTCTCAAGGAATATAACGAAAAAATATCTTGCACTACACAGAAAAGTTGCAACCAGCAATGATACGGCACGTGAGAACTCAACTACTGTCATCTGCTAAGGCTCTCACCATATTTTCGCTAATCTGCAGTTATTCTGCACCACTCCCCTTGCTGGAACAGTATTCATGCCAAAATTTGATCGAAGCTTGGAATATCGTAAAACATAGAAATGACTAAAATGAATAATATAACTAGAGAGCACTGAGAGCGCATACCTCCGCCAAGCAAGGCAACAGTAACGAAAATTTCAAATTGGTTCTGAAGCCATAATTTTGTTTTGTATCAACAGCAAAATCTAATCATTTGTGCCTTTTGATAGCATTAACAATTCCAAAACTTAATCATCTGTTACTGTTAACATACCACACAATCCCTGCAAATTGCAAGAATAACACGACAAAAACGTAACCTCCTCGCCGGAGGTAATAATTTAGCAATTCACGGCAACGAGAAAACAAGCAACAAAACATTTCGTGACTATACTATTTTTACGACGTGAATAGAATGACATTTCTTGCTTGAAAACTATAAATTAAGAAAGTGAATTATAAAACAACAAGAACTCAACCTAGCACATGAGCATATGGCACGTTAGGTGAGGCGCTGGACGATGGTACAGTGGTACCAAGGTCAGGTTAGTCAGCACGGAACATATAAGCTGATCAAGATCACACCAATAACCCCAACACAAAAACGTTCACGATATCTATGGTAGCGTCGGTCGGGGCGAGTTGAGACGCCCCGCAGGACGGGGTGAGTTGAAACCAATAAGATCTGGAAAAATAAACAGGAGTGTGCTTATTTTATAAGCACATGACTTGACTACAAACCCTATTTAAAAGTTGACTCTCATAAAAGATGATTAAGTAGTGAATGAGAAAATTTGTGAAGGGTTTAAAAATTGTCTCATCTCACTCAATTACAAACAGTGGCTCAACTTACCCCCCACCGACGCTAGATCTGCTTTTACCTACTCATACCCCAAAGCATTATCCATCACCAAGAAGGGGTCATCCAGGACACTCCGACGATACTACACAAAAAACTCAAATCAAATCCTGGTGACGACCTTGAATCTTTTTGTGAAGACCGCCATTGTTTTAGCTAAGTGGAGAAGTCCGGTCGGCCTGGTCACTTAATGAGTGCCTGGAAAACACAGAAAAAAGTACAGCTACAAAACATGTAATATATACACAGTCTTGAGTCAAAATTAAAAACCGGGGATATAAAAATACAGTTTCATCTAATCTAAACGACTTTCCGGCATGAAAACAAAAATAAGTGGTTGGGTTTCTATTACTGGGAATTATGACTAGTTTGGTTTTCTGCAGTGTTGTTTGATTAAAAAAAGGCTGATTCATGATTCAAATCGCGATTTTAATCGCTTGTTTTTGTAAAAATAAAATTACTGATTTACATCAACTTACACCTATTTTTCTCTTTTGACACCCGATATAAAATTCTTGAAAAATCAAACCTACCCTATTCATTCGATATTTACAACGTATAAAGGTAGCTAACTGCGGGGAGAATCTACGTTCCCAAATACAAAGGGAAACCCATAAGCAACGAAAAAGTATTTCGCCAATTCTGTAACACAAATGACTTTTATTTTTGATTTACTGTAACTTCTTACTAGAATACAGATAGATCACATGAATACGGCATTTATACCAAGAGAAGTCAGGAATGTAACTACAAGCAACACTCCTGAAGTCGGCTATATATAGTAGCTGATTTCGAAAAAAATTGCTAAGGGGTACCATGCATTTATTTTTTCGTTAAAATTTTTCAAATATCAGAGTAGTCGGACCTTCCCGATAGTTACACAGTAGAAAAGCACCCATATAACATAGAATGAGCGAGCCTAACTAACCTATTCCCATGGCCCATCCTCCGCCCCCTGTGAGGTTCATAGGTAGAATGAACCGAAAAAATTTGACTCTGTCATATCCAACAACCTCCCAAGGCCATGGGGGCTAAAATCCCATTTGTTCATTGCCATACAACTTGAATCAAAAGGCTACAGAGCCATTGAAAACCTCTTTCCTGATACAACAAGGAAAAAGTTTAATATTACCCGAGCAATAAAAATTCATTCATAATGATCATGATGACCGCTCTAATATTGGGCCTACTCCTAAAAGTAACGGTGAGGTTTGTGCTCTACATTCATTTCTGCTACTTTCGTTGGAATCTTCCAAACTGGTGCTGCACTTGAACGGACTCGGAACACAAGCGTTTATAATCGAAGTTTTCTTTCCAGCGCCGGAGCTCAGTCTTCTACAACTGTGGTCAAAGTCAATAAAATTTACCACAACTGTGTCGCTTACATGCGTTATAAACCTCCTCCGTGCTGTCACCCCTCATTAGTTACACAGCCTCCTTCTCCTGTATATCCTCGTTCCAGCGATTTATTTTTCTGAGCTTCCTGGATCAATTTAAATTGTCCGCCCTGAACTAAGAGTCAAAGACCAACTACGGTATAGATTCACTGTATGGCGAAAGTAATTAACATCAGAATCTATGACAGCGCTAACGATAGCTGTATATATATATTTATTACAGTTTCTCGTCCCGTCAACACCCGGAATTATCCAGACAGGGGGGTCATTCGTCCATTCTTGTGCTTTAATAGAATAAATACAAAGCCCCTCGCCCCTATAGGCATGCACTCTGTTGGAATGTCACTTAGCACTCGCTTCAATCCACAAGATAGTAAATTTTTTACGCTGCATTCTGTTCCAAGCATCGAGCCAGGACTCGATCTGGGGACCTAGGATTACCACGCCGATACTCTACCACTAAGCCACAGCAGCTAAAAGCAACGCAAGCACACGAGGTGCTTGTGCTGCCCGCTGCATTCTGGGAAACATATTGAGGCAGAGCCGTACGTGTATATGAGGGAGCTCATCCGTCTACCCTGAATAGTTAATAACCTGGAAGATCTTTTTACCAGTTCTCGGGAGTACAGTACTATATTTTCGATTCTTTCAGTGGTACAGGTGATGTTAATTGAGCTCTTTGGTTGTAAATTATCGAAGGCCAATGAGAACATGTACAAAATGAAAAATAAAAAACAGACTGGTAAAACAGTGTTTTGCGGAAACTTTTTTGCCAATATTTATACCTACGTGTTACAGAAAGTGTGAAGTCATTGATTTCACTGAATCCCTGGAAATTTCAGAGTAGCTATTTGTCGCTTGAGTGTTTTTTCACTCTAAGAGTGCACGAGACTACAAAATTAATAATTTATGTGAATTTGGGAAATTACTGACTTACTAAATAGTAAAGAACATCGCAAATCAAAAGATAGTACAATTTATTATAATTATTTTCCCGTATCTAAAGAAGCTTAGGTTTCGGGAAGAAAAGTCTTCCTACTGTGTATCTATTTGCAAATAACCTCGCCCCTATAGGCATGCACTCTGTCGGAATGTCACTTAGCACTCGCTTCAATCCACAGGATAGTAAATTTTTTACGCTGCATTCTGTTCCAAGGAAAATAACAGAGGAGTGTAGAGCAGTAAGACGGTAATAGGCGTGCGAAATGAAAAATAGTCTCGAGTGTGAGGTTGTACATAGCGCAGGAGGCGAAGAAAGTGGATGCAGAAAAGAAGACGTTTCCAGGGCATACTAGAGATTAGAAAAGCTGAGAATAAGGCAACATGCACAATTTGCCTTGCATATTTCCTAAAGAAAACCTACAAAATTATAGTTCTTCTAGCTTACCTCCATGTATCCAATAGCGGCCTCTAATATGGGCAAGTTGCATATAGCTCGCACAAGTCGAACTTGCCTTGTTTGACGGGAAGAAATGGCAAAACTGGACAATAAAATGATTTTTCGTTGCTTGTTGTAAACGAACGGCTTCTTATTTACAGTTATGCGAGCTTTCCTCCACTAATAAATTACTGAACTGTCATGTGTAAAAATTTCACAAGGATTGAACATGACTAACGTACCTAAAGTCCAGATGCGGTTAAAATGGGGAGAGCTTCCTGTAGGGAAAATCGCTGAACTGGATTCCCGATCTTTATATCCGTAAAATGTTCTTGTTAAAATTTTTTAACCTCTAAAGCTGTTTCGGTTCACTGTAGAGGTGGGGAAGATTGTCGTGCTGAATGTACGGTTCGCATAAAGAAATTGGGAGGAAAAGCGAAATGGTAAGGCTCAATTTTGCTTAGGGCTACAAGCCCATGAATGCTGTTCACGTGCAACAAAAGGATTCGAACACGAGCATTTTTATTTTATTTTGTAAACTTCATCCTAAAGATAGAAGGGCTCTTAAAATAAAAAATGCACACTAATTATACAATAACTACAGCTAGAACACAGTTAAACCTATGCAGAGTTTAGAGTTTTAAAACATTAAATAAGCAGGCATGTCGATTCTATGCATATTCTCGCCTTCTTCAAGATTGTGGCTAAACCTGTGCGAAGTTGGGGTAATCCAGAATATTAATGTGATAATCACATGTTTTTGTTTAGTGACTCATTCAATGGAAATGAAATCATGTCAAAATTATCCAGTACAGAAAGAAACTTAGATCATAGGCAATAGTTACATCGCAGTCTTTTCGTGCATGATAACTTGAGATAATCAGTCGCTTATAGCAACTAACTATAACTTAACTCTTTCTTCCTGTGTTTTAAAATTTCTAAATACACATCTTGAAATTGATATTACACTGAGTTACTTTAATATACTCGAATAAATCTAGGCAACTATTCTAATGATAAAGAATTTAAAACATGCATCAGGTTTTTGTCACCGCTAACACAAAAGTTACTCACCCTTGGGTTACAATTTGGATAAGCTTTGAGCAGCGAGCAGTTCATTGAAAGGTTCATTGGCCTCGTCAAAATCAGGACCGAGGTCTGCCTTGACCTGCTCATGCCACCTGGTGAGTGCTGCACGACCCGTGAAGACGTTGTAACCCGCCGCAGCTGCACAATATTACAAAGAAATGAGTAGCTATTGCTCACAGGGCCAAGACTCATCAGTACAGAAGAAAGATACAATGGGAAAACAAATCAGTACTATATAATAATTCACGTCGTGTTTTTATTTATTTATGTATTTATATCTTTCCTGTCACGCTCTATGGGAATAAGATAGGAGAAAATTCAGATTTCAAAATGTAAAAAACAAAAGTGGGGCACCTTGTAATCTTTTTCTTCGGCGAAAAAAAAGTTGGGTACCTTGCAATCTTTTTCTTCAGTATAAGATAGGGGAAAAATAGAACTAATAAGATTGGAGAAAATTCAGATTTCAAAAGGCGAAAAAAAAGTTGGGTACCTAAGAATCTTTTTAGATAGGGGAAAAATGAAGAAGCCCAAAAGACGGCGGGGGTTTTGGTGAAGTTTTAATTTTTTGCCGTCAATTATAATGACGGCACGGGCCACTAATCATTAAAATAAAATACTGGACAATACTTTGAAAACAGACGATTTATAAAGCTTTAGACATTGAAAGTGATCAAATTTCAATTCGCATAGCGTTTAGTTAAGGTAACAATAGACTATGTTATATTTTCATTTCGGTGGCAGTTTGGTGAGGTGGGAAGAGGTGACAAATGCTGTGATGCTGGGTTATTGCAAAAACCATAGCACCTGTGAATAACAGGAGTCGCACCATCATATCACACCATGGACTGTCCAATTACACAACCTTAGTTGTCAGGGCCGCTAGCACTCCAATGGAGTAGGGTGAGAATATTTTACCAAAGGCAAAGAGACAGGGTGTGCCCAGGGGTTTTACCAGGGCAGGTAAACCCCCACGGCGCACCCTGCAAACCCCCAGGGTGCACCCTGCCAACAGATGGTGGCGGCTGCTGTTGAGAGGTCGTTATGTCGAAGAGTTTCAAGTGTATCTAGAAGAATGCACATGTTATCCGCTATATAATAATAGTTTCTTGATTAATTGCTTGCTTAGTTGGTCCTTAGGCCCATACCTGGAGGAGATGGTAGGAGAAAATTCATCTACTGATTGATGAGAGGAAATTATAGCCTTCAATTAAAAACAAAAGTTGCCTGAATCTGCTAAGGCAACTGCACATTATGTTAACATGATATTGATGACTGAGGAAAAGGAAGAAAATAACGGAAGATCTCAGCCACGAGTCGACCATGCATGCACGTGCAATGACAGCCGCTGATCTGTAGAACTTACGAGTTTGTGACTCTAGAAGAACGTGTTCTCAGTTGTAGTCCAGGCTCTGGGGGAGGGGGAGGTGTCCGTGTACGTTTCTCTTTTACAGCTCTACCATGTTTTTTCCTATTCCATATGATGAGGACATTGAGAAAAGTTGGGTAGAACTTTTGCACCTGGTACATTTTGAGGGGTCATGGGGGGCTTAAAATTATCAACTTTTGACCAATTGATCTGAAACTTGCTCAGGATATGTATTCTAGAAAAAGAAACACATTTTTCTCCTACAACTTTTATATTTAGGCCTTAGTTTTTGAGATAATGGGAAATATATATGAATATATACGGCTATATTTTTTTAATTTGAAAAGAATAAAACTCAATAAAATTTCATGCTAAAAAACGCCAATGAGAAAGTTTTCGAATCCTTGAAAGATTTCTAACAAAAATTAAAGGCTGGATTTTCCATTTTTGCCCTCATAATTTTTTTATCACAGCTCACACCCGAATATTTTTTCCCTATAGTTTAGTTAGAGATCAAAAATCGCATATCAAACGAAAACAAAATAGAAAATCCAGCTCTATGGTCTTGTTAGGAATGTTTCAAGGATTCCAAAAGTGCCATTGTTTTTTTTTTTCTAGCATGAAAATTCATTTAATTCTATTCATTTGAAATTTCCAAAGAAATATATGTATATAGTAAGCATATATATTTATATTTGATTCTCACTAGCTATCTCAAAAACTAAGGACTAAAAAAAGGTATAGCAGCAAAACGTGTTTCTTTTTCAAAAATATACATTTGAGCAAGTTTCAAAACAATTGGTCCACAATCGATAATTTTAAGATCCCCCCATGTCCTCCCTCAAAAATGAACCAGGTGCGAAAGTTCTACCCCTTTTTTTTTTAATGTCCTCATCATAAGGAATAGGAAAATACACAGTATAGCTGCAAGAGAAATATACACCGACACTTTCCCCCCCTCCTCCCAGAGCCCGTACAAGTGTGGAGGATATCCTGTTTGCAGACAGATTTCCAAAATAGACCAAAGACTTCAATTTAATATGAAAGAACGTAAGCTATGTTGACAAGAACGCTTCTCTCAGGCATGACTGTTATATTATTGATTTATTATGTTAGTTAATATTGTTGCTGAGGAGTTTATAGTTCGAATTAAATACAATTATGACGTTGAAACACCGTTCTAGTACCCTTTACTAAAACGACCCGCAATAAAGTGATCGATATTTGAAATTGGTTCAAAATACGGACCAACTCATAACTTTTAAATTATATAAATTCAAGCGAAATTTGGTTAGTTAAAGTACGATCTGGTGGTTTTCAGAGGCGTCACTTTTCCCTTATTTTGAATTTATATTATGTTACTTCAGGAATTAACAAAAAATCTTTACCTGCAATAATGCGCTTTACACGGTTTGGTTTATTATTTCCTCACTAAAGCTTCTGAGTGCTCCAGAAATGGTTTCCACTAATCCATTCCGGCAAAGAAAAAATAACAACGCAATGACATCTGACAATATCTATATATGTATATACAAAGAAGATCACCCAATCGCAAACAGCATATAGTGTACCTGATCTATGCACACGATTACTTTACTAGGGAAGCAAGACGTGCATATAAACTTACCAGGCTGGTAGAGTTCACATACTGCCAGGAGGTCAGCGACTGAGATTTCATCACCCGCTACATACTTGGAATCCTTTAGCCAAAAGCTCTCCATGCGATCGGCTACAGTATCCACACCCGCCTGGTACCTCTCCACACTGGACTGCTTTGGCGGGCTGCCCGTCAGCTTTGGGATGAGCAACTGCAAACACAAACATATTGGTAAATGACAGCTGTCTTATGGTTTTGTGGCGGAGTGTAACGCCCTTTTTTGAGATGTGATGGAGCATGGAATTCAATGCTGGAAGATTATCATTATTATTATTTCTGTACTTTTCTGCTATGTTTGGAGGGAGATGGGTGAAAACCCTTGGAGAACAGAGGCATAGTACGAGTTTGACTGCAGCTGGGCGTCTTTCGGTGTATCATCGCTTAGGCCCAGTTCACATTGAGCGCATTGCAGCGCGTGGCTAAGAACGAGAGCAACTTCTTCTTGGGATTTTGCCCGCGATGTCGTTAATTGCCTCAAGCTTGGGATCTAAGAAAATGTTTGTAACAAATGAAATCTTGGATAACTGAGATATACTACATATGCAACAGTCGTTATTTCTTATGTATGAGCGACTGGGGCAGACAACAATGGCAACATGCACAGTCACAGAGAGTAAAATCACCCTCCTGGCGACAGCGTAACACAACAAAGCAAACGCCTCGCACAACCCTAAAAGTGTAGTGACATTTTATTCTAACGTTGCACAAGCAAATGGTAGAAGACAAAATATATTTCAATATTAGAAACTTTATAGAGACACAGCAATCGACAATGCCTCCAATAATAGGAGTTATTAGGGAAAAAAAAGTAAGACGAAGGCAGCATCAGTATAGACAGTCCTCACAATAGTGGCGACCCTATTGAGCATCTTACAATAAACAGGGACAATATAATACCTGCAGTAATCCAGTACACATCACTCAAGAAATTGATTTGATTTAATAATTTTCATTTGGGAGTGTATTCTGCACCATCGACTACACAATACCTGTACAAAATGTTTCTGTATTCTGTAATCGCACATTTGATGCTACCTGTTACCTTGCTGTTATTTAATGAAAAACGGCACTCTGTCGCTGGAAACTCTACATTAAAGAAAGCAAACAAATATTTCAAGACCTAATGTACAGCAATAGCTATTATAGTCCAGGCTTTGGGTGAGGGAGGGGTGTCTGAGTACATTTCTTTTACAGCTCTACAAAGTATTTTCCTATACCACAAGATAAGATCATCAGAAAATAGTTGGGTAGCACTTTCGCACCTGGTATATCATTGAAGGGGCATGGGGGGGGAGGCATAAATTATCAATTGTGGGCTGATTGTTCTGATTCTTGCTCAGGATATGGATTTTTGAAAATGGAACACATTTTACTCCTACAACGTTTTTTTAATTAGGCCTTAGTATTTCAGATAATGGGAAATATATATAAATATATACTGAATGTATTTTTTGGAAATTTCAAAGGAATGGAACTCAATGAGTTTTCATGCTAGAAAAAAATGACGCTTTTGAAATCCTTGAAACAATCCTAACTAAACTATAAGGCCGGATTTTGAATTTTTGCTCTCATATTTTTTCATCAGTTAGCAATCGCAATGAAATAGAATAAGAAGCCATTCACGAAATATCAAAACCAATTTTGTTCCAACAACAAATTACAAAATACACTCAACACTTAATACAATAAATCGATCTCGGTTAAGCAACCCTTCATTGATAACAAATTTTACCAAAGTAAATAATTTGAAGAATCAAAAGCACACCAAACACGCTGGTAATGCTTTGCATATCACTGAAACAATGCGAACACTGATGCAAATGCTTTACAATAGAAACCAATGCTTGACTGGGTTACTAATGAGATGCTATGCCGAACATCTAACAAATCAAATTTTTAGATAACGGTCAAGCATTGATCCCAAGTTAGTTTGGGTTACTGAGGGTTGCCCGCTATTCACAGGAAGCCTAGGAATGAAAAATACCTTGTGCCAGAAGAAAAGAGAGCCGTAGAAGCGGGTATTGGCGTGCTGCCACTCCAGGTACTGGTCCACCCGAGCCTGCCGAGCGGGGTCCTTCGGGTACCAGTGGTCAGCAACGTGGTCAGGATACTTGTTGCTCAAGTACCGGAAGATGGCAACACTGAAAGTGTAGAAATTTGCATCATGCAGGGCATCGAAATGTATTCAACGGATTACTCAAGTCCCTTCATTATGATTCTTACGTCGATTTAAGATTCCTTAGACACAATATAATTTTTCTGAAGGAAAAGGAACACCTAGTATGACAGTATGCCTAACTGCTACCCAAGCACAGAGGAACAGCCAATATGAAAACAGGAATTTAGAAAAGAAGAGATCAAACATTGACAAAAGTACCTAGCAAACAGAAAACGTGAAAAGAGTGGACATTAACAAAAGAAGTCTTGAAGGCCTGACCATATATTGGGTACGTTAAGCCTCAGTAACGCAATGAAATAATGCAAAATGTTCTCATTCTCACACTAGATGAAGAATTGTCTGTAATACGGTTTTTCTTGGCTCATAGCATCTGCAAGCTTTACCCTCAAAAGTAATTTGAGGATAATTATAAATAGCCTACAACTTACTCCCTTATAAGTTATAAAACAAAATTTCATTTACTGTCCCACGAAAAGCAAGTGCACAACTAGCTATAAGCTGTAAGTAACATCACGGAAGATGCGTCCATCACCACCGAAAACTGCATGGAGAAGCTATGGAAAGAACGGCACAGATTTTAGGAAATGATTGCCAGTGATTGGAGGCAAGCCCCACGATGATCAATATGAAAATATCAGGAAGGAAAACTTATTATATTTTCTTCTCCATATAAAGACAAACATTTAAACACAAAGACTGAATTGTAACCACAAATAGAACATCATATCATATCCAGCCAAGTTTAAGCAAGTAGCAGCAGCAGCAGCAGCACATACGGTGCTTCTAACTTTATTCCTGTCTCACTTTCCAAAAATTCATGAAACAGATAGTAAGTGATTAACTTATACCTACAGCACACCTCACAAGTTCACTGTAAATGGGAGCACAACTTATCTGAGAGATCGCTAACTATTTTACTTAGCTTCCTATGAAAAATAAAGCTAGAGTAGGGCATCGTTTGAAATTCAGAGTTACTAACAGAAAGAGAGAAAAAATCATAAAAAATGAAAACCAGAACACTCTGAGAGTGTATACCTTCCGCCAAACATGGCATCGTTGATGAAAAATTCGAATAGGTTCTGAAACAATTACCTAGTTATTTCTTTATTATTGGCAATAAAATCTGGTCATGTGTGTGTGTTATGACAGAAATTACATCTTCTGTATTTTTTCTTGAAGATCCATTCATAACTATTCGAGTTATATTGCTGACAAAAATAGTTACAGACCAACCGATCATCACCAAAATTTGATCATTCATATATTTTAATAAACATAAATCATACGGAGAGAAAAATAAACGAACAAACAGATCATCATAAACATTTGGTTTGCTCTTTGTGATAACGGTACATCTAACAATTCCTGTAAATTTAAGAAAAATCCGCAGATAACACTTCCAGTTGTGATACTAGGAAAAAAGAGGCACACAAACAAACGGTTGAATGGGTCTGCACCATAAAGTTAATCATCTCTTGTTCTTAACATGTCTATCAATCAATATGAATTTCGTAAAATCCGTTCATAACTTTTTGAGTTGGCTCTGTGATAGACAGCCAGACTCGATTAAACATAACCTCCTTGGCGGAGGTAATTAGCAAGTAGCGTCACAGACACCGCGTCATGAGGGAAACAATGTGAGGCCTGTAACAGAAGGAACTATTTTGTTCAAAAAGGCTTTCACATTTTGATCAACATTTTAACGTTATTATACAGTCGGGGGATATACGAGAGTCGATCAAAGAGTAATGCCTCCTATTTTAAAACTCAAAAAGTTGAAGTTGAGGAGCAACGAAAACGGAAGTGGCATCATGAAAACGAGCAACCTTTTGTGCTCTAAAATTTATTTTTCTATTTTGCCTCGGTTCTTAAATCAGCGCCTGCCGAGATAGTTCATTTTTTCACGGCTACGACTACGGCGTTGCTGCGAGGAAACGCTGCCTACGTAATGCGTCTTTCAGAGGTCCGAACAAGTGGAAGTCTCATGGTGCCAGGTCGGGACTACTCGGTAAGTGAGACAGTTCACAGGCAGCGACAAGGGCGACTGTCAACTCTCGACAGTGACGTTGAAACGTTGACCAAGCTGAAGGTCCAGATTGCCCAAGTAAGGCCACAGAAATAAGAACCTTCAGTTTGCAGCACGATACGCCACGCCACACTCAAGTGATGAAGACCACAGAATGCCTGACAAAGTTCGGCTGCATGATGCTGTCTCACCCACCGTCGAGTCTCGACCAGGCACCGTCAGACTTCTAGTTGTAACCTGCGAAGGACACATTAAGTGGACAGAGTTTCCCTGACAACAACGCCCTAGTCGTAACTGAAAAATTGGACGTCTCGGCAGCCACTGCTTTTTACGACCGATGCATCAAGGCTCCTGTCCATCGCTGGCAAACATGCATTGACAATGGTGGTGACTACAAAGAAAAATAGATTCTGGAGCACAAAATGTCACTCGTTTTAATGGAGTCACTTCAGTTTTCATAGCTCTTCAACTTTTTGAACCACAAATAGGAGGTATTACTGTTGGAAGTTGGAATGACCCTGGTAAGTACTATACCCAGAACTTTTTTGTATTAAAAGGTGTCCGGCATTTTGGGAACAAACTTAACAGAAAGTTAGGACCGGTAAAACAAAAATTTTTTAATAAATAAAGATGTGGCCTAAATTGCTTCGTTAAAAAGTTACAAGGACTTAAAATCTTTATCCACTGTTCTGAGTAACGGTGCTCCTCCATACATTGCGCTTGATGATAGGCAGTTATTGAATGCCCAATACATATCTAAATCGCTGGATTGGACGAGGAGGCCCGTTGCATAGCCAACAAAGGTCTTCTCATTTGACGCCCTTGTATTTCTGCCTGTGGGGATATGTTAGGAGCTTGGTGTACAAAATCACGTTCAGTCCCCGAAGAGAAGCTCATTGGTAGACTTACTGAAGCGTCGGCAAGAATGGGTGATACTCCTGAAGTATTCGAACGCGTGCGGCGATCACTGCATCAGCGTTTGACCGCTTGTATCGAAGTAAATGGGCACCATTTTGAACAGCTTATGTAATTGATCTGCTTCTTGTGTTAATGATAAACTTGTTTGCCTTACATACACGTGTCAATTCCTGGCTACTCCTTACCAAGTTTTAGTAACTTTTTAACAAAGCATCTTAGACCACATCTTCATTGAGTAAAAATTTTATTTCAACGGTCCCAACCTTATGTTGGAGTTCATCTCTAAGAGTGCCGCACACCCTGTGTACTGTAATGTAAATGGTAGCAACACCCTTGACAAGGTTCTATGATTAATTAGATACCTATAAATTGCTAGACTCTATATGTTAAGCAAGCTATCATTGCATTTTAGCCCACAACCAGAGAACAAGAGATACCGCACGAGGCACATTAAACTTTAATAGCTGGTCATAACTTTATATAAAAAAAACGAAAACCCTACCTCTCGAAGAGTTTAAAACCACCATCATCGATAACAGGCACAAGCCCAAATGGATGAATGAGTCTGTACTCCTCTGTCTTGTTCTCACCTAAAACAGAACATAAACATCCAAGAACATAAACTCAAAAAAATTGTTACAGCTGCAAGCAGTTTCCTCAAGTAGCTAGGAATGAAATCCAAATAGTGCTGCATATTGCCAATGAGCAATACAACGGTAGTCTGCTGATAAATCCAAGCACGAGAATAAGTGGACTTGATAGCGCATTTCAAATTTTTATTTCATCCTAACCTCTTAAACATTACATATCACATATTGGGGTCAGCTTTTGACCCCCAAAAACGTGCCACTCCAACATACCAACTCTAGACTCTGACTGCAATCCTGGATCTAGTACATAGTCTACATAGCTTTACAACAAGCAATAGAGAAACAGGAAAAATGCAAAGTGTACTAAAGTATCAAGCATAAACACGGAAGAGAGCAAAAGAGACCAGAAGAAGAATGTAATCGAAGGACCTAGCTGAAGTAAAAGACACTCACCCTAAAGGTGTTTCAGAAGTGAGAAGAAAATGAATAAAGAAAGAAAACAAGTGACACGAAAATAAAAATAAATAAATGTCCTGGGTAAAATAACCTATGGGCAATTTTTAGTGTAACCATACTAGCCTTACCTTTCATTATATCAACTTTGCACTTTTCATAAGGTATTTTTGTTTTGTTAAGAAATATGTAAAGAGCCCTGCAGGGCTGTGACAATAAATCATAGTAATATTTAATCATGGTCGTAGTTTATATCTGAAAATAAAATATATCACTAATTAAAAACACATCACAAATAACTAAACAACCAATTTGTAGGCCTGTTAAGTACATCATACTACATCATCCACAAAGCAACAAGCCTTTCATGAAAGAGTTACAAGTACACATAAATATTTATATTGAACAATATAGAAGCCTCAAAGCTAAACTAATACCACTAGATAAAGTGAGTAGTTTAAGCCTCCGTCTCCACAGCAAATTTGATCTCAAACAGGAAGAAAGTAGGGACATATGGTATGTCAATAGAGACGAGGAACCCATGCACGAGGGTGGTCTCAAAAGGATCAATGCGCATACGAACGGCAAGTCGGGAAAGAAGAGGAAGACATGAGGAAAGTAATATGAGTAGGAGAAGGAAGGAAGCAAATCGAGCATGAAAGGCAAACGTCCCAAAGGCCAAGCCAAAAGCTAAGGTTACCGCTGCTCCCCATAACATAGCATTGGCGAACTTCACAAACCTAATCCTATGGGGCATTGTACAGCTGCTGAGGGAATCGTAACCATGAAAGTAAAATAGGGAGGAGCAGACGTGCGGGCACACACCAGCAAAGCCGCTCCACCTCCGTACCACCTCCACAACCCTCCGTTTACGTGGGCCAGGGCCTAAACAGCAGTCAAAGGCTATGTAGTTGTTTTCTTTCTATTTCTTACCATGAATCTTACTTGTTCTGCGTTTGGATGCAATGAGAAACACAGATTCAGGAACAAAATTTCATAGTAAAGTTATAAGAAAACTGCAAAAACCTGGGTGTTATTGTGATATTAATAAAAGATATTGCAAGGACAGACAGCGTGAGTGTTAGGTAAGAACGGAAGCGCACTGCATCCTCGGAGTGCAACATGCATGAAGGCAACCCTTACATTTTAATTATACCTCCACGAATTTCATATATTAGACTGCTTACAGAAGTAGTATTTGATTTAAAATATTCCTTTCAAGTGTGCAAATGGTTCCATCCTTTAGTTTTTGTATCAATTTCATACACGCATATCTATTTACGTATTTGTTTCATCACAAGTAATTAGTCTATAATTCGCAGGCGTTGTATTTACAGTACCTACATCCATTCTCATATCTAATTAAATATTACTCGACTGCTATATAGTACTTATGCTGACTCGCCTGAAATAAATTTTAGTTATTTTTCTAAGGTCCCTTGAAAACAGCGATCTGTGAGAGCTACAAGCAAGTTGAAGTTAAAATTTTAACAAGATGCATATACCCGATGTTGTTGTGTAATTCGATGCACATATACCCGATGTTGTTGTGTAATTCGATGCACATATACCCGATGTTGTTGTGTAATTCGATGCACATATACCCGATGTTGTTGTGTAATTCG
>LQNS02000226.1:4719599-4732238 GCA_001587735.2 Parhyale hawaiensis
CGTAGGAACGGAGAAACTCCATGAGGTTAACAAACCCCCACGCAACCAACCCAGCGGGTGGAGAAAACAAAAGAATGAAGAAGAAGAAGAAAAAAAAAAAGAAGATCCGAGATCCCTTCAGTGGTCCTTTTTTTAAGATCGACCAGCCCCCCCCCCCATAGGAGGCAATGAACTGCTGGCATGTTAATACAACAGAAGCAAACAGTAAAACTTCCCTTTCAGAAGTAGGGCGATTGGTTAGGTATCCAATTCTTAGTAAAAAATAAAACGACTAAAGTTGCAATAGAAATCATCTATTGGGCATTCAGCCTAGCTAGTTTTGCCTCTTGTCATTTTCAATGAATGCATCTGTTACGCATAGAAAGGAAATAAAATCACACCGTTAAATTACATGCATCAATATTGCTGGAAAATTTACATAAACAGATCAACACCACATATAACGGTGCGGCTGACTGGTCAACATTCAACGATGGTCGGCTTTGGCTATGTACAATGTTTCTAAAATCCTAATATTGACATCCAAAGTGGAACTTAAATAGGAGAAATTACTAGGCAAGAAGTGATGGTTCGTGTTTTGGCTATCAAGGTAAAGAACGTGGCAATACAGTGACTGGGAGGGTGGTTCCAAATAACCGCCCCCACTGTTGATAGCATCCAATTTTTGACTGTTTGAGTGCTGTCGATATGAGAATTCTGGCAAGTTCCGTACGCTGCTGTCGAATGTTGTCTATAAATATACGAGACACATGTCCCAACGGCCTAGCTATGGGTGCTCCAGCTGCGCTGATCTCCATAACGTAAGATGGGCGGACCTAACTAACCCGAACCTATGAAGTAAAATATGCCCACGCGGGGGAGGATCTGCAACAGGGACAAGACATCAATGTAGGACAAAAACTATTCACAAAAGTTTGAACTTAATGAATGAAAATAATGACATGCTAAGTAAGCCAGCTTGACGTACTGAAACAAATGACGACTGATGTGCAGTCTTTTAATAGGGTTAGTTTCTGCAGAACTGAAACAACAAACTTTGCAATACCTCATTTCCCTTTGCTCAAATATATCCTCCACAATTCAGTATAACTATTCAACTAAAAAGTCAACCCACAACACAGTACAAGAAATGCAGAATACAACAACTCACCAAAAAGCTCAAAATTTCACGAGGCGTTGGCAAAATAAATGCCCCGCACAGGCACGTTACAACTTGGGCATTTGTTGCATGGACAGAACTTTGTTCAAGATTACGTTGGCTTCGTCAAACTGAGGGTCGAGGTCCGACTTGAGCTGCTCGTGCCACTTGGATAACACAGGGTTGTCCTTAAAGACGTTGTACCCCGCCAGAGCTGTAAAATAGGTATATTATGCAATAAGAGCAGGGGTCGTCACGCATATTGTAGGCTACCATCGACTCTGGCGACCTACTCACAGTGGAGCGTAAGAGGCTGCCAGCCACTCAGCTCCACTACCGAACAATTGCCTTATATGAGCATGGAACTTCAACTCGCAGCCCAACAACAGCCCCATATCGCGATGAGACTCAACAGGGTCAAGGACAGTAGCTCTCACAGTAGGGTAACATGTCTAGTACCCGTCCACCGTGCTAGTAGCCGTCCACTTGGCACCAAAACTTCATGTGTGAAAACTAGCAGTACTAGAAAGCCGTAGATAGGCTCAAACTGTAGGCTAAGTTGTAGCCTGCTACAAATGAGGGCATGAGAGATGGAAACAATGTAAACGCCGATAGACAGACGTCGTAGTCGCTAGCAGGTACTAAATGGGGATGCAAAGAATATTTGCCATTCTTCCGCAATTAGGAGGATGGCTTCAGATTTAAAAAGTAGTTGAAGTAATATCAGCTATTCTCTTGTTCATGAACGAATTACGCGTCTCCACGAGCAACCACGGCCCAAAGGCAGCGTATTGGAACCACTTGGGGTACGACCCGCCAATGAATGTTATGGGCAAACCTAAATCTATAACCTGTAAACAATCCTACATTTCATAAGAAGCTTCAAACTTTGTGACAATTGGATCTAATGAATTTCTCTACTATATAGCATTCAAATACGCGGCGGTAATATGCCGCGGTATAGTCCTGACAAAGTAGTAGTTAATGTTAGTGCAGTAACCTCGCATACTTCATCAAAAAATTTAAATGTTATTTGGGTTAGCCCACTGGAAGGGCAATTAACACTCCAATGCTATCAATCGCGAAAATGACAGAGAACCAGGGATGCTAGAGACAGGAAGAGGAAAGTTATTTACGCTGACCTGGCTGGTAGAGATCACAAACAGCTAGGACGTCAGCAATGGAGATTTCATCACCGGCCAAATACTTGGAATTCTTGAGCCAGAAACTTTCCATGCACCCCAAAGCGATCTCCATGCCGGCCTGGAACTTGTCCACAGCAGACTGTCGTGGTGGTTGGCCGGTACGCTTTGGAATGAGCCACTGGAAAAATTTTAGAGATTATAGAGGCAGCAGTTGAAACGGCGGGCAGTATCATATATTTTCAAAATTGAGTGTCAAACTATTTATTACTCTACAACAGTGGCGACTTGTTACTCCTACTAAAATGAGTGTACTGCACAGTGCCACACTAGGCTATTCAGCTATCAAGCATCTAAAGAAACTGAACTAGCACCAATCTAGGCTACAAATCATGAAAGTGCAGAAAAAACTAAATGAAACAACGAATGAAGAAAACACCAAGTTGTCACAGAAGAAAAAAATTTCTGAAAGTATAGCACTATGACACCTCCCATGCACCCTGACAAAAAGTTTTCCATTACTTTGACCATAAAGCATCAGGTTGTACCAGAAGTTTTGCAACTAGTTACTCCTTGCACTGTAATGCTAGTTCCAATGAAAAATAAGAAGCGAGCATGTTTCCAATAATCTCTATGCGCCACATCAAATTTCTGTGAAGAATCTCCAGCCTGCACGTCAAAACTGTGTTCTGCAACAGACTGATCTCACTGCTCATGGTATTCTTAGTTCGTTTTTCTCTACAATGTTAGTGCAGCTGAATGCGCCTGTTTTATAAAAGAATTATCAGAGGATGAGGGAAATGAAATACAAACTGTTTGCAAAACTTCAACGAGAGATAAGGATAGTTTGAAAGTTTATTCTGATTCAGGCTATTTTATAAGGCGGCCCAGTTCTGAAACTTTTTGGTTACAGCTAATGCTCAAACAGTGAGCAACTCCCTGCTGCAATCACACAATACTGATGGTGATGAACTTTCCTGCACTAGAAACTGCAGTTTACGTTTAAAAGGCATTTGCTAAAGTTATGATGTATGTGACGGACGGAGCTCATGGTACAACCTGCTACTTATGAGCTATTGAGGCCGTGTATTGAAGGAGACCGAACCTTTTGCTGGAAGTACATAGCGCCATTAAGCCGAACGTTGGCATGTTGCCACTCCAGGTACTGGTCCACACGGGCCTGCTGGACAGGGTCCTCTGGGTACCAATGGTCAGCAATACGGTCACGGTTCTTATTACAAAGATACCGAAAGATGGCCACACTGCAACAGTAGACTGCTTTACCATTTTAGACAAACACAATGGTGCTGCAAAAATGGTGAAAAGCTATACTGTGTTTTCAAAATTTCGGCCTCTGTAAATCCAGTGCAGGCAATACCAAGGACGGTTGGCCGCACTGAATCAATGCAACCAAAACTTCAGCAAACCCTGTGATTTAACTCTGCACTGGCAGTATGATTCAATATATCTATTTCCACTGAAACGATTATCTGAAAACTACGTAAAATTTGGGTCATTTTCCTTACTGAGCAGCTAATATACTTACATATTCACCATGAAAACTTTTAGTATTTTAGCTTGCTTACAGAATCAAATGATTAAAACTTTGAATTTTGCACCAGGCTACTGCCTTGAAATTCTCATTATTTAGCATTTCAGACACAACAGAGATAGCTTAACAGAGAATATCATCATACTATAGAATGAAGCATTAGCTACCTATACAAAAAAAGTAATGCAGCACCTTGGAACTCCAGGGCATGTTATTGTCTGCAAAAGGAAAACGAAAACTGTCGAAGTAGCTAAACAGATTTGTAATTCCTGGTGTGATACTACTTACATTGCGTTATCGGGACGAGCACGGCCACTGAAATAGTTAAAAGTACTGAACCATAAACTGGGTACCTATATTTTAGTTCTTTATAACTTCACCTAGGCATACAGGTATGCCCCACTGCATCAAGTTACTAATACAAAAAAATACATGTCGTAACTAATAGAAAACACATCAATAGGCTTATTACTGAACACTTTACAACAGGTGAAAAAAGATGCCTTGAAATACTCGACCTTGCCTGTTTGACACTTCTACTGGCATTTGGGTAGCAGAGACTGAGTTAATAGAGGCCAGCCACATTTAGGGGCCAGAGTTGAAGTCAGAAACGGGCTGGGGCCAGTAAAAAGGGTCAATTTTGCTTAGAAAATGAACTGGATATTTTGGGACGTACAGACTGAGAGCTGGAAATTGAGTCAGAGTTCGATTAGTCCATAAGGCTCTGAAACCCTGAGTACAACACACACTTCCACATACCGCTACCTGTCAGGCAGTCTACCTGTGTTTTTTTTTCATTTTGTACTATCTTCTTTTTAAACTGGGACAGAACTCACACAAAATTTAATGTGTATGATTTGGGGAGGAAGGGGGGGGGTTAGATTTCTATTTTAAGGAAGAGCATGCCTATTGGGTAAAAAGCTTCAGCTTTCTACTTCAATACCAATATTTTACACTAAAGTTTGTAATATTTGACAAGGCATTAGTATTCAAACTGCATTTGACCTTTCTGACCTTTTACACTAGCTAAAACCAAAAAAAATAAGAAGCCATATCGAACATACCACAATTGGGTTCAGGATTGCCCTATTAATATAAATTTTTCTAGCAATAAAAAGGATGTTGCAGAATTCTTCGAACAAGTTTTAACCTTTGGCTCTTTATAACGAAACGAGTACGGTAGCTAGTTGTATTTCACTAGATCGAGGCATGTTCGAAAATGTTTTGCTTGAATGTAAAATAAAACTTAAAATCAAAAAGTGAAATTTACAGCTCTGGAGATCCACTTCACTTTACAGCAACAAAAAGTTAAACTTTGGACACTTTTTATGAACAACACTCGGTCTGCAGCACAGTTAGCCTAAATGCAGACGACACTGGACCAAAATCAAATACAGTAGTGAAATCACAGACGTGTATTTAACTGTTGATATGGCGAACTGTAATTCTAAGAGAGCAGCCAAAATGTACAGAGAAAGATATCCCACCACGGTCTCCAGGCCTCTTAGTTTCTACTTTTGCGGACAAATAAAAAAGGGTGTAGTCTATGAAACATCAGATCTGTCCAAAGAAGTACATACAATATCGCGTTATCAGTATGATTATTACAGGCTGTCTGAGGTTTAGTGAATCTCCTGGTATTTCACACGGGTTCAGCTATCACTTTACCAGGGCCTCCACACATGCATCGAAGCCAATGGGCAGCAACTGAACCAACTACTGTGACCATCTCAACAAACTTAACCCCTGTATTCATGAACAAGCATATTCACACTTGAATTTTCATTTACCTGCTACTACAGTGAATCACAATTCTTAAATTTAAACTCTTATTAACTTTGAAATGAAACTTTCAGACATGCCTTTACACAGTGACATATACTCATTTGACTCTAAAGAACCATAGGTTAAATTGTTCAACGAACTGCGGGACACCCTGTCAATAGATGTAGATTATACAGCTATTTAATATAGGTCTACATCTTACTCAAAATTACATTAGCCTAATGTGATCATTAGAAAGGTTGAAGGCAGCATAATCTTGTATCAAAATGTCAATATAAATCATCACTAAGGCATCACCTTAGCTAAATAATCAACCAACTATTGTTACTCACCTCTCAAAGAGCTTGAACCCAGAATCTTCAATGGCCGGTACAAGCTCAAAAGGATGTACAGCTCTATATTCCGGTGTTTTGGTCTGGCCTAGAACAAAACGTTTACTTACATAATTCTGAAAACATGGCATGAAACAATATACTGCAAGTGTAAGATTAAGACCAAGGCGACTGTAAGCCAGTCTGTAAATGGGGCTTTGAGGAAGTGTGTATATGTTGTGCGCGTTTGGTCGATTTGCGCGATCGATCGATCGCGCCGTGCGTTTGGTGGATCGTTCAAATTTTTAAATGGAAAACAATAAAACCAGTCCTTGCCTCCCCTAACCTACCCGACATTAAACCTGAATATAGTCCAACTTACCCGAATTTACGGCCTAATACCTACGACATCCACCAAACGCGCAGCGCGATCGATCGATCGATCGATCGCGCAAATCCACCAAACGCGCGCAACATAAACACCACGGTAGACTAAAGCTTTGATCCCTTAATAAACCAGTTTTTCCAGAAAACATTCCAAAAATAATACAAAGTTTAAGTTGTTTAGATACTGCGAACTTAGGTTTCAACTCCACAATCGATTTGGTTTAGCTTTTATTTAGTGAATAAGAAAATTAAATTATTTATGGTAGCTACCTGAATCATAAATTTCATTCCCAGGATCAGATTTATAAGTAGCCATTGCAGGGCTAACAAGTGAACAACAAAAGACTGCAATATCATATGCACAACCATTCATAAAACTGAATAACAACAGAGCCGAAATTGCCATACACTGGAGAATGCCAGAAGTTTTTGTTCACAAGTAAATTTGGTGTTGAGTTTGTTTTGATGCGTTTGCCCTCAGAAACAGCAAATAATCTCGTTTTAGGCCCAAGTAAGCACAAAACTTTACCAGGAGTTAACTCATGGCAAGTACAGAAACGCAACTTACCAAATCCCAAATCAATTTGGGTTAGTGCGTTAAGGGGTTAAGGAGACAACTAGAGCACTCTGCAAGTGTAAACCTCAACCAAGCAAGGGAAAATTAACGAAAAATTCAAGTTGGTTCCGGATCTATGATTCCTCTTTATCAGCACCGAAATTTGCTTACTGATGCCTTTTGACAATCATAACAGCTTCTGTGAATTTCTTGAAGAACCGTCAGTAACTATTTCAGTAAGCTTTGTTCTGACAGTTTGTCACACATAAGGCCTAGTTAAACACACAAACAGACATACCAATATTACCAAAATGTGGTCAATTATGTTCCAAGATTTCTAACAATTCCAACAATCAAGAAATCAATTCATAACTTTTTTTAAATTGCTGACAAACAATAGTTAAACACACAGACAAACCAATCATCACCAAAAGTTAGTCCATTGCCCATGTCTTCTAACGTTTCAAACAATTTTTGTAAACTTCACGAAGATGCGTTCATCACTTTTTGAGTTGTATTGCTAGCAACAAACATAAAATGAAACATATACGGTACACTAACAAACAGATGACAAAAATTAAGCCAGTTACCTACTCTGTGATATATATACAATAGCTACCTAACAACTCGTGCACATTACCTAAAAATTCATCTTTAACTTCTTGAGTATTGGTACTAAGCAAAAAGAGACCAACAGCTGAACGGATCTTCACCAAAAGTTAATCGTCTGTTGCTCCCAACATGCCTGAAAGTCCTAGGAAATTTGGTACAGACCCACCCATAACTTTTTGAGTTATCATAGAGACAGAGAGACAGAACGACAAACTCAACAAAAACATAACCTCCTTGACGGAGGTATTTATCTACTAAGTCAACCAGCTATATGGTACAGAGTCATTTCCTTTATGCCAATGATGTCACTGATGGTGTACAACAAGCACCAATGTTGACTGAAGGCAGACTCTATGCTGTATAGCCTATACAAACACATGAGCAATGTATCAGATGCAACTGGCTCATTAATCATCATGATGTCAACGCTCGAAATCTTGCATTGGTGATACCAAGTACATACAAAGACTGGTTTCAAAGAACACACTTCAACTTTACTATGGCATACGGTATGTTCAATATTGATTAGCAGTAACTAACAAGAAGTTCACTCGCAATCACTGCCACCCATCTGCAAGCTTACATATCACTTAACTTCAATGTAGCTAATGCTAATATCAACATTTTTATTCTTTTCCATTCAGTTTTGTTGTTTTCATATGCACTATCACAACAGTTACGCCATGTTAATGAATGCGATACAGTCTCCCTAACTCAGTTTAGTTTCATAATAAATGGCGAAGTTCAATTTTTTATCAACTGAGGGGCCAGCAACTGTGGGCAATGAATGGCTGCACATACGAAACTCATAAAAATTCATGGTAGGTACACTAAGGTGTGTGGTCTACAGCAGGATTACTAGTCACTCCCTTTATTAGTACATATAATCAACCCAACATATTTAACCTTTTTTCTATAGCTACTACATTCATGATAGCTTATAGCTAAAGATTTAAATTTAGTACTGCACTACTGGCAATTGTAAATTATACAAACCTTAGGAACAGTAACAAATCTGTTCTTTCTTTCTTTTCTTCTTACAGATAAGACATCCATCGAGCCAATCATCTATAACTGTCGATCAAAAAGTAAACTCCAGAATCATAAAAAATATCAGATACTTGCAAAGTAATTGCCTCAGAATATACTTGTAATATAAGAGGTGGGCTGAGCAAATAGCTAATTGGCTTTCATTAACGAGAGGGATATGGGGTTAGCAGCATTACACTCCTGAGCACCTCCCATCTAATTTTAGCTAACACTGACCTTTATCTTACAAGTGCCATAATGGAGCACTGGATGCTACAAAAACTTGTTCAGGTACCGGTATGGTTCTTTCATTAGCAGTGATTATCCAGTAATAGCAGTTTATTGTGAGTTTTGGTGGGCTCACAACACAAGTCTTGGTGTTCTATACACTGCTCATGATGGGATTAGAGAGATAAAGGTGAGCATTAAAAGTTAGCTACATGCCATGACTGAAGCACTGGAAAGCTGCCTACTCCACTGTCCTTACTATACTAATGGCCAATTACAATTACTATAGTATATACCATACCGGACCTCTGAAAAACCCTTTGTTCCCAGGTAGGGGCAGGAGCTAAGGCTTTTCTGTCTACAGTAGCTGTGCGAAACTCTAGAATTCTTTGCCAGAGAAATGTGTTGTCTCAGTCTTTGGGTGTATTAAAGGGGCGTCTTGTTTGTCATTTAGGGGAGGCGTTGTTTGAATATTTATGATGTCTACGTATGCATAGGCTTCCTGTAAGCCAACTGCGGATTTCTCTGGCTCATTGGTTGCGGATACCTTTGGATTTTGTTACAATGCAAGGTTGCGATGGCGGATAGTGTTGAGGCTTCAAGTCAGCACTGCATGGTTTGTTGGGTAACCGTCTGTATGGGAGTGGATAGTCTTGTTCGTTGTGGTGGGTGTTGCTGTTGTGGGGATTTACGTGATGAGGGTGCCACTGTGCTGGAGAATTACCAATCATGCACGTGCTGCCAGTCGTGGTGTTGTTTACCAGGGGCCACACGTTGCATGGAAGTGTGTAGTCTTCTTTTTTGTTGCAGGGTTGGTGGGAGCTCTGAGGTGATGGAGACCGCCACTGTGCTGGAGAGGTACCAATCATGCTTGTGCTCTTTGCGATGATGGTGCTTGCCCTGTGCCACATGATCCTGCTTGAACTTTAGCCCACTTATAGTATGTTGTGTCGGTTTTGGTGCATGAGAATGTAAACATATGGAATATTTTGAATTTATTTTCAGGTGAATTGGCATAGGGTAAGTGGTCCCAAAGAGATGCACTGGCCCAATAGAGACGCACTTGGGGTAGGAAGGCTGTGGTGTGGCGACCGGACTTAGCTAGAAATGCCCCATACCTGCAAAAAGCTCAAAATGTCTTAACACCCATCAAAAAATGATGTAAGGTTGGACATTTCTCACGACGTCCAGGCGCCGCACAGCCTCCCCTCCCCTCACTGCAAGTGCGTCTCCATAAGGCCAGTGCGTCTTTTCTGGGCCCCTTACCCTACCAGGGGCTGGTGGCTTCCTTTATTTGGTCCGAGATGGTCTACTTGCCATGCTTTGGACTTAAGGAAACCTATAAGGTGAGTGTTATTTGTTGATGGGTTCTGATGGCCAACAGCCCATTTCTCTGGTTCATTAGCTATGCGTGTGCATTCTCTTACTGGTTCCAGCGTACGGTACTTGGCCATGCTCGCCTCCCACTGGCTGTCCTGATCTGGAGCAATCTGGGCCTGGAGGTTGCAAAGGTGTGTATTCCCCAACGTTTACCCACCCAGTAGTGAGAGAACTCAGAGAAGACAATTTCTTTTTTCAATGCCAAGATTTGAAATGATTGTGACAACACTCATGGAATGAAGAACAAATAACTCAAAAAAAGTTACAGCAAAAAAAAACTTCCTACTATACGGTATACTAAGCACTGAAATTACACAGATGGGCTACACAAGAAATTCTTGAAATTCCTTAAAAAAAAAAAATGTTCTTGCAAACTGTTAGACTACAACATACAAAACTGAATCATCTATTTACAGCAAACTGCATAAAATAAAATTATAATAAATTCCTTACCTTTGGCTATGTCTATTTTACATTTTTCATAAGGAAGCTGTGTCCTGTTTAGAAATATGTAAAGGGCCCTGCTTGGAGGGGACATCAAATCAAAATAATACTTGAGCATGATGGTGCTTGATTTAACCTGAAAATAAAGTTTGAAATCACAATGATGTAAAAATTACTGACACTACAGGTTACTGGTGATGTATAGCATACTCTGAGATAGCTACCTACTTTTCTTTCCATCTGTATTACATATTTAGCCTAGAACTAATATCTCTGTTGTGGCGTTTGATGGATTTGCGCGATCGATCGATCGCGCTGCGCAATCGGTGGATCGTTCAAATTTTAAAATGAAAAAAAAAAAANAAAAAACAGTCCTTGCCTCCCCTAACCTACCCGACATTAAACCAGAATATAGTCCAACTTACCAGAAATTACGGCCTAATACCTACAACATCCACCGCTTGTGAAGCGCGATCGATCGATCGCGCGAATCCATCAAACGCGCACGACATATCCAAGCCCAAATAATATCTTGCTCAGAAAGTCATATTTAAGTATGGTACTGGTTTTATTTATGGAGAAACAGTGCAATTAGAGATACCGTATGTACAGGATATTAAAAGAAGAAACTTTGTTAACAGCAAATGAGTTAGCTAGCCCAAAAAACTAAAATTAATACGTATAATCATTAGTTTTTCTTCATTAGAGCATTATAAATTATGAACTTCAACTGACTTTCAAGTCCAGAAAGACTTGTGACTGATTCTCAAATATTACCTTATAATAGCAACAAGTAAGTACGTACTCGGTTTTGTAAACGTCCCCTACACTTCATTTTATACATATGTGGTCAATTTTAAATAGTAACAGCAATTCTCCAGAAAACAAACTTAGAAGTTATGATCCTTTTTAGATAAATTTCTCTAGCAATAAATAGTGGTGAGGTACATGTGTGACTCATTGGAAGCAGAGATTAGTCTCTACGGAGACTAATCGAGCTACAGGTAAGCTCTGGGCGGCAGACTTACATCACTTAGGCTATAAAGGAGATGATTGCGGTTCACAGTGGGCTAGCCATACCACTAGGAATTCAACAGAAACTCCTTAGGTTTCGCTCTCCACAGAGGAAACTTGCAAACAGAAATTTGGAAACAAGTAAAATGAAGCCCTTGTGGTTCCTGGTTCGATGTTGGGAGTCACTAGCAAATGAGTGTCTTGAGGAACTATTGCACGCTGGATGTGACAACGTACTGGATGTTTTCATGAGATTTACTTTATTAAGATGCGGCGCGGCACCCTCGAAGGTATGAGCACCCTTGAAGAGACAGTACGATACTACCATCCGTGTTTAGCAACTGAGGTGTGTTTCAGTGAACGACCAACTTCCTGACTGGTCTGACCACTGCCTTCTACATGCAAGGTTTGACATTCCAGTGTATAGAAGAAATAATAAAGTTAGAGAAGACATATATAACATACAGTTGTTTGATAGTAAGCAAGAGATTTTTCATAATTCACAATAAATTAGAGGTAGTTATGCTATGTACGAACAGGCGGGACTATTAACCTATGACATACTGAATCAACTAATCCAAACTGTTTCCTAAGGAACTTAATGAAAAAAATACTCCACGGAGAAGGATGAAAAGTTGAAAACAGCTTATCCAGTATGGTTTACTGAGGAAGAAGTGGCTTCTGGTATTGAAAGAAGGAGACACTTCAACCGACTTGTGAAAAATGATGCAAATGATGAAGCAAAGGAACATTATTCGAGTTTATATAAAGAACAGGAAAAGCAGGTAGCTACAATAGCTAGTGAAAGGTAGTATTGAGCAATAGGTATGAAATAAACGTGACTGATGAAATTCGCCCAAGTAAGAATAAGGAACTTTGGGAAAAAAATGAATGAACTGAGGGGAAGTGTTAGAGAAAGTGCTCCAGATGTAGCTCTATGATGAGAATGGATAGAGTGTTGCAACGAATTTTTCTCAGTGGCTCGCGAAGACAGAACACCTTCTGTCGGTAGCACCAGACCCGCGACAGCGCCCAACTCTGGGGCGTCTAAATGGTAGTTT
>LQNS02000226.1:4739824-4758835 GCA_001587735.2 Parhyale hawaiensis
TAAGGAGGGTAACGCCTCAGAACGGTTCTAAACTACCATTTAGACGCCCCAGAGTTGGGCGCTGTCGCGGGTCTGGTGCTACCGACAGAAGGTGTTCTGTCGGAGCGAGCCACTGAGAATAGAAATGTGTAGGAGGTGGAGGAACCGGCTCTGCACATGGCCGTGTTACGATTCTGGGAGGCTATTTACCATATGCATGAAAACAATATACATGTATAGCATTTCTGGAGTATTGATTTAGAAAAAGAGCATGAAAGATGTGAAGACAATGTCCAGGTAGGTATCTGCGGAGTTTTACCCTCCACTATGAGAAAAACAGCGGAAAGCTTACAATATGGTGATGTTAATAATACATATGCTTGGGAGGGAGACTGTAGACAATAATAAGCTTGTTAGTAATCTGCCAGCTACAACTATTCACCCTAACCCAATAGAACATTATGAAATGGTTGCATACAACTTGAAAAAAGTGGAACATACCCTGGCTATGAATCCAGTCAAATTTACAAGGGAATAGGTCAAGAAACAACTGGCAGACTGGAGGTGGGAAAACAGGCAGGTTCAGATGGGTTGAAGCGCAAAGTATATAAGTGGCTGGGGAGCAGCTCGGTATGTGTAGGATGTGTCCAGACAGAATGTAGGTATGAATTGTATTATGATAAGTAGAACAGTACCTAGCAACCAAATCAATGGAAGGAATCTAAAACAGTATTGATACCATAGAGGCAAAACCTAAATTTAGCATGTAGTGGCAGCTAGCATTAACAAACACCCCTATCATATAAGATTTTTATGGGATTGATAGAGGAAAATTGTTTGAGCATTTACAGTATAGCTAATATATATATCTATAATATATTGAAGTATTAAGCAGGTTTCACAAAGAGTAGGAGGCTGGAAAATAATATTCTGTTGTTACGGCACTGTACACCTGAGAGCATGAATATAAAAAGCCACTGATAATTAGCCTGCTACTGCCATAGACCACACCATACATGTGTGGTGTGGTATAGATCTTTTATAGCATAGATTCTTCAAAGCATTTGATTCCATAAATAGGGGCAGTTACTTAGAACATTGATATGATATAAATGGCATCCAGTTCTATACACAGGACAGTACAAAACTATTCCTCAATGGGCAGCCCATAGATACAGTGAAGGTTGAGAGTGGAATTAGGCAGGGATGCACAGGGTCGCAGTGGCTGTTTGTTATGGTGGTTAACCACATAGTTACAACAATACAAGCTAGGAAGGGCTTCAATAATGAAGTTGAGTTTACCTGTACTGTTCTTTGCTGATGATAGCTCGCTGCTGAGAGTGTAAGTGGCATGAAAATCTTGATTGACACAGTGACTGAGTGACTATAGCTCCAGAAGAAAATCCTAAGAAATGGCATAAAAATTAATAAGAAAAAAAGTTATGTATTAACATTCAATACAAAACAAGCCTGAAGAACTGGAAGGTATTACTGTTGGGCAAGTGAGACAAAATATCTGGGCATAAACATTAACAATAGGTACACTGAAGTGTTATAGCTAAGTGTATTAACAAAGTAAAACACAGAAAGCTAAATTGAGTCTCCAACTCAACTTACTCAATTATAGCAAATCATCTAAAAAGCCCATAAGAAGAAAGATGTAGGTGTTGGAAGAGCTCTGCCTCCCATCTCTCCTCTATGCCTGTCATTGTTGGTCTGTGGTGTGATTCGTGTCCCGCCGGAGCGACGAAGCAGCCGTTTTTACTAGTGGCCTGCTTCACCAAAGTCGGGGAGGGACATTTAAAAGGGCGTCTAAAAAAGCCGAGCCCAAAACCTGACCTTTCCGGCTAGCCGCGGTCGGGCTGCCACCTAACTGCGCCGGTAGGAAGAAGTGTAATGTTGCAAAGTACACACGCAAGCACATTACTTTAACAGCGAGCATCCAGTGGAGCGTAGATCTGCAGTGATTACCTACACTCTTCAGAAGCACAATATTGACATTGCAGCTCTTAGCGAAACTAGACTTGCCGGCGAGTCGCAGATGACCGAGAGCGACACAGGTAACACTATTTTCTGGTATGGGTGACCTGAGGACGACTACAGGCGAGACGGAGTGGCCATAGCAATAAGGACGCGGTTTTTACACCCCATGGATTCCCTCCAACGTGCTGTTTCGGAGCACTTGTGAGAATACGACTGAAGAATAATGCCATAGTAACCCTCGTCAGCGCCTACACTCCCACCATAACTAATCCAGAGGAAGTCATAGAGCAGTTCTACGAGTGTCTATCGAGCCTTGTGACATCTGTACCTCGCACAAACAAACTCTTGTAGCTGGGGACCTTAACGCCCTGGTTGGCGCAGAGCATGAACTGTGGGCGGAGGTGCTGGGTCGTCACGGAGTCGGTCACGTGAGCTTAAATGGGCAGTTACTCCTCGAATTATGTGCGAGATATGAGCTTTTTTTTGACAAATACCGTGTCTAAACAGCAGCAAAATAGGATAACCACATGGATGCACGAAAGATCGTGCCACTGGCATCTGATAGATTACGCACTGGTAAGACAACGGGACAGAAAGGACGTCCACCTCACATGGGCAGTACGCAGCACCCCTGTGTGGTTCGATCACATTCTGATCAGCATTAAAACAGCGCTCGCAGTACTACCGAGGCATAGTCAAAGACAGCATCCTGGTACAGCGAGGCCTGTCAACGTGAAAGTGCTACAGAGTCAGGACACGCGTGGAAGACTGCAACGGGAAATTGCTGCGAAACTCTCCACACCACTGGGCGTCGAGACTACTCCTAAAGACGCTTGGAGTAGAAGAAAAACTGCTTTGCAAAATGTGTCTCGGATGTCTTGGGATTTAATCGTAAAAAGAGAACAGGACTGGTTTGATGATAGTTTTCCTAATATTCATCCGTGAACTACATGCAGAACTGCACAGAGCGCATGCACGGTGGCTCAGTGACAAAGGGAATGTCTGTGCAAAAGAGACGTACAAGCGGCTAAGTCCAGAGTGCAGCATGCAGTCAGAACTATGAAAAATCAATAGTGGAAACAGAAAGCGACGCATCTCCAGGATCTGAGTAACTCCAATAATATTGGTGGTTTCTACAAAAAGTTGAGAGCTGCCCACGGTCCTACATACGATGGGGCACAGGCGCTTCTGTCCCGGAGTGGCGAAACTCTCCTCACTGAACCGGGTGCAATACTACAGCGTTGTGCTAAACATTTTGAGCATCTGTTAAACATACCATCAGCATTTGGCGAGGGAACAACAGAAGTACTCCCACAGCGGCCTATGGCATTAGTATGGCAAGGGATCTTGTGCTGCAGCCTAGTCCTCATGAAGTTCGAAAAGCCATGGCCTCCGTGAGGTGCGGGAAGTCTCCCGGCCCCAATGGGATCCCCCCGGGAATTTTCAGATGTGGACCGGAGGAGCCATGCACGATCTTTTCTGTAGAATATGGTCCATTGAGTATGTTCTACAAGACTTCTGGGAAGCTAATATTATACACTTATACAAGCAGAAAGGAGATAGCAGGGACTGCAACAATCATCGGGGTGTTAGTTTGCTCAGTGTAGCAGGAAAGATATTGGCGCGACAGCTTGTGAACAGGTCGAAGCATGAATGCGAAGAGATTCAACAGGAGAGTCAGTGTGGGATTCGAGTGAAGCGAGGAACAGTCGATATGATATTCACTGCTAGGCAAATTCAGGAGAAATGCAGAGAGCAACACCGCGATCTATAGATGATGTTTATAGATCTCACGATGGCATTCCACTCTGTTCGCAGATCTGGCCTATGACTGTTGCTGCACTCTGGCTGTCTCAGTAAGGTAGTCAACACAATAAAATCCTTTCACCAAGGAATCGAGGCGCGAGTGGTTGACAATGGAAGACAGACAGACCCATTCCCAATTGCGAATGAAGTCAAGCAGGGGTGCGTGATGGCGCCTTTGCTCTTTGGGCTTGTTATGTCCGCAAAGATTCACGACGCCTTCATCAATAACGAGGTGGGAATCGACATAAACTTCAGGTTCGATGGAGGTCTCTTCAACTTGCGGCGACTGCCAGCGAAAACAATGGTTTGCTCTCAGCTTATCACAGAGTTGATGTTTGCTGACGACTGTGTTGTCGTGGCACACACTGAACGCGACGCGCAGACTCTTATGGACAGGTTCTCCCAAGTCGCACCTCGCTACGGGCTTACTGTTAGTGTCAGCATTACTGAAGTCCTCTGCCAGCCTGTGCCAGGAACAATTCTGCCCCGCCCCTCAATATATGCCAACGAAACTGAGCTGAAGGTTGTCCACAACTTCAGATATCTTGGAGGGGTCTTGTCTGACAATTGCTCTATGGATCCTGACATTAGCAGCCGCATCGCAAGTGCGGCTGCAGCTTTTGGAAAGTTGGAGCAACGATGGTGGCGATCACATGATGTAAGTCTCAGCACGAAGGTGTCCGTTTACAAGGCTGCTGTCATGACAGTTCTACTGTACAACTGTGAAACTTGGACACTGTACCGCCAAACAGATAAGTGAGATTGGATGCTTTCCACATGCGATGCTTGAGAAGAATAGCAGGTGTAACTTGGCATAAAATATTAAACACGGAAATTTTGGAGAGGTGCAGTGTGAGGGGCATAGAGGCCTCCATAATGGAAGCAAAGCGGCGTTGGTCGGGTCATGTGCTTCGCATGGAGAACAAAGGCTACCAAAGAGAGTTTTCTACGGAGAGCTACAGCGTTGTGGGCGATTGACAAGAGGTCAACGCCTTCGATACAAGGATCAGCTTCACAGTATTGACAGGTATGCGGCATAGACAGCCTGGAAGAGCAGACACTGTACCGCAGTGAGTGGAGGTCTGCTTATACGACGGGAGTGACTAACTACGAAGCTGATAGAGTACGGAGAGCTAGAGAAAAGAGGCATCGCCAGAAAAACGCAACGCCTGGAGAGGGCACCTACGGTAGCAGCATGCTTCCCTTCTCAGCTCAACACCTTGTATCGCCCGCGCGTTCGATGCCAGCCAGGCAGCGAGCTCTTTGCAGATCTTCGTGTGCTGACTCGGCAGTTGTGTGTACATGCACGGCGCCGTGGCGGAACTGCCTTCCTCAGAGACGAAAGGGGGGGGGGGAGAAAGGGGTCTCGGGTCATTTGTTCCTTCCGCCAAATTGGCGCCATAGTTCTTGGTGACCCTAGGTCGACTGCAACTATACTTACTCATCTGAGGCCAGTGTGCCTATACCCGCAGCACAAACCAGTGCATGGGGGTTTCCCAGGTGAGGGTGTGGTCTAAGTTGACTTTACCTTCACCACCCCTGTGACGAGTGTGATCGAGTTTGTCATTCTCGGATAGGTCTGCATAGCCACAAGCAGGCCCACCTGAGGCGACGCGCCCTCCATAAGGGACACGACTGACTTTCCATCAGTACCAGATCCATCGAAATCGATGGCTGAACCAACGACGACGACCAAACTTGAGAAGATCGGATCCTCTCTTTGCAGCTTCCATGACATCCACTTTCACAAACCTGTGAGAAAACCTGTCCAATGTTGTTCGCAGCTGTTCGTGCACGAATGTAGTGAATGGACGACTATTTCCTTGGAACTGCTGAAAGAAGGATAAAGTTTGGTTGATATTAAAATAAAGAATTCTAATTTTGTTTGCAAATAAGGAAGGTTTTCTAGAGCATTGGCGACGGTCTCCCAACTTTAAGACTTCGTGGTCAGAATATATCGCCTTCACATAGGTCTCCAAGCATGGCAGAGCAACTATCCTAGTCGCTGCATTCCGGTTTTCCAACAACCGAATTCGTACCAACTTCCGAGGAACTAACTTCCGCTGAAACTTCTGCACGTCCCAAAGACACTTCTTGAATTCTGTTTAGAAAGCACTGTGGACGTGTATGCCGCAGGAATCGATATTGACAAACTTGTAACAAGTCTCTGACATTTCATCTTGTAAAAGGTTGAACAACTGCCAATTTACTGCAGGGCATTCATTTCTAACTGGATCACTTTGTAGAAAATAACACAACTAGGTAGGCACTCTTTCAAAGCTACAAGCAAGTTTTCAGCAGCATGTGTTGGTGTCCATGTAGCGTATATGCAGATCCATTGGACACTTTTGCGCTACTTCGTTCAAAGATTCGTAAGCTAGTAGCACAAGCCAAGCGGTAGATACAACAGCACCTAGCATTGGCTCTCACGATAGTATTCGCCAAGATCGAAAGTATCAAAGTAGCCAGGTGTGTCCTTCGACAGCTTGAAGTTCTCGGCAATCTCACTATCTGGAGTTGAAAAATAGAACAGATACAGAGTAATGATTGCTCTGTTTTGTAACAGCCTCTCAACTTTATATTTTTGTGAGGCGTTTAGAGTAAGCTCCTCACAAACGTAAAAAGCAGAAAGGCTGATAACGACAGATCGAGCAAATCAACTCTGTGTTTGTTTATATACAAATTCCAGATAAATACTTCAATGAAGGCCCATGTCTGCCCTCAATGTCGGCAAAGCTGAGCACAACGGCTTCCTGAAAACTTAGACAACGTTAGTATGTCCTAATCCTGTCTTACCCTCCTCATTCATTTTTCTCTTTTTTAATGCTAAGTAAAGAATTTTTTTCTCAAAAGGACTCAGATCTGGGAGGATTGTCATGTTTCCCCTTACAGGAAAATTCCCGTATCTTGCCAGACACATACAGAAACAGTTGCAGTTTTCATTACTGGACTTCGTCATGAATTGCTTTTTTCATTATTATTATTATTGTATTAGTTGTTTATGCCTCCCTAGACACAACTATGGTGATTAAAGAGAGGAAGAAGAAGGGGCATGTAGTATGTCGACAGGAATGTGGAACTCAAGCACGAAGGTGTACCAACGCACATAGGAAAAGCAAGTCGGGAAAGAAGAAGAAGAACAGATGAAAGTTAGATCAGTAGGAGTACGAAATCTGGAGAGAAGCAAAGTGGGCTAAAAGACAGACGTCCCGAATGCCTCGCTAATGGCTAAGGTAACCTACACAAACCCCTTGGGGGTACTAGGTACTCTCTATAACATAGCATGGGTGAACCTAACTAACCTCGCCCTATGGCCCACCCTATGCCCCCTGAGGGCCTCGAGTCCCTTCCTTGGATATTTTTACAGGGAAGGAGCCTGTTAGAAACTTTTTAGTGTCCTAAAAATTAGCCAGTGTGCTACTGCTAACCAAAACAACAAGGCGCTCTTACTGTGTCTGGGGGACCAGAATACCACACAGGCAAACATTGAGCATCTCATAACAGGTGACTAGCAGAGGGCATGCCCCGGGAAATTGACGGGCTTGCAATTTATGTTTACAAGCCTCACCTTCCAAGAGCTGGAGCAAATATTTGTGACTGTTACTTTCCCAGAGAATTTGACCCTTACAAGCTGCAAGGACTAAAGCACTTCCTTCAGCGAAAGTATACAGACAACTGTACTAAATTTGCTTGCATTAACCACAAGCAAAAGGGTGCTACTACAATTCCCACAAATGCAGCAATGAGTGGTGTAGTGACAACCTATACACTAAACTCATTCCTTCTACTATTTGGTCCCTTCAGGACCTCTGGTCAGATTGAGCATCGACTCGGGTCCGCCATTTAAACGTCGTGGTAACGCAGATTGGGGCCTACAACAGTCGTTTGTAGGACCGAACAGCCATAACCATATTCCTCTATGCGGTCATTGCGAGTGGCGCTTCGCCTAAATTCCTGGGAGGCTTACAAACAAGATGAAATAAGGCACAGAGTATCACCAAGGGATGAAGACAGGGAAAGAAGAAAGCATAGAAGAGAGACTCATGTGAACGCAGATAGAAGTCCCGCTGGATAAGGCACTAACCACCATCAGCGGCCTACTTCAAGCAGCAGAAGCATAGCAAACCAACCTCAAGTATACAAATTAACGTTAGCCTAAACAATTGCGACCAGATACAACAACCCCATACGTTAAGGCGCTAGGGTCAACCACCTTGTAGACTTGAGGCCAGAGATATTTCGACAAGAATAGAGTGTACAAGAATATCTCCCTAGAAGGGAAGTTTCCGTTGAAGCCGTGACGTGAAATTGTTTTACAGTCCTGGCCAAAGTGGTTTCCATATAACCTGACATCATACTTACGTCCATGCACGTAAGGATGGAGTCACTTTCCCTAGAAGTGCAAAATTGTATACTGGGTACGAATCCCAGTACTGCTTCAAGTAGCCTACTTTATCGTCTGCAACACATATGACATCCACATATGTTTAAATGATTATAATTTCACGCGTAAATGGCACGAGTGCTTTTCAAATGCAGGAAATGCTAAACAAATGCGCCAAAATATTTCATGTATTAATAGAGCACAAAGAACAGTTCAACATTATGGGCGTGTACAACATAACGTTTTGTAAAAATATAAATGAGTACATCAGACCACAGCCCACACAATGGCAATAACACTCTTCTACTTAGTGACACACTCATTGCCACACAGCTGCGAATAACTACAATTATGTAAATGGTGCAACTGTAGAAATATAGAAAGCTATTTACCACAATTTTACTTTAATTTACCTTAACAATTTACCGATATGGCACTTCACTTGTGTGTCCACTTAGAAGTTCAGGATCTTGCCTTGACAACCCATTACAATTTTGTGCAACCAGTTCAACACTTACAACATATCTATCACTAAACTTGAAGTCTTACAACATAGCTCAGGAGTGAGAAATCATAAGGGATAGGTCTGCATTTGTCCTACCAAATCTCAATGTCGTCTTACCCCTAAGATATGTTAGGTACATAGGACAGGTTCTGCTAATTCCTTCGCGGTCGTATCAAGCGGATATTGGAGGTTACTAAGCTAAAACCAAACGTTTTCGTTTTCGTAAACTGCAATGGACAATATTCGAAGGATTTGAAATCGTTTAGATCTAACGCAGCTCTCTCAATTGAAAACAGTATTTGTGTTCACGAGCATGCAATAAGGATGAAGAATGCNGGAGGTTACTAAGCTAAAAATAAACGTTTTCGTTTTCGTAAACTGCAATGGACAATATTCGAAGGATTTGAAATCGTTTAGATCTAACGCAGCTCTCTCAATTGAAAACAGTATTTGTGTTCACGAGCAAGCAATACGGATGAAGAATGCAGGAACAAGTCAATTTCAGAGCATGCGTAACATTTACCAGCACATGGTAGGTATTGTAATAAACCAGAAGTGAGACACTGCAGCAGCAATACACACCTCCAAGAAGACAAGAGCTAGATATTAAGTAACTATATTCAAGACTAATAACTATGAGCTTAACCACATAATTGCATTGTAAATTTCATTGAGAATGTACGCCAGCGTAAAGACAAATTACGTGATTTCAAGAGCTAAATGGGAAAAAATAAAATGGAGAGGTATAAGGTACCTTGCAATGTTAGTGATAGTGAGGCTTCCAGATTGGATTTTTTTTAATAATTTGCTCACAATCATTGGCTCGATACGGCTGAGTGTTGAAGGCTAAATTGAGCTGTGCATTTTTCCTGTTAAGCTAGGCTTAATTTACAGCTTGACTATTAGCTGAGCAGTAATGATTCTGTGGAGAATATTGGCCTCGTTTGGCTGAGAGTTGAGAGATTAATGGAGCTGTGAAATTTTCCCAGCAACACCACGCATGATTCACAACTTGGCCAACTTCTGAGCGGCGAGAATTTTGTTGAGGATAACATTGGCCTCTTCAAGCTCAGGGTTGAGCTCCGACTTGACCTGCTCGTGCCACTTGGAGAGCACAGCATGGTCCTTGAAGACGTTGTAGCCTGCAGCAGCTGCAAAGTGCCATACAATTGGAAAACGTTTTGTGTACCTAATGCCCATTCCGCCCAAATGCGACAGCAAGTTCTTTCATTTCTAGTTTAATAGCTAGCCTAGCAAACCCTGGCGTTAAAAATGGTGAAGAAATTATTTCGGTATCTCTTCAGTATTCAAGCTAAGGGCCATGACTGTACCATAAAGAAGATGCATTGCACCCATTAAAGTTTTAAACCAATTTTCCTTCAAGTAGAAGTAGTAGTACATAGTAGCAGTTTTTACTGGCGCTTCAGTGGCACACTGCCTATATCGCCGCGAACTATTCCTGTGTTTAACCACAGGCTAGAGGACCGACTAGGGCGTGTTTTAAATTGTCAATGATTTTTGTCTCGGCTTTTTTGCCGGTAGGTCTCAGAGTGGTCAGTGCGCTACTGACAGGAAAGAGGCGCAATTTGAGCATCTCCAACCCCCGGGCGCGGCTGAACGCTTTCGTTCAGCTACGCCGCACAGGAGAAGGAAACGAAATACATTAAGGTAGAAGTCTAGCGGGAATAGGTCGGCCACCTCGATCAGCGGCCCACCTCCTGAAACAGAGGGGGAAGTACTGAGAGCCTACCTAACTTCACAAAACTAACCTCATCAGCAGGAAATGCGGCAAGTTTCAACATCCCCTGCGGAGAAGGCACTATGGAACCTTAGGGTTGTGAGGCCCGAATATATTGTGGCAAGGAAAGGGCCCACCAGAATATACCCTCAAGGGCAATTTTCCTTCAAACATACCTAAATGTGAGTGCTACCATTGAAAACCATTGAGTATTTTTAAACTTAAATATACTGTATTTATAAATTACATATATGAATCCACTGCAAGCCACAGTATTAGTCCAACAAATTTTTTTTCATTGATTTTTCATTGAAAATCTTCTGTCTGACGAGAATCATGATTTCATATGGCAACACTGTGTAACTACTTAGTTCATCTGACAATATTTGTTTACATTCTGAAGAGGTTGGTTCGAGAACATTCCTTTGTTCAACAGTTATACTATCAGCCACGCTACTAGTCCATTTAAATAATATTCAAAATGGGACGTGCTAAGGATCTAACAGACGAAGAAAAGCAAACCATTAACATAGAAACGGCCAGGATTTTAGGCCGCCATGTTAGAACAATTCAATGTTTTTTGAGGGATCCTTCTAATCAGAAGATACGGTCTGATAAAGGTAAAATAAAAGCTGTGAACATGCGGGATATCAGAAAAATTAAACGTCAAGTCTTGAAAAAGCCGGGAAGCACAAGCAAAACAATTTTTGAAAGCATTGGTCTGAATGAAGTGCCAAAACTACGCAAAACCGAATCTTGAGGACTATTGCAAATGTGAAATCTCGCGAAAAAAAGCCTCCATTGACACAAACCCATATGCTTCTGAGAGTTGAGTGGGCTAGGTCTTAGCTATATGAAACAAGATATGAAGAGTGTTTTATTCACAGATGAGACAAGAGCGACTCTATGGCCCATACGGATGGTCTGAAGGATGGGTCGGATTTGAGGGCAAGCTCCACCATTGTTTTCGCCGCCATCAAGGCGGTGGTGGTATTATGTTGTGGGCTGGGATTATGAATGATAAACTTGTAGGTCCAACAATGGTCCGTGAAGGAGTTGAAATCAATTTTGCTAATTATTGCGCCCTACTCGATGAATGTCTTGTTCCTTGGTTTGACAACCAGACTTTGGATCTTCGCAAATAGCTGGTTTTCATGCAAGACATTGCACCCTCGCATTCAGCCAGAGCTACAAAAGAATACCTGGCTTCTTTGGGGTTCAAAAACCAGAATTAGTTGGTGTGGCCACCCAATTCTCCAGATTTGAACCCAATTGAAAATCTGGGGTCTATCATCAAGTACAAAATTTATACAGAGGTTAAGTAGTTTTCTTCAAAAACAAAATTGTAGGAGGCCATACAAGTCGCTGCAAGATCCATCGATGGTACTACTATTAAGAAATTGACTCATTCCATTAATGACCACATTTTTGAGGTCATAAAACATAATGGACGTTACATTAATAAATGAGCTTATTTTTTTTTATTTTGCCTTGCTTGCTGTTGCAATATGTTCCAAGTATTTTTGAAGTATTATTTCATAATTAATAAGTAAACTGATACTTAATTCGTGCTTTATTCACCATATTTAGCTAATTTTGATACCCGATACTAATATCGTGGTTCAGGAAATAGAGGGTGGAGGGTCCAAACAAATTCACGAATAAAGGTTTGCAAACATTTGTTCGGTACGCCCACCTATGGATTTAACTAGTTCTTGGTGAGCAAGGATGTGCTTCTGGATGCAAACATCTTTTTTTCAACAAAGTTTGGTCCTAACAGCTAACACAATGCAATAAGAAATCATGTTAGTAGGTAAATATCACCAGCAGTGTGCAAGTCAAAGGTAATTGGGCAAGTAACACAACAACAAGGAGAAAAATGAATGACAAAATCTGGATATACTTACCGGGTTGGTAGAGTTCACAAAGAGCAATGATGTCAGCAACAGAGATTTCATCACCGGCCATATACTTGGTATCCTTGAGCCAGAAACTTTCCATGCGCTCTAACACGGTCTCCATGCCCGCCTGGAACCTGTCCACACTGGATTGCTTTGGTGGGCTGCCCGTTAACTTTGGGATGAGCCACTGGAACAAAAATAAAATAGAGAGTCCTCACGGGAACCCATAGCCCGCGGGGCGCAGCCACACAGGTAGCAACAACACTGTTGCCTATACATGCTGGCTCTTGCTGCAGAGCAATGAACTGTAAATAAGTTGCACTTTGCTCAGCTAGCTATATGTTTTTGCTTGAGCTTCCCAGGACACAACGCTTTCTTTCACAAGAAGAGGAAAACACATGCAGTATATTGACTGGAGCGAGGACCTCATGTGGATAACACACATGGGTACAAAAAGTCAAGAAAGACAAAGAAGTCAAACAGCAAAAAATAGCACTATCGCTCTTAGGTAACAGTTCAAAAGGGAAAAAACAAAGCATCGTACTGACGAAAGAAAGTTGGAACATTCCCAAGAACTAGTAAGAGCTAAGGCAAACTAGCCTATGACGTCGCAACACAGACACTACCAACCCCCCTCCTCCTACAACACTGGACAGACAAACCTAGTTCTGTAGCCTATCTTACAGTCCAAGAGGAGTAATATAGAACATAGCTACGGTACTGGACTGAGTTATACCTACCTACCAACCAATAAAACAAATAAGAAATTACTGGAACTCTATACCTCAGCTTTAGCATCCTTAGACAGTGCAAAGATGTTATAAGAAAGGAAGGGACAATAGTACATATATCACTGAAAAATGGAAAACACAGGCAAAGACCAACAAAGCAAGAGAACAGAGAGTCACAAAAGTAAAGGCAGAGAAGATGCCACACTCGCCAGGTGACAATCAAACGGAGTAAGAAAGTAAGGAATAATAGTGGGCCTTCAAAGGATCTTCACAGGGCCTAGAAAAGATTAAGGCAACCTTTCGGGTCCTGAGAACTACGCCCCACAACTTAGGGTGGTTAACATTATCCAGAGGATAGTTCTGAAGAATGCAGCTGAGAGAATGACTGTACCTTTTGCTGAAAGAACATAGCACAATTGAAGCGGGTGTTGGCATGCTGCCACTCCAAGTACTGGTCCACACGAGCCTGCTGAACAGGGTCTTTTGGGTACCAGTGGTCCGCAACACGGTCTGGATACTTGTTGCGCAGGTACCGCAAGATGGCCACACTGTAAGAATATTTACAGTGTTAAAATGAAAGACTGCAGAGTTGAATAAATCAAGTCTCATCCAACTAGTGGGTATTGTAAATTGCCGACTTTTACCAGTAGCTACTTTTTGAATCCCCAATATGTTGAACTTCAAGGATGATGAGACTTACAGGGTTAATGCACGCAGAGGAGCCAAGCTACAGTGCAATGTAGACAATGGGCTTGTGACGTCATAAAAGCTAGTACGTTAAAAAGTATCACAGCTATTTTACATTCTTTCTTCGTCATTTCATTTGGGCCTCCAGAGTGTCCTACATGTCCTACAATCGTTATAGTTACACAGAAATATGTATCAGAGCATCTACAAACTTTTTAGCTTTCTGAAGGATAAAGTTTTATTATTATTTAGGTAGTTTTTCTCGTAACAGGCACGCAGCTGGTCGGGCAGTGTCTGTAAAATGTGGACCTACGCTGTGCCGTCGCGTAAGCATCGTTAACAGATCCTCCTCTCCTAATCATAAAAATACAGATTCATTAGAAAAATTTTGGATTCAAAATTCGCCAGTTTCAATAACATAGTTTTGTACGACAGTTTGGGGGTGGGAATACAGTTAGGTATTTTTTTTTTCAGTTAACGCGAGTCGGACGCGACACTACGGTAGGTACTGTTATAATGCTGTAATGCGTGCAGCATGTAGTCTAGTAGCTATATTTTTTCTAATTTAACTGAGCAATTGTATGGCTTCTGCATATAGTGTAGAGACTTTTGCTCTAATATTACTTTGCCGGAAGGAAAGTACTGTAATTTGTTTCTCTGGTCCTTTAACCCCCACAGTAAGAGTGAGCTTGCCAGAATCATTTAAATTTCTTGTGATGTTCAATCTATCAGTGTGACTTCGTTAAAGAACGTAGATTTATAATTTTGTCAGGGCATATTATTGAAATGTCAAGCTTCAGCACACTGCAATCAGATCTTTGATAGCACTTCTGGTGATGGAGAAACTGGTCTTTGAATTCGTTCGATTTTTTTGTTTTCAATTTTTCTTTACCATTGGCAATTTTTTTGTTATCAACTCCATAGAATAGCTATTGAAAGTGTTTTTAATGCAAGATTTTAAGCAGAATTCAGTGATAATTGTGGTTTTTCCCTAGGTCACCTAGAAAAAAGCTACATGCGTTTTTATGTAAAAAAAAATAGAAATTTCACTTTTTTATAATTGATCATTTGACATTATGTATATAGGCACCTAAAGGCTTTGTATGGCCAAAGTATCATAGGAAGCTTCAAAGGGTAAAAATGCCTTCATGCATATATTACTATGTATCAAAATAAAAACAAAATTGTGTTACATAGTCTATAGAACAGACATAGGCATAGGTGGCTGAAATTTCAGCCATCCCACTGCGAGCCACTATTTTTTCTGGATGAACTTTCAGCCAGTGATTTGTTGCAGTGCTATATTTTCATTTATATGCTTATATTTTACTCCACTCAGTTAGCCATTATCTCTACATACAGAGTTTTTCAGCTCGTGCCACTGATTCTAACCATAGGTACCACAGTTGGGTCAATTTGCTAAATTTAAGCTCCTGCCAATTTGCTAGATGAAATCTCAACTCCAGCTGCACGGCTTAATGTTTTTCTTACAAAACTTGTTAGAAAGTTCCTTCATCTCAGCGTTTAATCATTCACATCTGAGCAAGATTTTGTTGCAGCGGTTTGAAATTATAGAGGATAGCAGGTCATTGGTAAAAGACAAAAATAAATCGAAAACATTGAGGTATTCACTCATATTACTCCATCTTCAAAAAGTCATATTACTCTCAATAAAACTCACTTGATTTATTGCATGATAAAGATGATAAATTTGACTCCAAAAATGCTTCCGACACATGCGGGCATTTGCAGGGTTGATTTCATTGGCTCCGTTACAAGCCCTTTAACCAATGTCTTTTTAAAATTTTATCCTTTAGAAAGCTAAATAACAGTTTGTAGATGCTTTGATAAATATTTTTGTCCAACTCTAACGATTGTAGGACATGTAAGACACTCTGGAGGCCCAAATGAAATGAAGAAACTATGTAAAATTGCTACCCTCTTATTAATATACAGACTAGGTTTGTATGACGTCACAAGGCCAATTCCTATGGTGCACTGCAACTTGGCCCCTCCATGTGCATTAACCTCCTAATTGTCTCATTACCCTTGGTCAGACTCCCAACTCCTTGTTCTTGCCAGTACCCAACACTGCCTTTACACACCTTAAATTTACCTACGAATTCTGGCATCGACCCTGTAACCCTGTTAACATGGGCAACTTTTAAAATGGTTTCTGTAGGTCAGCAATGTTCATTTATTATTAGTCATTGGGTCTTGTATGAAATCCTGACTGCTGCAGATAATCAGTTTCCTACATACTCTTTCACTAACCCATTAGCTTAAATTAGGTTATTATGATGTCGTAAAGACAAATTTAATGCAGATAAAAAAGAAGTTAGACTTTCGTCAGTGGTAGATATGAAAAAATAAATTGAAAACCTCGTAACATTTTTATTATTAATTTCTCGAAGTTGTAGTTGCTGTTTGTGGAAAGAGCATCAAAGACTATATAAAATATTGAGTTTTCAGTAAAATCCAAGGTAGTCTGAATTTCAAACAACTTGAAACAAGATCCTAGCCAGTCTGTAAAAAATTGCAGCCATACAGCCATGCCCAGCCTGGTACAATTACCAGTGAGTCCGGGAAAAATTGCTACATAGGGCGATGCTCAGTTTGTCACAATTACCAATGGCAGAGAGTCTGGAAAATAAATTGCTGCCATATCCAGCCTGCCACAATTCAATTGAACAGAATATCAGGATGATACCTATTGCCTGTTAAACCTAACAATTTTTTGCATTTAAAATAACAGAGCTATGCTCAGTCTCAGCGACCTCATTATGTTTCAAGACAGCAATCTGTGCTGCCACTCAGCTCAGAGCATCTTGAGGGAAAGTCTTATGATTACAGCAGGAGACTCAATAATCTCAGGTTGGTAGCAGGGTCGAGTTGGGAGGATGAAGACCAACCCTAACTCTTGGGACCAGCTGCTGTTCAACTCCCAACTCGTAATAGCTATGCTACAATTGTAACTCCTTACCAAAATTTGATTGCCACCCATAGCAAATTAGATACAAACCTACCTGGTCATTTCCTTGCAACTCTTGATTCGTGGGACAGTGAGTATCCAACAAAAATCCACACATTCAAAAACTTCCGATTCTTTACAACTCCAAGTTTATTTAGTTTTGATTAGTAGCTAGATACCTAATTTATAAGTTCCCTCACCTCTCAAAAAGCTTGAAACCGGCATCATCAATGACAGGTACAAGTTCAAAGGGATGAACAGCTTGGTACTCAGGAGTTTTGTGTTGGCCTGAAACAGAACCGTAGCCTTTAGGTTTATAGACAATTTGGATGCTAGCTACACCACAACTGGTAACTTCGTCAGAATTTCAGACATGCAGCAGATACATCGTACCTGCACTAGCAGTTTTGAGAGTGTTCAATAAGCCAGAGGTTGCCCAAGTGTGCTGTACCCTGCCTTACAGGAATGCAGATGGGCAGTATGGCAATGAGAAAAAAATACAATGGTGCAGGCCATGTAGCTACATGTAGGCCTATAATATAACCACCCATTACCACTCAGCAACACTAGGTATCTATTTGGCCATATTTTAAACTGTACTAATTGCAAAATTTGTATTTAAAGGTGAATTATAAAGGTTAGCCTACATGCCAAAGATACAAAAGACATACCAAAAATAAAGACTTGGTATTATTTTTAAACTAGAAGGCTTGCACTGTCAAAATGATAGCAAAGAATTCGTGTTGATCCTGCTTCATAAGCCTTCATTGAGGATGCTTTCTTTCATACAATTACCAACTTTAAAGATCATGCAGATGAGGGTTCACGGCATCATAATTACAAAGCATCGACACTCATTTTCTTTCTTTGTCATAGAAAAAATTAATTAGGGTACTCATGCAGGCAGTCCAGCACCACTGAAAATGATTCAATTTGGTTTCATAAATACCCTAGGATAGGTATCACATTTGTCTGATAGTATTTTGGTTATTGAAAGCTGTTTCGTCAACAATTGCATCACAGTCAGAAGAATAGCTGATGCAACAATTTGTCTGTGGGAAAAAACTACCAATCAATATTCATGAGAGTGCTAATGAATGCTTCAGATCTCTTCAGTGCTTTGATTTCAACTTCAGCAATGCAAGAGAAGTGCCTTGAAAATTTCAAATATAAGGTCACTCCATACTTTTTGCCATAGATTCAATGTAATCAGAAGGTAATACTCGTATGAATCAGACTCTATGACAACACTGGAGAAGCTTTAGATTTCTTCATTATTTTAACTTCAATTGTCACTGACAAAGATAAGTTTGCCATCATCTGCAACCTGGCCTATTTTGTATTTTCCACCAATCAATTTCCAATTAAGCTCGACAGGATGACCATGAACTGCCACCTACCTCAGCTAATTTCCGCTTTATCTGTTTTACTAAATCGTGACAGAAAACAGATACAGTAAATACACATTGGCCTTTATTATCTACATTAGAATTAGTTTAATCACTATTTCAGTTGGTCTCGGACACTTGTACCGCGGCGTCCCCAATTGGAGATTGATGACACTTTGCTTCAGTAGTCTAGCTCCTTGGAGATTCATGGTGTTGTCTTTGATGAGAAGCTTACTTTTGAGCCGCATATTAGGAGGTTGGTGTTGCGCGCTTCCACTAAGATTAGACTCCTGCGTAAGGTGAATTCCATGTTTGGTGATAAGTCAGGTTGCCCGTAGATGTTTTTATGCGTTTTTGCTGCCTGTGTTGGAGTATTGCTCACCAGTCTGGGCTTCAGCTGCTGACACTCACTTGCGTCTGTTAGACTGACTTGTTAGTTAAGCCAGCAGGCTGTGCGCTGATAATGATCTAGTGAACCTGTCCCACAGGAGAAGAGTCGCAGAGCTATGAACTTTACATAAAGTGTACAATAATGATAGGCAGTGGTTGTGTCATGGGGCGCTTTTTGGCGCCTTGCCATGTCACCTCTAGCGACAGACCGCCCTACTTAACCTGCCCCACGAAGAACAAGGCGAAGGTGACGAGGCAGGTAGGCCGGCAGCTGCTCACTCTTGGTAAACGTGGTCGCGTGAGGTGCGTGTGTGCTGGAGCTGCTGCCGACCCAGGATGCACTAGTCTGAACCCTGGACATTCTCGGTGATGGTAAGTGATGGTGACGTGTACGCGCGGTGTGCGTGTGCGTGCACTCAGTGCAGTGACAATTTTGACAGTACACATTCTGCAAGCTTGGTGTGAGGTTCGCGCTGCTCTCTAAGCAAGCAATATGGCTGCAGACTATGAATGGGACTTTCATATGGCTGCAGACTATGAATGGGACT
>LQNS02000226.1:4819080-4844466 GCA_001587735.2 Parhyale hawaiensis
TGATGGCTCTGTCTTTGCTGGTGCTGGTATTGGCGGCTTTAAACGATCTGTACACAGAGCTATTCTGTGATTTCGGATCTTCTTTTTTTCTATTCTTTTGTTTTCTCCACCCGCTGGGCTGGGTGCGTGGGGGTTTGTTAACCTCATGGAGTTTCTCCGTTCCTGCGTTGCCAGTCTGGTGTGATTTAATAATAATAATAATAATAATAACTAGATTTTCTGACAAAAGCGATATACTTCACTAGTGGTATACTAAATGAAGTTAATGAAGTTTTAACTGATTTAGGGTATTGTCGATGTGCTGATTTCAAATATCACACTGGTTTTCCTCTATCAGGTCAAGCTTCTGAACTATCGCCACGTGGTTTCATCTTTAATTATGAATACTTTTACGTGTATTTTAACTTCTGTGATTGTAGCAATAGCTATCATAGTGGACGTTATGTTGAGGTTATCTATCACACTTTATAACTAATAACATGTCAATTTTTTTCAGCTGAAGATGGAGGTCATGAAAAAATAGGCACGCCTGTATTACTTTCTTACATCTGCTGTGGCAAATATGTCCATAATAGAACTCCAGTCGCAATTTAAATAAAGCTTATCATCAATCGAAATTTTCAAAAATATTACCCTGGTTTCCCCAAAAAATGTTAATGTACTTAGTCCCAGTATTTCACCTGATTGAGTTTAATTTCGTTGCCCTGAAAATGAAAATGATACCAACTTCTCATCATCACGTCAGGAGTTAGTACTACACTGGTGATGAAAAATACCAGTCTTTCGAATTCGATCAGATTTCTGTACGTTACTGGTTGACGGTAAAGAGAGCAAGTACGCTATTTATTTATTTATTTATTTATTTAACATTTAGCTAGGAAGTTTACAACCTGAAACTGAAATCATCGGGTCGAAGCCAGCGCGCCAGTCTCAAGTTTTGGACGAGTCAAGTCGAATGGGCTTTTTTTGTTGTAATCGACTTTCACGACCCAATCGATAACGCAAAGTATTTAGTGTCAAACTTTCGGATTGCTTATTATCAGCTTAAGAAAAACTATTCCGTTAGAGAGAAACGGGGACCATTTTTGTATTCAGCGCATCCAAGTTACCCTGTCTGAGTTGAAAAATCTGAAACTACATAGAAAACTTTCTTGTTGAGTGTTGTTCATTGTTTCGGTGGCTCGCAGCATATGATGCGCTACATGCAATACCACGGCTGAATCACCAGCCGAGGTATTCCATCAAATGCCATGGCACATGTTTCCCAAAACTCTAAAGAAGGCACAAATTATTACGGGGCTTCCATTAATAATTTTGGACGATTTCTCATAAATGTAATAGACAAATCAAGTCCTATATATCCTAAAAATTGCAAAGCAGGTAAAATTATAGTTTAATAATTATTATAAACTAATAAATGATAAATGGTGGAATCAGCATTGGAAACTAACGGAGAAACGGCATTGAAATCGGCAGTTAAGGATAAATGAGAATCTGCTTTTAAAAAAAAAAATTGCCACACCCTTAGTTTTAGGCGTACTAGGCTCACGTACTTTCTTCTTAACTTTGTCACCGTATTTATCAGATATGCAGTTACTATTTGATAGTTCTCACTCGGGTATACAGCAAATTAGAAAAGTTCTTGAAATTTGTAAATGTAAAATTCGGGCAAATTGTGTCTTGCCCCAAAGCAAACTTCCCCCCCCCCCTCCCCGTACGCCTATGGTATAGAGAGAGTCTTTTCTCGATTTAATAGATTTGTATACCATGTGTAATCAATAAATCAACTTTCGGCGGCCATCCTTAAGACCATCAACAGTAAGTACATCGTTGTATGGAAATGCGCAGCACTCCAACTAATTACTGCTACGAGACACCACAGGTTGTTGGGTAACACTAGTTTATACTATTAGGTATTGGGCAGTCTATTTAGTAAAGGTTCGAGTTACAGGATTAGCACAAGACACTCAGGGCTAGTCACCTCCGGTGATGCCCTTACCATGCTGCGATCTGTTGAGAATTGACCCTACCATAAAGAGTGTCCACTGCTCTTCACAACGTTGCAAGTAAAGCTGTCCCAGCATGGCACCAACGTTTATATGTATTTAGTTCTCATGGGGTAATTAAAATCCGAATGCCCTCAGGGGGCATAAGTTAGGTTACAGGGTTAGGCAAAGTTCATCCAGGAAGCAATGGGCGTAACGGGAGGACTCACGAGAAATTAGCATCGAAAAGTGACGTCAACATCGACGAACGGTACTACTGAGCAGCCTACAAGTTTTAAATTCATTTCGCTAGAAAATCATCGACAACTGAAAATTTCATCCTTTAAGCACTTAAATAATCTAGAGTACTCTGAGAGCGCATACCTCCGCCGTGCGAGGCAACGGTAGCAAAAAATTCAAATTGGCTCTGAAACCATAATTTTCTTTGTATAAACTCCAAAATCTAATCATTTGTGTTTTTTGATAGAAATAACAGCTTATGCAATTTTCTTGAAGATCCGTTCATAACTTATTAAGTTATACTGCTAGCAAACGTTATGACAAACATGAGTAAAACATACAAACTCACAAACCAATCTGCATCAAAATTTAATCATTTATGTCTTTTAACATCACTAATAACCCTATGAATTTCATACATATCCGTTCATTATTTTTTGAGTTATTGTGCTAACAAGCATAAAATTAAAACAATGACAAACGAACGAACAAACGGATCATTACCAAAATTTGGTCATCTACTCTTTGTTATATACATGTACCTAACAACTTGGGAAAAAGTTCGTAAAAATCCATCCATAACTTTTTGAGTTATATGGCATTGAGAAAAATGAGGCAGACAAACAAACAAACAAACAAACGGATGGACATATCTTCACCAAAAGTTGTTCATCTGTTTCTCGTAACATATCTAACAATCTCTGTATATTTCGTCCAAATCGGTTGATAACTTTTTGAGTTATCTTAGTGACAGACAAATAGACAGGTTGTACGTTTCTATCGGCATACAGAATGTCCCTAATTTCTTCATTAGTTCATTCGTCTTCATTGAGGAAACGGAAGCTCAAACTTTTTAACATAGCAATCATAATAATAATAATTTAATTTGTACATCTTTCGCAGGATAAGCAGTATTTCGAACGTTACTTATATTACGCAACACGAGAAAAAGTAGGACATTTGCAAAATTCAAAACTGGTTGCTCCACGGACGGTATTCAGTCCTTACTGTAAATGCAAGATACAAGTAACCCAACTGAATTACGGAGTTCATTACCTTCAATCGAAGATCTCAACTCCTCCAAGTAGTCTGCAGAGTTTTCATTTCGGCGATTGGATGGCGATACTTGCAGGTCAAAGCTGGGTCCGTACCGCTCAAAGAACTGGTCAATCGAGAAATTTTGTCTCAAAGAACTGGTCAATCAAGAAATTTTGCCTGAAAAAACTGGTCAATCAAGAAATTTTGCCTGAAAAAACTGGTCAATCAAGAAATTTTGCCTGAAAGAACTGGTCAATCAAGAAATTTGCCTCAAAGAACTGGTCAATCAAGAAATTTTGCCTGAAAAAACTGGTCAATCAAGAAATTTTGCCTGAAAGAACTGGTCAATCAAGAAATTTTGCCTGAAAGAACTGGTCAATCAAGAAATTTTGCAGTAAAGTTCTGAACGAGGAGCTTCTTGCACTTTGCCCACTGAAGTATATTTTTTATAAAGCAAACGACTTTCACCGACACCATCAGGAGAGCCAACTGAATCCGACAGCGTTTTTTACGCTGGGTATGGATTTAGCTTACACATTATTAAACTGTCCAAAGATCGTTAAAAATCTCGAACGCTGCTGAAAGTGTATAATTTGCTCAAACCTTGAGTTTCAGGGATGGTAAAAAGAGTTCAATTTCTTCTTTGAAGAGTTCGAAAGGAATTTGTTGACTGACATTCTCATGTCAGCTGAATGCGTTTCGTTGCACTGAGAGGTTTCATTTTCCTACACAGGAGCCCGCATGATCGACTGGCTCAAAGTATTTTCTAACCTAATTTTAAATTTCCATCTCGAAGTGACCAAACGGTGATGATTTTAATTAAGTAGGCCTATCCTGATGGTACCGATGAAAATTGTAGCATGCACCCGGCTTTTCAAAAGTTTAATTTATGGAATAGACGAGCCTGTCGTAGAACAGAATGTATTTGGGTGCATTGCGTCTGACATCTGCTGGTCTCAGGCCTCGGACCATCCACCTGCGCTGCTGGGTATTGCCCCGTTTGACCGCTAAAATTTATATAAAAAAGCAGAGAAAACTGAATGATAGTTGGCTTTCAATTAGCTCACGACAACTGAACAGGTGTAGCAGTTGGCGGTGCATCTAGCTGATGCACCGCACTTCTTGGAATTTTATGATGAAAACTATCATGCAAACTTAAAGTTTAAACTTTAAACCAAGGCGGTTATTATTATTTACGCAGGAAGCAAAATTTGTTGAAGAAGTTGACATGCTTCCGAAAAAAAACTATTACGCACCAATATGACTTCTTGTGTTCCAAGGAACTGGGATCCTCTACGCTGAGCCTCGATGCGGACAAGTAGTCCTCCATGCCGACCTAGATTTCTTAATGCCTGCAGTTGTATTATTTAGTTCCAAACTTTCACTGAGGTACTCTATATAACGTATGTAGTGCAAAGCAAGCATTTATGTATCCAGTGGGTACCTCAGAGTAAAATTTTGAAGTTCAATAATAAAACAGAGATCTATATCGGGGACTACCGTGTACAGTGAATAATTTACAGCTAATCCTGTTTATATGTAGCAAATATTACCGGTGATGAACTGAAGAATGACAGGCATAACTTTCTTGTAAACGGTGTGTTCTTTCTGCTTTAACTATACAGTATGGAAGTATTGTCTTAAACCCTTCCGGCCTGTGTCTGTGCAGATACATGCACAGTAAGTCAGGCCGTATTGTATCTCAGTTATCACTTGTAAGTTCATTTTCTACACAGCGCGGGCACCCCGCAGTGAAAGCCAAAGTAGCATGAAACGAGCGCTCTCATTGGCCGGGTGCACAGGGACTAGAGCATAGCATTTTACATCCACAACTAGTAATGTGGAGTTCATAGGTCGTGTTTCTCTTGGAATGAGAGATATTTTAAATTACAAGATAACAAGTCTTGCATGGCTGAAACGTAAGTAAATTTTGGCCCTAATCCATTGCTTATATCCACATGATGAAAAGCGTCCTATTATGAAATACAGTACATATAAATACATGATTTTAGATTTACATGTATGTAGTGTAGGTCGTACTGTATGGTACTGTCATACTTACTGGATAATACTGTATGTTATAGTATTTAGTCAATCAGATGAAATGGTGTTAAGCCATGCAGATGTCTCAACGGGAAGAAATGACTGCATTTAACCTATTTTCATGTAATAAGCTGTAACTAGCAGACAACCTAATTATTATATTGCTCCTCTTGTGAGGATAATCGTTAGTTGGTACTATTGGGGTGCCAGTTCAGTTAACTTGTTTGGTCTGTGATGGCACTGAGCCTTGTTGACTAGATTTTGAATTCATAGCTATAATATTATTAAGAAATGAATGTTACTGTAGACGAAAATTTTAATGTATGCAGTAATAGAATAATCTAGAACACCTCCCGCCCGTGGAGACATATATGATCAATAATTAAATAAATAAATAAATAAATAAATAAATAAATAAACTTTAACAGTATACATATGAACACAAAAACAAACAACGAGCGCTCGCAGGCTCCTTGGCCACATCCACAATAACGTTATTTGACGTGCATTCTTTATCGTCGTGTGATCGTCAGGTTCTCCCGATGTTTTTATTCCTAGATTTTACTCATAATTCGATTGTCTTGATAGCCTTTCTTCAACGGTACAACATACAACTCTTTCTTCTCAAAACGTTTCTGTACTCACGGAGTGATCAGGGATCTCAGGCTTAAGATGCTGTCCGACTGCTATGGCAGTGAGACTTGTCCACAGTCTTGCCACGTTCGCTCTCTCGTAGCCGCCTAGGGAATATGTAAACAAACGTAAATTTTAATAGAAACTGCGAATCNCAGTCATCAAGTTGAATGTACAGTCATCAAGTTGAATGTACAGTCATCAAGTTGAATGTACAGTCATCAAGTTGAGTGTATAGTCATCATAGTGTATAGTCATTATAATGACGGCACGGGGCGTTAAAAATATCCAATTTCTTAGGCAGAATGCTGAATTTCCAATAAAGAAGCCTTCTGAACAGTAATAAGCACAGGAGACAGCGGGGGTTTTCCTGAAGGGCTAATTTTCTACCGTCATTGATAATGACGGCCCGGGCCACTAGTTAGATAATATTGTATGTTATAGTATTTAGTCAATCAGATGAAATAGTGTTAAGCCATGCAGATGTCTCATCGGGAAGAAATGACTGCATTAACCCTATTTTTATCTAATAAGCTGTAATATTAGCAGAAAATATTATTATATTGCTCCTCCTGTGAGGATAATCGTTAGCTGGTACTATTGGGTTGCCAGTTCAGTTAACTTGTTTGGTCTGTGATGGCACTGAGCCTTGTTGATTAGGGTATAGATTCATAGCTGCAATATTATTAAGAAATGAATGTACACGAATATTTTAATGTACCCTGTAGTAGAATAATCTAAGAATATCTCCCGCCCATGGATAAATATATGATAAATAAATAAATAAATAAATAAACTTTAGCAGTACACAAAAACACAAAACAAACAACGAGCGGTCGTAGGCTCCTTGGCCACATTCTCAATAACGTTCGTTATTTGACGTGCATTCTTTATCGTCGTGTGATCGTCAGGTTCTCCCGAGGTTTTTATTTCTGAATTTGTAAATTCCATTAATTAACGGAAATTCCTAAATTCCATTAATCAATGGAAATTTCTAAATTAATTCTAAAATTCCATTGTCTTGACAGCCTATTTTCAACGGTACAACCCATGACTCTTTCTTCTCAAAACGTTTCTGTACTCACGGAGTGCTCAGGGATCTCAGGCTTAAGATGCTGTCCGACTGCTATGGCAGTGAGACTTGTCCACAGTCTTGCCACGTTCGCTCTCTCGTAGCCGCCTAGGGAATATGTAAACAAACGTAAATTTTAATAGAAACTGCGAATCTTGCAGTGAAGCAAGCAACTCCCTTGTAAGATGACACTGAATATGTATCTTTTCATGGATTGTTAACTGTTTCTACATGAATTAATCGCCTTTCTCGTAGCAATAGCACTATTAGATATGTTGTGTATATGCCATACTCTGAAAGAAACTGTTAGAAATACCGCACGTCAAACTGTGGTCAGGGTTTTGTATATTGATAAGACGTAGTTTATTTATGAACATGTATTACTGAATTATAGAAAACGGAATCCCTGTATAGAGTGTGGCCTAACATAAAGTATAAGTTAGGTTATGATAGGTTCGGTCAAGTTATAATAAGTGCCTAAAGCGAACATACAGGCCCACAAAGCTATTACACCTGAATATTAGTTATGTCCCATAGTACAAGAAACCTAACGGGAAAATGAATTTCGTAGCACAGACTGAAGTGTCACCACTTGGGACAGTTCTATTAAAATAAGCTAATCTCACGAGTTTCAACTTAAGCATGGGCTATATGATCATATGCACTGATTTTGCCCAATCCCGCAGTACAGGATTAAGTGTAAGGGGTTATCAAGCGCAATTGGTTAGGGATTGATATTTAAAATTCGATCTAAGCTAACAAAAGCTGCCCTCAAGACAAGTTAAGACTGCTGAGAATGTCTAATTACGCTGGAAGTGTCCGACTTGATAACGCCTTTTGCACCCAAACCTCTAAGTACACTGACAGCGCCGGCGCCGGGGAATTTGGATTAGGGTGGCGTGGCTCTGGAGGGCTGGAGTAAAATTTAGACGGGCTTTGGAATACATTATACGGATTTATACCTACATGTTGGTTTCATGGCAGCAATGTGAGGTGGTGCCCCTGGCCACGCCCACCTCCTTTTTTGGCACCGCCACTGCCTAAGCACACTAAAGGCTTTATTGCACGGGCAGGCAATGTCTGGCGAACAGCGGGCAGAAACTCTGGGAACATGCCCGCCGAACATTGCGGTGCCATTACAAGAGACTGAGAAATTCAAGGCCACGTAGGACGGGCAGCTCTAAGTTATATACAGCCAATTCTCCTAAATAGACAAGGGTTGCGTTCAACACATGGCTTGTCTTATTATTATTATTATTATTATTATTATATTGAGTAGTTTAACTCTTCGTCTACACAGCAACGGCGATCTAACAGAGGAAGAAGCAAGGGACACATAGTGTGACGATCGATGGACACGTGGAACCCATGCACGAGGGTGTTCCCACACAGGATCAACGCGCGGGAACAGCAAGTCGGGAAAGAAGAGTAAGAACAGATTGAAGAAAGATCAGTACGAGTAAAAGATGGGAAGGAAGCAAAGTGGGCACGAAAGACAGAAGTCCCGAAGGCCTAGCTAATGGCTAAGGTAACTTACACAAACCCCCTGCGGGCGCTACTCCCCATAACAAAGGATGGGCGAACCTAACTAACCTAACCCTATAGCCCATCCTATGCCCCCTGAGGGGACATGGCTTGTCTACAGAGAGGTTTGTCTCTCACGAGAAGAGCTGTTTTCTGCAATAATGAAGGGGAAACTGCAATAACTTAAAGTTTCTATTACAAAAAGCGCACCCACAATTATGAAACATTGGCAACCGAGTGTTTAATGTGTGTGATGTTAGATATATGATTGTTTTTATCAAAATCTTGTACATTTTTTGTTCATATTTTCGACACAAAAATGTTCTAATTTTCTCTTTGTTCTTACCTAGTCGCAATAAACTGTAGGTACAGACAACATAGGAATACTTTGCACTATCATACTTTAATCACAGTCTGTCATACCATCACTGTATATATCCTAAGTGGATACTTTCTCCTGTCAATACCCATGTTGTTTTTCACAGTTACTTGTAGAGTTTGTTCTTGCGTGTTTTTAGAGGCCTCGTCGAGTGTCGGCGAGGGAAAAAATTAGAGCTCAAATTTAATAACGAGCCTCACTGTCACGTAGAATGAATTCATATGAATAACCGTAGGAATCTATATAATAATCTGAACTGATGCTCCATATCCATCACATAATGAAGAGGAGTATTTTAATTTAGTCAATGTAGAAGCTTTCATTCATCGGATAGAATACGGTAGGTTCAGACTTCGATATGGTACCGTTTCCCAGTGTTATGAATTTCGTCACTAAGACTTCAACAAATATCGTACTATATAAGTTAACTTCAACAAATATCGTACTATATAAGTTAAAAAGGTTTGGTTATAGCCAGAAAAACATTGTTAATACCCGTTGTATAGGATTCTTCCATCAGAAATTTCACCGGGCACCAATATCATACATTGTCTCTTAATTAAGAGTTTTTTCGGTGTACAGTCACAAAAATTTACTTCCCTACTAGGAGTTTTGTCTAATAAGAGGTAGGTCTGTTCTACATATCGGCTTGTATAAGATAAAAATGTGATTATTATAAACTTAAGAATTCATGAAAGCCACCATGACACTACGCTGTGTGCGATTTCTTAGGCTAACATTTTACGCCACATTCTGCCGCTCGTTACATTCTTCTAATGCTCTAATTAATATGTATTGATCTCTTGAGTCTAAATGTAAATAGATATGACTCTCAGAAAGTGTTTTTAAAAAAAATGGTTCCGTTTTATACTGTAAACAACACTACAGTACTATTCCATAGACTTCGCCATCTATGGTGAGGTCTATGTCTATTCATATAAATAAAATTACAAAGTGTACAAACTCTGCAAGTTTTGGAGGGCCATAGCTACTACAACTATCATACAATAGTTAGAAAGGTTGAAACGCAAATACTGTAACTTTGCTGTTGGCCTCATAGTGCCCGCTGTTCTGGAGGCAAAGTTCGCGCAGTGAGCAAACCTCTGGCAGCAGCGAATGTCTGCCGGGCAGCGGGCAAAATGCGCTGCCCGAGCGGCAATGCCCCGTGTTTGCCGGACAATGTTCGCTCGTGTAATAGGGGCTCTAGGCCCATTCTATTTCTTGATTTCGTCGCCTGTATATAAACGACTAGAACTGTGCTTCATGAATGTGGAGATTATTTTCTAGCTTCAAGAACGTTGCCCTATGAATCTGCAGAGTTTTAAAGGGTTCCTCAATTTCTGTATATGGGAATTACCCATTTGCCGAACTTACTCTATTTCCGAGCAAAACTTATATTTGATAGGTGAAAGAAATAATCCCTTCAAATAATAATTGTTTGTTCGGATATAGAGTTAGTTCGGCAATTGGGTAATTCCAATCCCCCCAATCCGGGTGGCACCGTGTACATATGCGCGGCTTCCGCACGGTAGGCAAGTCGTCTAACGCGGTCAATGAGAGTCAGCGTTTAGAATGTAACCTATATTGTAAGGTACAGTGGAGCTACTCAAACAGAGGCTTCAGAAATGAGAAAGCTAAGGAAAGCTAGACCCCTGACACTAAGAAACGCACTATAAGGGAGACCACTTAGCGCCAACTACATACAGTGAATTGTAATGCTGGCTGGTGAAAAAATAAATGACTAGGGAATAATTATTATACATAAATATATTATATTCTTTTGAAAAAAACAGTGTATACCTCTGGTCATCTTCCAACTGAGAGTTTTCTAGAAACTTACTAATCAAAACGATCGCTTCGCCTGTCTCCAGTTTCGAGAATTTCCCTGTACCGCCATATGTAACCATTTATAGAACGTAAATTGTGTAGCCTGGTACTTTTCTTTTCCCACAAATGTCTCCTACGCACATACACAATACATGCTAGTGAATATCTGTTCGTCAATCACATTGTGGTTTTGCCCTGCTGCCCAGAAATGGGTCCCATGTAAATACACGCGAGCGGCTATATATATCTGGTCTGTTTAATATAAAATACATATGTATGGCAGCTTGCATCGTAGTTCTAAAGAATTTTACGGTATGACCACCCTTTACCTATAAGAATCTTCTTCCTATTTAAACTTCTAACAATAAATGCTATTTGTGTACAAATAACATACATTTGTCTTGTATTTCACAATTTCTATCGTAGCTATAAGAATCTATTTCTAATACCGCGTGTACTCTAACTATACTTTAGTCCTTATTATCATCATGTGCTGAATTCGGCCTGGTTTACTACTCTATTGCTGTGGTAGTTTTAATTGATGAAGGCCTTCCTACTAAGAGAGAAGTATGACTCTATATTTGAACGTTTGTGCTGCAGGTCATCCTGTATGGTACCGCCATACCTATTCGATGCTATTAAATGTAATAGTATTAAGATAATCAGATGTAACTATTATATTATGATTATGAAAACCTCTATTCGGGGAAAAATACATAAGATTACTTACTTATTTCTATACAAACGTTTTCAACGCGGCATTTCTAACGTCCAGTTAACGCCTCTTTAATGAATCAATGTTAAATGAATGGAAAGCAAATGTTCAGTCTATACTGGCGTTTCTACCGCTTTGGCTGTCGGCTGTGCTCGGGCGTCAGGCGGTGGCAACGCGTCTGGAGGCATTGCTACTGCGGTGTTTCCAACGCGGGTCGTACTATACTGTGCAATTTCAGAGCAGTTCTGCCACAGCATTTGTAGTTCGTTCGTTAGCAGTAAAAACACAGCGCTCGTAGTGGAGGCTTCAGCAGTAAAAATGCAGCGTTTTAAACGCTAGTACAAAAGGGCCCGTAGCACGCATAGCGTTTCTACCCCTTCTATACTAGCGTTTAACACGCAGCGGCAGAACTGCTTTGAAACTGTCCAGTATAGTATGATCCGCGAAGGAAACGCCGCGGTAGCAACGCCTCGAGACGCGTTGCCGCCGCCTGACGCCCGAGCACCGCCGACAGCCAAAGCGTTAGAAACGCCAGTATAGACTGAACATTGGTCTTCCATTGATTGAAAATTGATTCATTTAAGAGGCGTTAACTGGGCGTTAAAACTGTCAAGTTGAAAACGCTAGTAAAGAATGGGCCTTATTCAGAAAATTAAGTGACCTGATTTAGAAAACGGTGAAGTTTTTAGGAGTTTTTCGTGCTACCGTACGCCTAGTAGTAAAGGTGCATGCCAATTTCCCTATGACAATGACCGAGTTCCATTGGCTAGAGTAATTGATCCTTCAAGGCTTGACTTCCTCGAGGTCCAAACTGGAGCGCTGATTTCAGCCCGTCCAATCGAGTGTCAGACGCTTACACTTGAAACTTTGAAAAACTCCATCTTCATCCAGAATATGAACCTTTAGACGGCTCAACGTAATCAGGTTGCTTTTATCTATTGCAACACGATGCGAAATAGTGAAGCCAACGCTACTGTCTGAAGTTGCGGATATGTCAAGCCTCAACTTTACCGACCATAGACGACGTCCAAATTATTACAGACATCAAACAACCTCCAGGGAACCCGACTTGTCGCTGATGACGTCACCTCTGTTTATACTTTCAGCAGCGTCCGCCAATGCCTGGAGTCGCCCAATACCGCAGACAATGGCTGACTGGCTGTTAACTGGAAAGTGACCATAGGTGACGTCATGAGAGTTTCGGTCATCCCCTGGATGCTCTGTGGTCACCGAAAATGTGTTTTCACTACGTTGAATTCTTAACCATTTTTGAAAATCATCGTGTTAAGATCCAGTAGTTCAGGAACAAATAGCCTTAGAATAATGCAATTTTGAACTCATACCTCCACCTAACAGCAGCGTAGGACGGGCGAGCTGCAGCAAAAGAGCCAGGGACCGTTCGTAGCCCTCCAAAGTGAGGCAGGCGCCCCCGAGTCGGTCCAACGCAAGGGCGTCACCACCACACTGCACCACCAGGCACTCGGGGCTGAACACCTCCAACGGCCCTTCAACTATTCTGCAAACAGTCAAATTCTATTTAGTGAAGTTGAATCTGGTTGCACTAAATCAACAAAATCATTGAGCAACGCTAGAAATTTTAAAAGCTCGTAGCTACAGCAACAAAACAGCAAACAAGTGAAAATTAAATTAACCTAATTATCCAACAGTGCTGCAACGAAAGTAGTAATTAAACTCACTAAGAGAATGTTAGATGAAATTCTTGTAACTAAACAACTCGCCAAAAAGGTGTTACAGTACACAAACCTCGTAACTAAATCTACGAAGTTATCATCGCAGAGACCAGGTCTATAGGGGACATTCAGGGAAAAATATTTTCCATCTCCATGCCCTCTGTCTTCCAGACTTCCAGAACCAGGGAAGAACCCGTCTTCTTTCAGGTGCAGTGATATTGTCATTACTGATCTACTGTAGGAGAATGCATTCTCGACACCGTCCCCTGTAAAATAACAGCGAATGAATAATTTGTATTATCTCAACTAGGACAAACATCATCTACGTATAAGATCTGCTATAAAATGTGTTATACTTATGTTGTCATCCGACTGGCGCATCAATGGCAGGTTGTCCGATATTTCAGACAGAAGCGTTGGCGTCGCCGCTTTGAATCGCACTGTAGGCGTTAGCATCAGCACAATTACGCTTGGGGCATTTGATGCAGTATCCCTTAAACGTAGTGTGATTGAGATTTGAAGATTCCAGAAGCCTCAAGGGCAATCGATCAAGGATGAAGGGCAGGTCAAACATAGCCCACCTGTCTGAAATTCTAGATAAGTGAACTATCAAAGACTTGTTAAGCCACCCAACTGATGACACCCGTACATTTTAAGAGCAAATATATAACTTGCTAGAGGTAGGTAGCAGAGGGGGAGATTAGTATGGCGGTGGCTCCTAAAATTTAAGCGGAGGGAGGCATCCAATTTGATGATTTAACAACAAGTACAATTAAAATATAGATAAAACTAAACGAGCTTCTTGCGTTCAGTACCCAGAAGGAACTGCGCATTTTAGCTCCTCGAGCAGGGGTAGACGCTCCCACTTATTTTGCTAGATGTGTTAGCGCCGCAAAACTTACAATCGAGTCGTACGGGCAGCAATGGTCCCGAGTATTCTTCCCGAAGCTCTGCATGACCATACAACATTCTCGTATAAGTTGCTATAAGCAATAGTCACACAAGAAAGGATATCAAATAATCCTGATACATTTTTCGTAAAAGTACCCAAATAACTAAGAATAAAAAAAAACAATAAGTACTAAAGAACTGTCAGTATTTTAGCTGAAATGCAAGCCACTTGTTTCAGTATGGTATAAGCCACTTGCTTCAGTATGGTATCTCTGCAACAGGGCGGAGTCTTACTGTCTAACCTAACGTCCAGTGGCAAAGTCAGATTTGCGCAGTTTGTAAATTTGCACTTCTTTGAATCTCAATAGCAAGTATCCCAGAGACGAAAATATTAAGGAACCACAGCAGAAGTCCCTGATAGCTGACCAAAACACATTTTATTTCCATTAGCTACCCTTACAATAGGGGCCTCGCATCAGAGTTTGTGTAGCTGTAAGTATTCCTCAGGATAAACTCTCCTTTGCAGTATCTGCAGTGCACCCAGGTACTGAAGCACGAGCACAAAACTTGGGCTCAACAATAGGGGCAGCTCCATTGAGATAAGCATCCCTCAATCGCTATAACTAATTAGAATCATTGCTTCGCTACATGGCATCACATTGCAGGCGTTAATCTCAAACCGATTACTCCGAGACTGCCTCAGAATTCAATCCTGTTCCGCAAGGTTGAGTGAAATTTGACCAAAACTAGCGAAACCAACTCTCGTAGGTTGAGTTTAAGATAAGTTAAGGCTAAACAGATTAGTTAATCTCGGTGGATTGGTCCCAGCTGATGACGCTAGGAAGAATTTCAACAATTACGGTCGCCTGACTCTTCTGAAGTATTTGGAACTGTTCTTTCAGCTGATTGTTCGAATGCGCAGCTGCATGCATAACTTTTATGGAGTTAATTCATTCCAATTTGAAGAGCAGCCACAAACTTTGCTAAAGATATTTGCTGCAGCAAACTCGCTTGACGGCTAACGTTTTACCAAATCTTTTAGAAGTCCCACAGTTGTGTTCACTAGAGCACAACAAAGGATTCTGACAATCAGCTGAGCGAACACGTTGAAAAGACTACGTTATAAACCAACTTTTAGCTTCATCTTACTCACGGTAACCCACCGTGATGGACATCGAGGTCGATGTAAGCAACTCTGGAGTAGGTGCGGCGGAGCTCCATGATGGCCAGCACGATGTCGTTCACGTAACAGAACCCAGACGCGTTGTCCCTGTGGTACGCAGGAACTAACATGAAAGTAAAAGCCACAATACCAACTTCAATGCAGCAAAGTATAAAAATGTTACGCAATAATTCGGCACATTATCATTTGTCACCGCAGAAGCTCACAAACAATCATGCGCCACTGAATTGAACGTTACAGATCCAGTTTCACTTCAATAATAACATCTAGAGCACTGAACTACACACGTCAACCCTGGTGTCCCTTGGATACTTATCACCGTTTTAAAACTAGACCTTTCAACTGAGGCCCTTGGAATCATGTTGTACCAAGCGCCACAGTCAGCGTTACTCGTCATTGCATTATTTCTTTCTAAATATTTAAAATATATGTCATAAGACATGATAGCTTAAGTGCTACACAGAATTTAGAAAAAAGAAATACTGAGATAGTTACATTCAGTGACGCCTGAGATACAAGTACTTTAAAGTAATAGTGTATTGATGAGTAACGTTGACTACGGCGCTTAGCACGGTATGTTTCCAACAGCCTCCCTTATTTTAGCTAACAGTGTGCGGTAATATTTTATAGCAGGGTAATTGAAGACTGATCCGAAAGAATCTGTGCATGTACACCTACCTTTGGGCGTGGTGCCAACCCCCACACCAGTTGATGGCAATGTCGACACCTCCTGCAGCGAGGACTCTAGCAGCGGTGAGGGAACCTCCCGCTATGCACGTCACTGCCGACCAGAGCTGTGGCAGAACCGGGCAGTCGAAACCTGCTCGATTTACGTAGCCACAGAATATAATCCTCACACAAGGGCTAGAGGCAGCTCTATCGCCAAGTACAGGCATACCTTATGTCACTACGAGCAAAAAAGAAGAAAATTATATGTTTTTCTTGCTCTTAAACGCTGTGATGCTTCCAGTACGATACAGAAAACTTAGAAAAGCATCAGTGAAGCGCTAACAATATGCATATATAGATACGAAAATGTAGTGATATGTGCTCAATAGAATGGAAAAATTCTTCTTTTTCCAGAGCTTGGTGCGGGTGTGGAAAAAAGGTTGGCCCAGCTGTAGAGTTGTAATGCATATAAGGTACGGTACGCATGGTGCTTGCAAATGATTACCTTTAATTGTTGTAATAATTTATCGAAGTATGTTTTGGCTAGGAGTCCATGCGTGCTGGGTCTGTTTAAACAGCAAAAAAAGTGTAAGACTTTTTGAATTCGAAGTGATCCCAAAGTTAGGGTTGTCTGAGGGCTGACGGTCCCGTATAGCTCTCGCGGACCGTCCGGCTTGCGTAAATCGGCCTCCTCTGACGGGCCGGGGCAATATGATGCCTCTGCGGACGGTCCCGGTATACACGAGGGCCGTCCGGCTCGCTAAGCGGCTAGCTGCTTTGGCTATCGTGGGGATCCCTCCTTACACGCCAGACCCTGGAAAGAACGAGGGCGCAGCCGTCGCCGTGTGGTTCCGTTTAGGCTTTAGCGGAGGGATCCTAGGAAGACCTGGAAGTGGTCTCTTTACCGTTTTTAGCCGGATAAGGCTAACCAGTGCGTGATGCTGGATATGAACGCGAAAAAGCACGCGTAATACGTCCTTGCGAACAAGGGCTGCGACACAGAATTCATTCCTTCATTTGTTTCAAATATTTATCAGATGTTATTGCACCTACTTTACCCGCAATGATTAATTTCCCTGTCTCTCAAGGTGTGTATCCCGATAGCCTGAAGTGTGCGCCTGTTGTTCCGGTGTTTAAAAGTGGAGATAAAAGCCTTCCCATAAATTATCGTCCAATATCAACCAGTCTTTTCTAAGTAAGGAATTAGAACGTATGATGTTTATCCGATGAATGTTTCTTTCGCTACGCATAATGTTATTTCCTCTAACCAGTTCGGATATAGGAAGTCTTGTGCCACAAGCGATGCAATCCTCAGGTTTTGTCATAATATTTTTGACTGTTTCAATTCCAAGACATATTTGCTTGCTTTATTTCTTGATTTCTCCAAAGCCTTCGGCACCGTCAACCATACAATACTCCTGCAGAAATTGTATTCAGTCGGTATCCGTGATTTTGTCTGCCGTTGGTTAGCGTCCTACTTGTCTAACAGACACCAATGTGTCTGTATTAATGGTTCTCTTTCCTCTAGCGTATGCGTCGAGACCGGTGTCCCTCAGGGCTCAATATTAGGCCCTCTGCTCTTTTTAATATACATTAATGATATGAATGAGGCTCTTCGTACATCTGAGTTTATGCATTTTGCTGACGATACTACTGTTTACATTACTGGCTGTGTGCCAACCGACTGTCGCTGAATATTGGTAAAACTTCCTACATGACATTTTCTAATCTAAATACTGAAACAGATTCCCATGTCAGCATCAGAGGAATGACCGTAAACAGGGTAAGCCGGTATAAATTTCTCGAACCAGTACTTGATGAGCGAATATTCTTCACAGCATAAGGGCAGCACTAGGGTAATGTCTCAATTAGCGAATGCCCATCTATTACCGAATATAGGTAGGAATCTTATTGCGTTCGGTAATAGAAAGGCATTCGGTAATTGAGACATTACCGTAGGTCAAAATTATCTAAATGTCTTGGCGTAATGTATAACCTAAGTAGGTTTGTACCAGGTCATGTTTTACGGAAATTGTAAATTTCTCCCGTGTATCCACATCTGCTGTACCGTATAACCCTATGGGGCGGAGCTAGTAGGGTTGGCTTCAATGCCAGGTGCGTGCGGCTCTCATATAGCTGGAGGTTGCGGCCATAGCACGGATGAAACTTACCGGTATTGCCGTGTGCTGCGCCTGCAGCAGTTATACGAGTATTGCACTGCAATAAAAGTACGAATATAACTTTTTAAATCCTAATCAATATCTTAATGAAGCCTACAATGAACTAGCAATAACGCACCATCATAATACCAGGCTTCGAACTGAAGGCAGCTTAATTATTCCGTTCTATCAGAGGGCCGTGTGCCAAACCTCGTTCTTTTTCAATTCTGTAAAAATCTGGAACGGATTGCCAATTACCGTTAAGCGCTCTACTTCTCTCTAAATGTTCAAAATAAAACTTAATAATCATCTTTGGACGGTCCAGAGGATTAGCAAAATTTGAATTATTCTATTAGTTGGAGACAGAGCTGTGTCTAGAGTGAGTCATATGTGCGTATCTCTAAAGTTACCTGTTAGCCGAGGTATGTATTTCCCAGTGCTGGCATGTAGGACATTGTTCACTGATGCATTTTGTTTTAATTTGCCTCGTCATTATTCATTAGTTACTTCTTATTGATTACCAGTGGCTGTTCTACACACGGTAGTTGAATCTTCTTTGTTGCCCAATTAGTTCTTAGAACTATTTAGGGGTTTGAATCACTATACTCTATTTGTCTAAATCAGGCTATAGTTCCTCATCCTTGTGTCACGAATATTATGTAAGATCATTGAATTCAATAAAATTACTATTACTTACTATTACTAAGTTGGGAAAGAAGAGGAAGAACAGCTGGAAGAAAGATCAGTAGGAGTATGAGATGGGAAAGAAGCAAACTGGGCACGGAAGACAGACGTCCCAAAGGTCTAGCTAATGGCTAAGGCAACCTACAGGGCCCCCTGGGGCGCTGCTCCCCATGACATAGGATGGGCGAACTTAAACAAACCTAACCCTATGGCCCATCCTACAGCATGTTCCCTGAGGGGGTGGTACAGATCAAGCAGCGAGTTAAAAAAAACCTGAGTATTTTTCCAAGTTCCAGGAAGGGCAGAGTAGTACTACTAGTCTCTGTTTCGCATTACCTACTACACCCATGCAGTCACACAGGCTTGCATATCGTGCACATTTCGAGCAGTGGTCATTTGAGACACACACACACACTTACACGCCCATACTGAAATAGATGTACAGAGAAGCGATAAAGTAAAACATAATGCTAATTCGCATGGGCGTTCCTATAGTTGTTACTGGAACATAGGCGTCACCGCATCTGTATGCCGCGGAAAAGTTGAACACAAAAGTTTGGTCGTTTTCGTTTTTTCCCGGGATACGGAGGTTCGGATTCGAGAAAAAAAAGACGTACCAAACCCGGTAGTCCGATTTTTTTTTTTTTTTGACGTCGGTCCGAATCCGAACCTCCGAACCCAAATCCGGGATTTGGCCAGTCCGAACAAATCCGCGGATAAGGGCTCGGGAACATTTGTACGGAACGCACAACATGCGAAGTTACTGCAAATATTAAAAGTGCTACGGATAACATTAAGGAGACTGAGGATAGAAAACGCCGTGAGGGCAAGGTGGTGTTTTTCAATGTTAGTGAGTCATCAAAGTACGAGGGCAAGGAAAGAGAGCAGGACGATTTGAATCACTGAAGGAAAATCATCGAGAGGTGCATCGACATTCATGACTAAAGTATTGAAAGTGTCATAAGGCTAGGCAGACGTAATCCCAGGCGAGAAAATGACAAGCCTCGTCCATTACCTGCTAAATTCAGGAACGCCCAGCAAAAGTGGAAAATACTTTAAAGAGCTAAAAGTTTAAGGACCAGTTCGGATCAGCAAATGAAGCAACGGATGGTTGCGCCAGATATGAAAAGCAAACACGAAGTAAAAGTGAAAATGACTGGTTCATAAAAAATAAGAAACTATACTCAAATGGAATTTTCATTAAAAAAGTGCAGGAAGACAGATCTTGAGCCTTTGGCCTCTAAATATATCTTCTTAATATAAGAGGCCTCAACGAAATTAAGTTAAACAATGCAATTAATAATGAACCCAGCAGTGCAAACATTGTATGCCTAACTGAAACCCATGAGAGATATGAACGAGTTATTATCCCCAATAAGTTTACCAGTTATGCAAGAAGAAAAAATGAAGATAAAAAATGAGGAGGTCTCCTGGATTTCATGGAGAACAGCATTGAAGGTGAGGAAAGGGAAACAGAAGTTCGGACGGTTTGCACGTAGCGCTATTGCTGAAGGGATTGAGACTGCATGTGGCCTCCCATGATAGAATCACGAAAATCCAAAGGGAGCTGAATAAAGCATTAGATAAGTTTAAGGAAGATGAGAGCTTGGTTTTGTTAGGAGATTTTAGTGGCCATTTGGTATTTATAGGGACAGAGGCCCTGAATAGAAATTGGAAATATGTGTTAGAAATTATTGAGAAACATAATTTGATCCTCTTAAATTGTGATGACAGATGCACAGGAGAAATTACAAGAGAGGAAAATGGCAATGGAAGTGCAATAGATTTTGTGCTTGTGAATAAAACAGCATATGATAGATGTTTGAAGATGGAAAATAATGAAGGAAAACTAAGATATGATCTCTCAGACCACAGTTTGCAACAGGTAAATATTGAGATGGCTTTAAATAGTAATAATGATAAAAAGAAATTAAAAAAGGAGGAATGCTGTTGTATCAAAGAACCAATGAAAGAATCATTTGTACATAACTTGAAAGAAGCATTGGCAATATATGATGTAGATATAACATTTGAATTGTGGGACCAACTGTTGCAGGATTGTGCCAAGCAGAGAGATACTCACTCACTTGTTTGGATACGGCGCACCACCATCCAGGGTATAAGCGCCCAGAGAGATACTGGGGCGTATACAGTGCGATGAGACAAATGATGCAACGTTTAGGAAGAGAACCACCAGATAGTAATATTTTGAGCAAAGCTAGTTACATAGAGTAAACAATGAAAAACTGTGATTTAATCGAACATTTTGAAATGACAGCTCATAACCTCGAAGGAACTAACCACTGTAGAGCGATGGAGCGAGTTGTGTTTACGTGTGAGGATGTTAAAAGGCAGCTGAGCAGGCAGAAGTGGCAAACAGGCTGCACTGGATGGAATTAAGCGAGAAGTATACAAGTGGATGCTGGACAGTGAAGTATGTTTAAGGATGCTGACGAGCTGCCTGAATAACGTTGTCCCCAGTGGAAGGCCTCCGGAGTGCTGGAAACAGTCAAAGACTTTGCTTATCCCCCAAAAATCCTATCCTAAGTACAATGAGCTTAGACCCATTGCATTGACAAATGCAGCATACAGTACAAGTTATTTATGGGAATGACAAAGGAACAGGTATAACAGCATATGTGCAATAATGATTATTATTATTATTAAAACTTCACGTTGAGCTTCCACGGACAGGCAATACAACCCAAATGAAGCATCTTGCAATACCGGGAAGCCCAAAACGCTGCTAAAGGAAATTCAGCAAAAAAACATTAACATCTGACTTAAACGCCTGCCGGCCTATACGACCAAAAGCCGATGCCGGCAACAAATTCCAAACTTTAGCCGACCAGGGCTCGAAGCACCGACAGAACTGATTAGTTCGACATACAACAGCCTCCAAAGTGAAAGAGTGCGCTCCGCACGCAGCACGAGTTTCTCTCCCAAAAACCTTGAGAGCAGAGAGAGAAGAATACAACCAATGCCTCTCATTGTTGTACACCTTATAAAACATACATAGCTCGGCTACTCTTCTCTTGTGGGACAGGTTCACCAGATTATTATCAGCGCACAGCCTGCTGGCTGAACTAACATATCGGCCCAACAGACGCAAGTGAGTGTCAGCAGTTCAAGCCCAGACCGGTGAGCAATACTCCAACACACGCAGCAAAAAAGCATAAAAACATCTGCGGAGAACCTGACTGTCACCAAACACAGAATTCACCTTTCGCAGGAGCCCCATCTTAGTGGAAACACGTGACACCAACCTCCCAATATGCGGCTCATAAGTAAGCTTCTCATCAAAGACAACACCAAGAATCTCCAAGGAGCTAGACTCCAAAAGCAAAGTGTCACCAATCACTGGTGGGGGATGCTGCGGTAGAAATGTCCGAGACCGACTGATAATCATCGGTTTGGTCTTACTGGCATTCAGCTTAATGCTCCAGGCCGAGCACCATGCACTAATGCGCGACAAATCCCTATTCAGCGACTGAGCGACAGCATCACGCAGGCGAGGAGCAGGTATCATTGCCATCAAAGTGGAATCGCCGGCATAGTTGATCATCGCGTTTTCAAGCGAAGAGAACATGTCCCTACTATAGAAAACGAACAACAGCGGGCCCAGCACACTGCCCTGAGGGACGCCAGACACCACCGCGACTGAGGCGCTCAAAATGCCGTTAACAGACACAACTCAACGTTCGCTCAGAAACAAATTCAGGAACGATCGACAGAACCCTACCACCCACAGAAAACGTCTCCAGCTTATATAATAGACCCCTGTGGTTAACCCTGTCAAACGCCGAGCGTAAGTCCAACTGGAAAAGGCGTGCCTATGACCTACAATCCAACGCAGACTGTAAATGGTGTGACACCGATAACAGAGCGTTACAGCAACCCAAGCCAACTCTGTACGCAAACTGACCAGCAGGCAGCAACCCCGTAACCTCAGCGAAACGACCAAGCTTACCAGCGATCAACTTCTCGAACACATTCGACAATATGGTCGTCAATGTGATGGGTCGATAGTTGGCAACATAGGGCGACACCGGACCTTTGCGAATAGGAGTAATATTGCCAGTACGCAAACAACGAGGAAAATTTCCTAACCGCATCAGGCGCCAGAAGATCACTGTAAGCCTGGGGACAAGAACGTCAGCCAGGTGCTTATAAAACAAAGGAAACATGCCCACTGGATCCACACCTCCATACGGATCAAGGCCCTCAAGCAGCAGGTTCACTAAAGGCAGAAGAATGGAACATATTGTTGAATGAACATATTGTTACTAAAGGACTGCATAAGTGAAAGTAAACGTGAAAAGAAGCCGCTTATAGTAGTAGCCATTGATTTGCCAAAGCCGTTGATTCCATCAAGCGGGAGCAGTTGATTAAATCTAGGATCGATTATAAGTGCGACCCAGGGCTGATAGAAGTGGCTCAGTTGTACATGGAGGACCGCACCCAACTATTCCTTAATGCAGAGCATATCATCAGTGTGGGGATTACCAGTGGAATACGGCAGGGGTGCACTGGGTCACCTTGGCTCTTTGTAATGGTTGTAAACCACATTATTAACCAAATTTTAAGGACTGGGAAAGGCTTTAGGGGGGATGCAGTGCATATCCCCCTTCTATTCTTTGCTGATGATGGCCTGTTGTTGGCCCAGAGTGTAGAAGATATGCAGCTGCTTATCTATACAGTTGTCGGGGCTGCAAAAGATGTAGGGTTGGGAATAAATAAACAAAAGAGTAACATCTTGATTTTCAATATGGAAGAAAAACCATCACAAATTGATGAAATTCACATCAAAGGAGAAATTAAGTATCTGGGTGTGAGAATAACTGACACCAATGATTGCTACAAAAGTAATATGATAAAAATGGCACAAAAATACTCGAATTTAACCTATTCAGTAGAAAAGAATCTTGCAATAAGCTATCGATAGGTAAAACATATCGGAAAAGTTTTGTGCTGCCATTGCTCCTTTTCGCAGGTTCAGTATATGTATGGACAAAGAGAGAGTTTGAGCGGCTGCAGAGAGCAGAGAACGGCGTGTGGCGATTTATTCTTGGGGCACCAGGCTTCGCTCTCATTGCAACACTTAGAGGAGACATTGGAGCATCTGACATGGTAGTAAGAGATATGAAAACAATATTGATATGTGTGCGGTATATACTAACGGGGAATTGACGATTGCTTAAGACTGTATTTGAAGATATGCTTGCAAGGGGTAAGGATAAGATCATTGTTACAGTCACTGATTATATGAATAAGGTAGAAGTAGTATCTCTTAGGGAACTAGGAGAAATGACAGAACCAGAGCTCAGAGCTCATGAGCAGAGTAAGGCTGTATGATGAGGGTTGCTGGCAAAGAAATTCAGCAGAAGTCCAGTCTGGCTATGTATGGTAGGTTCAAGCAGTCGGTGGGAGAGGAAAAATTTTATGAACATGATTTCGCTTAATGTCTGCTTTTTAGTGCTAGAATTAATACCCTAAGCTTGAATTGGAGGAAAAGGTTTCGGAGTAAAAATACTGGCTGTAATCTATGCAACGATGGACGTGATGAGACGTTGGAGCACTTTGTCGTGGGTTGTAGGGGCTGCTAATTGAGGGGTTGAGGTATGGTATGGAAGGTAAGTAAATTGAAGAAATATTGTTTTTTACAGGTGGAATTCCACCGGAGATTAGTAGGAGGTATTTGGAGATGATATTGAGTGTTAGGAAGAACTCTTTAGAAAGGATGGATAATACTTGACTCACTGATAGAAATTCGTAAATTGATTTGTTTTACGGTCTACTACGCAGTAGTAAAAAGTGGTCTGGGCTGATACAAATAAAGAGTACAGATCCGAATATGTTTAGTCTATTAGCAGCTATATTGTACTTGTACCTGGATAGTTTTTAACCTTTTTAGAGTTGTTAGAGCCTATGGTCCCTGTTTGATAAAATAAAAGTAACTAGCTTTTTATGGATGAAGTGACTGGGTGACTCATCTGACTGGTGGATGAGCGCGATTCTAACATCTATTTGCAACGTGGTAAAAGCAATACTTTCCATCTATGCAGCACCGATACTTACTTGAGATGGCAAAGTGTAAGGAGCGCCGTATACCCAAGCAATGCTCCGCCCTAATAATCTGATCTGCATCTGAACGCCCACCTCTGGGAATAGGTTCCTCTAAGCCACAGCAGAAGCAATATATGAGAGCTTCTTTGATTTTATGGGTTGATGTTATGCACGAGTGTATGGAAACTAGACAACCGTTTTTTCATACAACCGAATTAAGTCAACGGAAACCGCTATTGAACGAACAGCGTCGAACGAGGGAGAGGAGGGTGTGAGGGGGGAGAAAAACTAAAATAGCGTTTGTTTCTCATATGCGCATCCTCCACGGATGGCCGTAATTGAATGGTAATAACCTAATTACCGCATCGTGAGGATATTATGAGCCATATTGTGGCTATTGAGAATCCATACCCACAGGAAACGCTTACGATATAAGTTTGCGCATTGGAATTTCAAATATTTCCATAACACTGAAAGACTTCAATTGCAGTGTCTATCGAAGTAGAGGAATACTTCTTGGATCTTTATTTGATGCATGATTTATTTGTTACCGGTATTGTTACTGACACACACGGGTGAGGAGTTGA
>LQNS02000226.1:4992208-5003456 GCA_001587735.2 Parhyale hawaiensis
TGTCCTATCCTCGACTGTCCACTCTCCAGGGGATTGTATAAGTTACCTACCTTAGCCATTAGCAAGGCCTTCGGGTCATCTATCTTTCGTGCCCTCGTGGCTGCCTTCCTGATTTTGTACTTCTACTGATGTTACTTTTCTCTGTTCTTCCTCTTGTTTCCCGACTTGCCGTTCCCATGCGCGCTAAACATTTCTGTCGATATACTACATGTCCCCTCATTTTCCTTTCTTAAATCACCATAGTTGTGTCTTGGGAGGCTTAAACAGAGCCTTCAGGGGCATTTTTTCGCCTCCAGCTCCCTTGACACCTAATAGGATTTGGCCCAGAGGATCCCACTGCCCTTTATATCTGATCCACTTTACAAGTGGGAATTCTTATTCAAATCGCAACAATTTTGCTCAGTCTGATTACTTCTATAAGCGTTTCAAATGGGAGAATAGGGATTAATCATAATGTTCTTCTTTAAAAAATTTNCGTTAGATGCAACAGCTATCTGCCGGGCTGAGCGGCGGTCAGCTGAGCCAGCACAGCCAGGTGGCACGCAGCCAGTCAGCCGGCTGGCGTCTACCTCGGAGGTTGAGCTGGCTTTTCTCTCTATGCCCAGTTGTGAAGTCGGCGGGGCAGGTTTTCTGATGCGTGCCTCCACCGACTTCACATCTAGCATCGACACTATTACTCCCGGCTAGCCGTGCCTTGTACCTAAATATTCCCTTTACTAATGTAGCTAACTAAAAGATTATATGTTAAATTGAATTTACTAAAAGAAACTTTCACACCAAAGAAAGAAAAAAAACTTTCGAATAAACTTCTAACTGCAAGGTTCAAGGGAACACACCCCATTGCCGTTGGATGTCCGCTCCCGTTAACCCGTACCATCTTTAAGGTGTAAGACAGCAGGGGAAGATATGTATGTAAAAAAAAAAACTTTCAAGTTACTCACTTCAATGCAACTACAAACAACAAACTGCCTGCAGGAGGTGGGTGTTTTGCTTGACTTGGTACCGCCGAGTCTGGGGACCTAGTCCTTGGAGGTCGTTCTAGGTCAGGTGTACTCACCTGCTAGCTACCTGTTGTTGGTGTTGGTTGCGAAAAAAGTGTACCTAAAAAAAAGAAAAAAGAAAGGAAACAAACTTTTACTTGAAAAAATATTTACCTGTTGTAAGTGTGGGCAAGGCCTTGGCATGGTGCCCAAATCCGCCTGATTGCCTCACTCACAACAGCTTCTATGCGTTGCCCTGGACTTGTTCATCCCCAGCTATGCTGGGAACGCTGGTCATTTCCCGGCATTGGCTTTGTCCATTGTCCTGAGTTTGTCCTAGACTTGTTCCGTGCCTGCTATTCTGGGAACTCCGCTCATTGGTTTGTGCGCTACTCTGAGCTTGTGAAAAAAAAAGAGCTTCTTCTGTACGTTGCCGTGGACTTGTTCCACTCGGCTAGATAGCCGGGAACTCGCTCCTTCTCATCCTTGGCCCTGAACTTATCACCCGCGAACGAAGTGAAAGGGGTGATAATGTTTTTGTTGAAGATTTAAGTATATTTGTCTGTCCACCCAATAAGTGGTCGAAGGAGTGGAGCAATATTCATAATTTTTTGTAGGGAGTTTGGTGAGTAGACCTAGATGTGACCCATGCCAAAAAACTAGACCCAACTGGCCATAATAAATGGTGGCATTGAATTTTCCTCCATCGGGGCGAATTTGCCTCTACTGCGGCAGATCGTCTTGCACCGCGAGGCGTTATATTTTTACCTGTGTTATTATTGAAGAGGGAATATGTGTTCTCTGGGAATGAGGCAGTGCCTTAGCCTCGTTCATCATAAATGACTTTTGGCCCGTACCGCTGGTGATTGTCTTATGCCACCGAGGCGTTCGAGTTTCACCCTGGTTCTGCTGGGATTTCTGCACTGTGCGGTGTCTCGTACTAGACTGCGAAAGAACTGGGGTAAGGCCTCTGACGATAGCTACCTACACCTATCTTCTGCGGGATTCTCGCTAGAAAGGCACACGCTAACGCAACTTAATAGCGCATTCTTATAAATCAATTTTACGGCAACGGAAGCTTACTTCATATGTCAACAACGACGTTGACCAAAGCGTTCAGTGGCTGAAGGGTCACACCGCGGTTAAGAGCTGGCAACCTCAAGCCTCAAACGATTCCATGCCTCTTCCTACATTGCTCTGAGCTTGTTTCTCCCAGCGACCCCTCTTTTGACCTGAACTTGTTCGCCCCGGTTACGCCGGGGTCCCTGTACAGCTTTTTGCCCCATTTCAAAAGCGAAACACTGATAGTGATGCCCTGGGCAGATACTACCTGGTACCTTACCTCAGCAGTGGTCCCGCTAGGTAATGGTAGGTATGCGTGCAAGATATCTTACGGATCATTGTCCTGAACTGGTTTTGCCCGGCTACGCCGGAGACTCTCCCCTCCACATCTTGCCCTGAACCTTAGGCGTCCCACCTATGCTGAGAGCGCTACGCAGCTCTGCTCTGTGTCTCACGACAATTGCGTAATTCTGGTAGTGATGCACTTAGCATTCACTACTTTGCTTCTTACCGCAGCGGTGTTTCCGCTTACATATACCCTATATCTATAGTTGCCTATATCTCTTTAGTTGCTCTGAAATAGTTTCGCCCGGTTACGCCGAAAACTTCCCAATCCACATCGTTTGCCTTGAACTGGCGTCGCTCCAGCTACGCTGGGAACGCTGCACTGCTCGGTCTCTCGATCACGACAAAATACGAACCACCTCGCCCCAGCGGTGTTCCCGCTAGAAAAACAAGCATTATCTCTTACCTGCCGTTGCCCTGAACTATATAGTTTCATCCGGCAACGCCGGTAATTGTGCTATCCACATTGTCGGCACTGTACTTTGTCGCTCCAGCTACGCTGGGGGTGCTGCCATACTCAGAGCATCGCATCAGACTGTGAGAGATCTTGTATACCCACTCATTCGCTTCAGCGGCACGCCGCTAGGAACGGTACTCCAACCTCTTGGGTCAATCAGCTATATAGAAACCCGGCAGTAGATTATCTTATAACTCTCAAAAGCGTCTGACGAAGTTATTTCTTTGACCAAATGGTCTCACGTCTGTTACAGGTTGGTAAGCCCAAGCTACGTAGGAACACATCGCGTTACGAATCTCCCTTGGACCTGTTCGCCCGACTTTGCCGGAAATGCTCATTCGGTTTCGCCTCAGGAGCAAAACCTTTAACGTTACCCCGGCTTTAGACATCGCACTACTGCTTGGCCGTTTCCCTGCCAGAAACGTCATTGCTAACGCGACCATCTGGATCAATGTTACCTATTCATAGCACGACTACCGAGTTGCTGCCGAGGTCTATAACTGCGTGGACTGAATGGTTTCCAGTGTCTAAAGCGAAGCTATCCCGTCGGCCTTACGGGGCAGTTCTTCACGGAGGAGGTGTCTCCCTGATTGGGCTCTCGTTGGACGGCGACTCACCATTCCACAGCCCATGCCTATATATCTTTACCCTGAGGAGTCTCTGGCGCACTAATGTGTCGAATATTTCGGAGCCTTAAGATCTCCAATCTACCCCTCCAGTACCCTCTCATTCTAGCGGGTCTGTTCACAGATACGCTACACCGTAGCCCCAATAGTTATGTCCATACTTAGGACACTAGCCACGTCCTCGTACCATGAAGATACATTGCTATAGCTCAGGCATGAGCTGGCATTATCGGGACACCAGTCCCGCCACCTGCTTTAAGCTCACTGTTAACTCGCCCATGCTCTTATGGTCTACAGACCTGTTCTCGGAACAAGATTTAGGCAGTTGTTTCAGCTTCTGGAGCTCTAAACTTCATTCAGGTATCAGTGATCTTCCGTTTGTTACGGAAGTACCTCCACACTCCGTTACTACGGCTCACCCTATTACCGTACCCTCTAGGGTTGTTGCAACACTTCCCGAAACCAGTCACATCTATACGAGATCAAGTTCACTCGTGTTCTGGGGCTCCCAAATGTTCTCATAATATAGCTACTTGCCTTGACTCTTGACTCCACACTTTAGCTTTTATATCCTAATATGCTCTTACTCCGTACAGCGATGACTTCTACCTTGTATTTGTCATTATACGCACCCGCGTGCTTCGCATGAGGTAAAGATACCTCTGTGACCTCTCAGGGAATGAAAGCTCAAGCATCGGTCCCCTCTACGACCTTTATTTTCAACCCGCGGTACCTATCTCCGTCAATAACCTTTCCTCCACTGGTCACGGTCCATGAGGCAAGACTCAGTTCTAGCAGAAGTTGACCGAGGGTCACCATCGTCTTAATCTCGAGGCCTTAAGACCATAATGTCAGGGCACCCAGCCCTGAGTATACTCGCCACCTGTTGTTCCAGCTTATGTTACGGGCTATCTACATCAGTGATCGCGTTTCGGTCTCGCATAGCTCTGCTAGGAGACATTTTCCACTTGCGGGCCCTGCAGCGTCCTTAATTCAGGCAATCACGTTCGAACAATCCCAGGCTCCTATTGGACGCCCAAAGTTCTGGAAATCCCGTGACTCCTGCCTCGGGCCTCTCGGCCCAGAACCTTGTCATCCGAGTCCCTACCTTCAGACCGGGCCCTGTGGGAATCTGTTGACCTTATACTATTACACTACTCACTTCCCCTAGAACCCAATGGGGTAGAGACTGGTATTCTCGTTCCCAAGGAATCTGCTCCCTACAGCTCTTGATATGCAAATACTGCCCAGAGTCTGGTAGCTACCGTAAAGTAGTGAAAACTGAGTTGTATTCGACAGGCTGGGACTTATATGCATTGGCTAATCTCTGCCTTCACAATCTGATCTCTGTTCGTGTTCACACCCATATTTTTACCCGTACGGGCCGTCGATAATAGGTCCTGCATGGTGTCAAGTGAGCTGGAGGTGAGAAAGTATGCTTGTGACAAGCCAAGTGTGCCGGAAAACGCCCTTTTTCTCACCATAAGCGAACTTGACACCGTGAATGCCGCCCACCTCCCCAACGCGACCAGATGAGTGTATGGGCATGGAGAGGTGAGCCAGCTCAACCCCCGAGATAGACGCCAGCCGGCGGACTGGCTGCCGCGTCACCTGGCTGTGGGCTGCGCTGGCTTGGCTGACCGCCGTTGAGCCTGGCGGAGAGCTGTTACGTGTGACGGCGGCGTGGCGGACAATATGAAAAATTTTTCAAAAAGGAACATATATAATAATTAATCCCTATTCCCCCATTTGAAATGCTTATAGAAGTAATCAGACTGAGCAGAATTGTTGCAATTGAATTAGAATTCCCACTTGTAAAGTGGATCAGATGTAAAGGGCAGTAGGATCCTCTGGGCTAAGTCCTGTTCGGTGTTAAGAATTCGTATATGGTGAGAAAAAGAGCGTGTTCCGGCGTCCTTATGCTTGTCACAGGCATATATTGTGGTGAGCCCTTTCCCTGCCACAATTATATGGGCCGCACGAACCCAGGTCTATCCCGAGTGCCTTTTCCGCTGGAAGTGTAGCAACTGGCCGCAGCTTTTGCTGACGAGGTTACTTTTTTGAAGTTAGGTAGGCCTTCCATATTACCCTTTCTGTTCTGCTAGGTTTGCTGCTGATCGACGTGGCCAACCTATTCCGCGGAACTCCTATACAATCCTTCTGTAGTCTCTTCTTCTTCATTTCATGCTTTGCGCCTTGTTTCCTTGCCCGTAGTAGCGCACGTGGCTACGCGACAAATTATGTGGTATTTGAATACTGTACCATCATCTCTGTTGGAACGCCTGAGTAGCGGCTACGGAGATTAAACAAATTATATATAGCCTAATAATAAGGTTAAACAAGTATATAAGTATGTAATATAATAACAATGATAATAATGATACTTGAGCACTTGTCAGTGGTAATTACAGAATTGATTTTAGCCAATTTTAGGTCATTTTACTGTCTTACGATTAGATTCAAGTAGGCATTGTCCACAGTAGTTGATATCTATTTATGAGTTTGTGTTTCTTGCTGGTCAACACAATTTGTTGCATCACCGAGAACAGTTGACATATATTGAGGTCGCACTGTTGACTGGAAAAGATTTATTAAAGCTAAAGAATTTACCGTCTGCCTCACTTGAAAATTTTGCTTGGCAGTCAAGTATTGCGCGGTCTATGGATGGGCTATAGGATTAGGTTAGGCATGCTCGCCGATCCTATGTTTTGGGGAGCAGGACCCCCTGGGGGATCGTGTAAGTTACTTTAGCCTTAGCTTGGCCTTCAGGACGCCTGTCTTTCGTTCCCGCTAGCCCACTGACGCTGGCGATATTGCAGATATGTCCGCTGTTCTTGAGGATGGGGGTAACTCGGGGTGGCTTTGTTGTTTATTGCTGTGGTTTTGTTGTTGGTTTCTTGATAGCCAACTACGTACCTTCCAGTTGGGGAGTTGGTGGGCTACTTGAAGTGTTTAATGGTGCTTGCGCTCAGGTCTGTGCTTGCCTCCCTGACCATGGTGCTCTCTATCTTAGGGTTGTTCTGGCTGGAGGGAGTCGCAAAAAATAAGTTACCCTCATGCATGGGTTCCATCTTTCTATTGACGTAGCTAGCTACTGTGTGTCCCTTCTTTCTTCTTTGGTCGGAATCACTTTTAGCGTGAAGACGGAGTCATAAACTATTCAGTTAATTAATATAGTAATTTAATGTTGAAGTGCTGATATTGGTATTTCCGACCATAAAAAACAAGGGCAGAGTTATGCAATTTTAGTGCGTGTGGGTTTCCTTAGTTGAAGGTGCGGTCAAAGTTGACTTTGCCATTACGCCATACCTTTTTCTTGTTCATGCATTTTTTCTTGTATGCGCCCTTTTGTTCTCGTAATTAAAGTGCAATAAGTGAGTGCCTTAAATTCTATTATGGACCATTAGGCTAGTAGGTAGCTACCTACCATCTTCCATTCTGCACTCCCATTGCCTGCAACGATATGCCATCAACCGCCCGTATTGGCGCCAACTCTGCATAGCTACGTAAGAAATGCTCCGTGCCTGATATCTATGAAACACCGAGCAATTCATATGTTAATATAGCTAGCAGCTGCTAGAACTAATCTACAAAAAATGTGCAGCTGTGTGTTATGTTCTTATAAATCCTTCTGCTGTTGCAGCACTTGTCATGTCGTAATTTCTAATCGTTCTTTGGTTTCTTCATTTGGGGGCAGCAAAGCACCACTTTTAATGTAGAGCATGAAGATAACTTTACTTCGTCATATGCAAGAAATAAATCAATTTTATGCCAGTTTTCCCCCCTCTTTGATAATCACAGGCTTGGACGTTGCTCAGCTAATGGAAGATTTTACTGAGGCTTAGACGTTTGTACTGTCAGATAGGATTCCTTTCCTCTTCTATACCAGTGACTCTTCCAGTGTTTGTACCTGGGACTTATCGATCAGGCAGCAGAAACTGTACCATCGCCCCTTGGCATATAAATGCAATGGGCATTTATATTTCCAGAGATTTAGTAACTTAAGTAATTCTTTACAAAGGTTTGGGCATACCTACCTTCTTACTGTACCCGTTTTCTCTTTTTCATGATTGATGTGAAACCATTGGCTGGGTGTTGTACCATCTTAGGAACGTTGAAGCAATTTTGCTTATCAGGTTGCACTGTCGGATGACCCAGTTGGACTCCGACTCCTGTGTCTAGCCAGTTTTGGACTTGGACCCATATATGTCAACTTTTCTGAACTAAATCGATCAATTTTCTCAAATTCCCAGGCTAAGCCAGTTTGCAAGTTCTACTCCTGACTCCAAATATGTTTTGCCGTACATGCAGCTATGTAATACTAGTACATGTCGTGCAGGCGGGAGAGTCAGTGTCCTCTCAGCTGCTGTATGTGTCATGGCAGAGCTAGCCTACTTGTGTCACAGTGTCAGTGCTGAATGCTAGGGCAGTGCCAACGAGTGGTGGTAGTCCCGAGTCTCACGAGTGCTGGGGTCATCTGCTCATATATGAAGATGAGTGTATCCGCAATCTGCTACTCGTAGTGCAGAGCACTCGTAATTCCTGCTTCTACCTTATATATAATCCCTATGATCCTAAGGTCGTTATTTAGGTAACAGAAGAATTAGCAACACACAGGAAGTCAACTAAGGAATCAATCTTTCATCACCGGTCTGGTGTTTCTCCTTCAAACTAATAAGGAAAATTTATAAATTGTCTTTTAATTAATATTTTTATGCTTATTGCAGACCGCCTGGACCTCCACGGCGCCGGTTTGGTGGACTGCACAGAGCTGGAGGTGCAGGTCCTCCCCCCATGGCAGGCGGTGGATGAGGAAGGTAGATGGGAAGCCAGTTAAGCCCGAGCTCTCTTGTTGCTGCCCCTAAAGCGTCTGCTTTGCCGATCTAAGTAACTCCATACTCCGCGTAGCTTCATGTACTGCGTCATTACTCCTCTCTGTATCGTTTTTGTCTTTTTCTTGTAACTGCTTTATTTAAAAACTCTAGGTTCAATGCTGAACACCGGAAGCCTCGTGCTCAGTTTATTTCCCCAGTTTCCGGCAAACAGTGCTGATTTTGCTACATTAATTTTCTTTACGTTATTCTTCGTCATAAATTTGGATTTGTTCTTGATCTGGATCATTATCTCTTGAGATGAAAGTCTTTCATACCTATTAACTGAGCGAACACTTCTAATTTTGCCGTGAGAGACTTGAAACAATTAGGAGGTAAGTGCAGATACTGTGTTGCCGCTGGCGTGGTTGACACGTGCCTGGGAAGTTACGGGGTATGAGACGCACATATCGGTGTGGCAGCAACTTCTGAGTGTCACTAACTGCTTCCCACTGGTCTATGTCTGCTGTCTGTAACATCTCTACAGTTTACTGTAAAGTGTACTTTGTTCAGCAGACGTGGACCTGGTCGCTGAGAGTCGTTTTTTTTAATAACCCCAAAACGCGTTTTTTACATTTTGAGAGAGTCTTTTCACAATCACCTTATTTGAAATCTGTACATACACCATTCGTATGTTTTTTTTTTTGCATCAGTGCCGGTTAAAATTGCCGGATGAGATCTACAGCCATCCCGTTTATCCATCTTAGACTAACTTTTGATGTCTAGTCACGATTATTTTTTATTTTTCCTGTAACTTTTCTTTTGGATGCCCTTTTTTTCTCTGTTGGCGTCCTTCACATCACTCCCTTTCCCTACTCTGTAACAACGTTCTCGACAATAGTGGTGACCTAACTCATGTGGAAGCATTTTCAGTTCGAGCGGTAAGACTCTCAGCGACGGTCCCGGTGTTGCTGCAGCGGAGGTGTCGCACTGAGGAGGAAGAAGCAAAGCTTAGTTTTGCCAATATTGATTTGCTTCTTCCTATTTGCAGCGCTTTATGATGTTGCGTCTGTAAAAACCCTCCATGGGTTGGGATGCGATTGAATCGCTGATCCTCTGCTAAGGTAAACTGGGATCTTATTAGCTTGTCACAATTTCATTTTATTTTTTTCTTGTAGCTAGTGAACTAGATCATTTTGCTTATCGTTATGTTTATCCGAGCCGATTGTGTTTGTTTATTGAATGCCTTTCCTTCTATGTCTGCAGTATATACTAATGTTGAAATGCTTTTCAAGTAGCTATTAGCTGTAGTGACTTTTCGTATCAGCTGATTTTTGTATTTACTTACCGTGATGATTTTTGACGTTTGACCATTGTGCTGTCGCCTGCAGCTTAACTGCTACAACCGGGCGTTGCTGAAAATAAAAAAGAAATGGTCCTCAAGAAAGTCTGTACATATAGGCTATTGCGTATTAGTAGCAGTCTCCATCCACTTCCAAAGAAGCTAGCGAACTAAGTTTATAATAAATTCCACTGTAAATTGCATTCTCTGTTTTCTAGAAGATGATGTGATGTAACAACATTATACAACATTATTGTTTTTTGTCTTGATATTTAGCGTTTGGCTTGATCTTTTTTTTGCTAAATTAGATTGCACAGTGAGATGTATATAGGTAGTTAGGTTTTAGTTAGGTCGCATCGACGGAGGTTAGCTAGCTTGAATCAGTTTGTATTGAAAAGTTATAGCTAAAAGCTGACTTATTTCGTAGTCATTTTATTATATCTGTTGCACTGCATGTGTTGGCTTTTCAAGAAGTGTTAATGAAACATACGAACATCTTTTATGCACAGAATGAAGTGATGCATATGAAAAATTACCCTAGAGTAAATGACTATATATTGGTCTTTTTACCCCAGGGCAATACAGTTGCAATATCTGTTGCAATCACCAAGCATTTGCAGGACTTGCTGCGAAACAACTGCATTTAAATTTTAGTTACTGGATTATTTCATAGTAGGTACGCATTTATTGCATCAGTGGAATAAGTCACGCAAGGTGATGCCGAAAGCTATGACTCTAATAATTTCATTTCGGCGGTACAGCTGCTGAAGAAAGAGAAGGAAGGGCTTTATTGGCTCGTATGGATGCTGTCTGTGTTTGCTTGGTATTTTGGAAATATGCTTATCTATTTTATGTTCCTTCCACTCTTGGGTCATTGTTGCTCACAAGGAGTCTTCCTCTCAGGGGGCATAGGCTGGGCCATAGGGTTAGGTTAGTTAGTCTCGCCTATCCTATGTTATGGGGCCCGGCAACCCCAGGGGGCTCGTGTAGGTTACCTCAGCCATTAGCTAGGTCTTCGGGACATCTGGCTTTCGTGCCCACTTTGCTTCCTTCCCAATTTCGTACTCCTACTTGCTCATGCTTTATTCTGTTCTTCCTCTTCTTTCCCGACTTGCTTTTCTCATGCGCGTTGATCCTATGTGGGAACATGTTCGTGCATGGGTTCCCCGTTTCCGTTGACGTACTATGTGTCCCTTGCTCTTTCCTCTGTGATATCGTTCTGCTCCGAAACTGAGGCTTAAACTTTCTGACTATAACTCACCAACCACAAGGAGACTTGAGCTCTTAGTATTAGCTAGTTATGACAATCTAACTGCTAGGATGGTGTGGATTGTTCAGGGTTTTTGATAGATCTGAACCCTACCTCTCTCTTGTGTTATTCTTATCGGTCAGTAGCTGTTAGGTAGGCTCATTCCATTCTTCGGTTAAGCATGGTCGCCACTCCCACTTTATACCAAAATCTCATAACATGTCTCTGTGTAAATACATATGTGCCGAAAAAAGATGTGACCTCGTCACACTTCCAATGTTTCCAGAGTTCTCGCCATATTTTATTGAAGATATGATAAACGTTTTGATTGAATATAGTATAAACGCTTTCCTGAAAGTTTCTATCTCCTTTCACT
>LQNS02000226.1:5020435-5031872 GCA_001587735.2 Parhyale hawaiensis
CCATTGAGTAGCTACTACGGCAGTGAGCGCCAGTTATTAAAGTGATTCAATTAAGGCATGCATTTATTAGTTGAGAGGAAAGAAGGGTCCTATAATCTGGCACACATGCACCCCTGTGACACGACAAGGGAAGCTCCAGCCTGGGGGGGGGGAAGGCAGCCTGGAGCCTCCAGCTATTAGGGTAATAACCCAAATGAGACAAAGACTGAGTGCCTGTGGCCACCTCTCTTATGGAGCTAAGGAGGAGAGGAAGTGAGGCACACCCTTCTCACAAAAGCATAGTTACCACCTAGAGTACATCTTGAGTTCCTACTGTGAGATTCCTAGCTCCACCCAAACAATTCCTCCTACATAATACCGCACTCAATGAGGCATGTGCCACACAATCCTCAAAACTGAAGCCAAAATAGACTGGGGTGGGATGAATAATGGTGTGACAGAGTTAGTAGGTTAGTATATAAAAAAAATTCTAAAGATCTAAAGAGAAAAAAGTTTGCCAGTTGCATTTAAGTACTGGCCAAGGGCACCGACTATGGCAAACTGCACTGCCTCCGCAAAAAGACCCCCTCCAAGAAGGTTCTGAAGACAGGGAGCTACACCCAGCAACTCTAAAAAGCGTTGTGTCACCTACAGCCGTTCCGATACACAACAAGGATTTGAGTTGCGCGTTGCTCGTACGAACGCCTAGTGTGGCCCCTGCATTACGGTGCTGTAGCTGTATCGTAGTACATTATTACCTCCGCCAAGGAGGTTACCTATGTTTTCGTCGTGTTTGTCTCTTTGTCTGTCTGTCACCAAGATAACTCAAAAAGTTGTGAACCGATTTGGACGAAATTTACTGGTATTGTTAGGTATGTTAGGAGAAACAGATGATTAATTTTTTGGTGAAGATATGTCCATCCGTTTGTTTGTTTGTTTGTTTGTTTGTTTGTCTGCCTCCATTTTCTCAATGCCATAACTCAAAAAGTTATGGACGGATTTTATGAAATTCATATGAGTTGTTAGGTATATAACGAAAAGTAAATGACCAAATTTTGGTAATGATCCGTTCGTTCGTTTGTCACTGTTTTTAATTTTATGATTGTTAGCACAAGAACTCAGAAAATAATGAATTGATCTTTATGAAATTTATAGGAGTGGTCAGTAATGTTAAAAGACATAAATGATTAAATTTTGGTACAGATCAGTTTGTTCGTTTGTATGTTTGAATCAGGTTTGTCATTACGTTTGTTAACAGTATAACTCAAAAAGTTTTGAACGGATCTTCAAGAAATTTGCACAAGCTATTATTACTATCAAAAGGCACAAATGATTAGATTTTGGAGTTTATACAAAGAAAATTATGGTTTCAGAGTCAACTTGAATTTTTTGCTACCGTTGCCTCACTTGGCGGAGGTATGTGCTCTCAGAGCGCTCTAGTTTTACTTATGCAGTTCAAGTCAACAATTCCAAGCATGCTCAGATAAACAGGGGTCACTGCATGTATGCTTTGGACTATCACCAAGAAAAGGACCACACAGCAAATTAGAAAAGATTAAATAATACAGAAATTTTCTTAAGCTGCTGCTTTTAGCAATCAACACTTAACATGTATAATTACACATTAATTTATTATTTTGTGCTTATGAATGGTGAGAAACTTATTTCGATGCACATACAGTATTCTTTAAGTTACTCTCGTTGTTGACGGTGCAGATCTACTGTCGGTTTATGTCTTTCCAAAAGACTAATTGTGAAGTTGTGTGAACTGAAACGTTCCTAAGTGACCTGCTAAGATAAACAATCAACAAACGTGCTGCACTTCCTGTTACGCAAATGCTCACAAGTTTCAAATAAGTTGTATACTGATAATACTGTAGTGATGAATTGTTCGATTGCGTCAATCATGACTTAAGCTTGCATAAGTAAGCGTGACAATATTAAAAAATATGAGTCTTCACCAGAGATAGGTTACTCTCAGCCACTACAGAGGAAATATCTGAGAGTTTCTCTGAATTGATGGGTTTATGTTATGCAGAAGTCTATGAAAGCTAGGCAAGGCTCTTTCTACAACAGAAATAAGTCAAGGGAAGCCGCTATTAAACGTACAGATTGGAACGCGGGGAGGAAGGGTGAGAGAGGTGAAAAAATCCAAACATTGTTTGTTCCTCATATGCGTATCCTCCTAAGACATCCTTAATTCAGTTTATATAACCTGATACCAGCCTCCTGCGGATAATATGATTGATATTGTGGTTATTCAGTGTACAGACTAACATCTGTCGCTTGCGATATTTGCCTGCGTATAAGAATTTCAAAAATTTTTGAAAACAGTGAAAGAACTGAACTGCCATGCTTCATGCAGACAAACACGGCTGAACAGTTGAATAAAATTTTCAACTTATCAAGAATTCATTATAGGGCGCAATATGCTGAAAATCATGCACAACAGAGAAAACGGTAATATCAAAGACATTGACTTCAAGACAGATGTATATTTTTTTAACAGAGAGTGAGTGATTCTTTGATAAGACCATATAATGCTGGGCGTTTGGTTACGTCCAAGAAACGTATACAAAACTAATCATAACAATCCATCATTCATTGCCATGGCGGCTGTAATATCCCATCGCGACGAAACAAAGTACAGATATGACGGTTGTAATAGAAACACCGCCTTACAAAACTTCCCCTATAAAAATATTAGATTAAATAGGAGTTGTTAATGGTCACAAGTAAACGCATCAAACAGTTTCAATCAGTGGCTCAGTGTAGATATGGCGGCGGTAGGAAATTGTGTCGTGACAGGTACATCGAAAAACTGGTTCCAAAAGCGGCGTAAACGCAGCAGATCCGTTAGTCATGGCAGCAACAGGCTTTACGTGATTCCTATACAGTAAAAAAACATTAGTTTCTGTGTACTCTCACGTAACGTTTCGTATTGACTTTCTCTAGGTTAACTGCTCTTTGTAGTATGTAGATATGACTAATTTATCTTATTTTTGTTATTATCATCCGCAAACGAAGTGAGAGAAGTGATAATGTTTTCGTTGATGATTAAGGTATATTTATATGTATGTATACATATATTTGTTTGTCTGTCCAGATTTTCCACCCAAAAAGTGGCAGAAGGAGTTCAGCAATGTTCACAATTTTTTGCAGGGAGTCTAGGGACTTGTCCTCGATGCCACATATGCCAAAAACTAGGATTAGCTGGCCATAAAAAATGACGGCGATGAAACTTGCTCCCACAGCGGGTGATGGTCTTACGCTACGAGGCAATTTTCATGTACACTGTCGTATTTGTTTTCCTACATTAATTATTTTACATAATGAAAAAATAACAACTTAATTCCATGTTTGGGGATGCTCGTTTCTCGCCAATTAATCCTATACCAAACAAAACATTGCGATGCTGCTAATAATACGCCTCGGCTGTACTTTCATAGAAATATCTCCCCGAAGACAATGGAAAACTTAGGATAGGTTTTAGGGGCCAATGGGTCACGGGCAGTCTAGTAATATACAAAATTCACCCCAGTATTGAAGCGCTGCAGTCACATTCTGGAGTACTCAGCTCGACAGCTTCAGGCCTTAGCACGGTCGGCGCTTGCTTCTTTACTGCACCATCGTTTCCTGCACAGCAGAAACATTAGCTGTACATATAAAATGGAAATATTTATATTTTTTTCGAGTACTTATGAACAGCAAAGTTCGCGGCAGAAAGCGAGAGGAAGCTTATCACTATAGGAAGTTATAGCTAATACAATGCAATGCCTCATCGTCTGGCTCGTCAGCCGGCGTCTTCGATTGGCCGCTGAATGATAATAAAACTTCAATGCTTCACTTATCCGGCACTTCAGACAGAAACGTTGGCTTTGGCACTCTGGATGGTTTGCAGCGATTAGGCGCAACCCGATTGCGTTGGGTCGGCTGAAAACTCGGTACTACGGAGCAAAATGGAGATTTGAAAGTCTCATTGGATATTCGATGGAGAAGCAACGCCTGAAAGTTTATTCAACTAGCGTACATGCCTGCAGACCTTCTGGACAAGTCCCGTTTCGAATCTCAATTTCCCCCGTAAATGAGCTAAGCCAAATCGACATGACCTGTCTTGTCCAGGACCTAGCTGCAGACAGCAACTTTTACTTCACAACTTCAGATCACTTTGTAAGCCAAGTACAGCTGAGGCAGCTGAAAACTTCACATTACTGAGCAATGTTGAGTTTTCGGAAGTCTGAAGGGCAGACAAATGAGGCTTAATGCCTGGAATTCAACTCAGAGGGCGAAGCCGGCGCACTGTCCCAAGTATCGGACAAGTCAAATCTCTAAGGCTTAATTTCACCACCTGTTCGACGACGCCTAAAATATCGCACCAATCTTGCCCACTTGAGCGTTTTAACCTTGTACACCGTGGGAATGTTCGAATGTTTTGCTCTGTCTTCTGTAAAGGAAACAAAAGATCTATGTAGTAAAATTTCAGACGTAGTCACGCGGCTTTTTGCACGTGACATTAGTGACGTTTTGCATAGCTCTTTAAATCTGGAGTGCAGTAAAGGAGAAAAAGCTGTTCACTTTACGGTTGGTTACATAGGAACAACGAAACATTCGGACGCCCGACGAGCTGTGACGGCGTCCACAGACTGTAGTGTGAACCCGGCTATAAAACTTCATTCCAGTTTACTGGGTGCAGGTAGTCGCTGCTAGCGTAGAAATGTCTGCAGCCAGGATACGCCAACTCACGCTCCAATCAAAATGTGGGGAGAGGATGTAATTTGGTTGAGTCACATCAAGTGTATAATTACGATACGTGTGTGACTTACACATTCAAAATATCTTACTTTCTCAATTGATTTTTCAGTAAATGAGATTCAGAGCATAGAAGCACAATCGAGGAATTAGGGCCTGTCATCGCCAGATCTCTCCGTACTACCGCCAAAGGATCTTTAGAGCTAACGAATAGCTGTGCTCGTTGACTCGGAGTTCGAGGTTCGCTTCCCAGCCTGGGAAACGACTTGCGATGCTCAGGATTGCAGCGATAGCGTATCAGACATTCAGTGTCCAGTTCGAGGGCACTAGCCTAACCAGCATATGGCTGGCCAGGAGAGTGCGCAACTGTCGTGCGACTCTTCCGTCTTTAGCGTCATCATTATAACGATCTGCACTCGACTGTATCGATGTTCTCCATTGGACCCTAGCTGCACTAATTGGCGCCAGGAGCCATTGCACGCGGATTTCCTAAGTTGAGGTATGCGGTCCGGCCCACTGTACCTTTGCATTCGTATATAAGGCGGGTAACGGAATTTGTTTTCTTACATTTGCATAGTTGACAGCATTAACTCACCATATTAAAAGGTGCGCTTGATGAAATTGCAGATGGAAAACAAAAAGCAGCAAGAAATCCGAACCAGCAGCTTTTTTAATTTGGTGGCTAGGCTACAACTAAGTGCCCACCCATGCGGTTATTTCATTTACTAACAAGCTTCTTTCCATTCGGTCCGTAACTCTATCGCTACAATGCAACTATGCTCTTCCAAACTTTTGCCAATGAATATTCGCAGCAAGTATTACATGTTGGCCATAATTTTTTGTTACAGAGACTATACAAAATCGGGTGAGGTTTTGAGTAGGCTACTGAAAACACCATAAAAAATGACCGGGATATAAGCGGTGTGCTAATTCTGAAAGTATAAATGCTAGTATTGGTACCCAGGGGTGGTGGCCATTTTCGCCACCAGCTAGCCATCCACAAAAAAAAAAAATATCGCCATTTTACACTATTATAGTTGCGTTACAGATTTCTATTTCTGTTGGCATTGAGAGACAATATCCGAAATGAAAGCGTAAAGTGGCTAAAAAATTGAGTTTCTTTTGCATATCTGTGTCCTCCAACGCTTTTTCGTATTTCAAATCGTTAATATGTATACTCACGTTCCAAAAGATCTCTGCGCTTGTAGCCCGATCTTGTATGTTCGAATCCATACCAAGTTCTCTGGAACTCCGTCACTTTTCGTTTGCTCTCCACAGACGCCAGTAAGTTCATCTCGAAGAAGAATAGCGCCGCTTTTATCTTCTGATTAATGGCTCTGAAGTACGCGGCTTTCGCTGGGTTGATATTGAGTTGGGTTGTTGACGACCTCAAGAGACTTACGTACTCACGGATGCTGTCATCGTGGTTGAGTTTATTAAGCAATATAAGGCCTATGTTCTCCTCTAATAATTCCAGGAAAGATTCACTGAGCTCGATGCCATTAGCTGCTCGTCTGAGCGGAATATATACGTCTCTGTTCCGCTCTGGAAGATTCATATCACGGTTTTTCACATGGGCTGTGTGCGCGTGGGAGTGCCGGGGATGTTGAGAATCTGGTACAGTTAGCGGGCCCAGCCGCCTCCCTCGCATCGTTGTGCGCGCGTTGTGAGGCGGCGCAATGGCATTGAGGCGCATCGCCTCTCCGTTACCGGTGCTCCTCTCGACCTTCGAATCTTCCAAATTTGCGTTGCTTCTTGCAAGGCCGAGCAGCTCTTGCATGTTGGTTCGGATATCCTTCGGGGAGTTGTAGTTGGATCGGAGCAGAGCCCTGCCAATTCTGACAGTGTTGCCCTCGCTGCTCTTCGCAAGCCTATAGTTGTCGTCACGACCACCTCTGCTTGTTTGAAGGCCGTCCGTGATATTCTTGCCCGTACGAATATCCGTGAGTACGTCGGAATTGTGTCTATGCATGTCTTCATTAGCATCTGGGTCGTAGCTCTCCTTGCTGCTGATGCGAGTGTAGTCACCGTCGCCAGGACCGCCACTTCTGTTGTCAGTGCCGCTCGTAACATTGATGCTGTTACTGATTTTTTTCAGTGAGTCGTAACTGTGTTCAGGTTTGTGTTTGTTATCTTTTCTGTCGTTGTTCTCTTTACTATTGCTACGAATATAACTACTGTTGCCTTCATGAGTAGCTCCATTTTTTTCTAGATCGACTGACGAATTCTTTTCGAAATGGAAATCCTTCAGTGAGTCGTAATGGTGTCTTCTCTTGGTTGCGTAACCTATTATATGGTAGGCCTCCTTGCTGTTGCTATGCTCATAGTTGCCATTACTGGGACCACTAGCACGGTACTGATCAGGAGTGCTAGAACTCATATTGAGCCCAATTCCAGTAGAACTACCACCTTTGTTCCGCTCATATGGGATGCCGCTAGCGTTAGCGTGGTAACCACCAGAGACCTTAGTTACATTGTGGTTAGCAACAGAACTTCTCGTGGTAGTGAGGCGAATGCCATCCCTGGTGGCTTTAGTTGAGACATATTTTGTTTTGTGAACGGGGATGTCTCTTTTATATTTTATTTTTCTCCCTTGTCCGTTATTGTTTTTATATTGTTTCCTTAATGTACTGTTGTTTTCGTTTTGTTTGATAACTTTAGAATAGTCATTTCGTTTGTTTATGACGTTGAAGAGTTGGCGATCCTTCGGGAAAAGAGTCGTTTCTGCTGCGCCAAATTTGTTTAAAAGGCTGGAAAAAATATCATTTGTGCGTACAACATCAGTGTCAAGTTCTGTAGCATAGGATACAAAGGACTTTCGGTTTCTCCTATTTCGCACATTCTCTTTAAGTGTATTACTCTCTATTATTATAGGAGCAGCTGGAACGTTACCAGGAACATTTCTCTTTACTGGAAAATCCTCCGAAGACTCATTTTCTGAATTTTCTCTGTCAGGCATCGAGTTCAAATGTGTGTCAACGTTTCGAAACGATAGTCTGTTCAATACAAGTTCTCCGATAGCAGAAAGAATCCGAAATCCTTCGGTCGAGCTTAACAAACCTCGGTCTTCACATTTACAATTTACAGGTCTGTTTTCCTTCTCTGTTGCCGGAGATTCATTCATTTGGGTGGCAGTACCAGTAGTTTTTCTTTTATCAAGATATTCATCAAGCTCAGCAGTCAGTCCATTTCCGATCTTTTCCCGATCGTCCGTAGGCAATCCGATTCGGTTCACAGCTGCTGGCACATCATTAGTCAGAGTTCGATCCTTCGCTCCGCCAATTGTGATGCCGACGCTGCCGCTTGCAGGTTGAAGATGCACAATACCTTGGGAGAAGAAACCCCCGTGACGCCCGTTATATGGAGAGTCTTCTATGGGACCAACTCCACTGGGCTGCATTAATAAGGGATTCTGCCGGTACATTTTCTCAACAGCATTGAAATCACTCGTTACCTTGCCAATTATATGGCTGAAATTAAATGCGCTGCGGACTCTTGTGTTTACTTTCTGCGTATTGTAACCTTTGTCACGGATTTCTGACATAGTAGGTTCATGATTTCGTAGATTTCCGGGGATCTTTGAATCTTCGTCTAAATTTAGCACATTCGAAGTGGTACCTGTTGCCCAAGTGATGTTGCTTAAATGTCTGATGGCATCGTTTATATTCACGTTTTGCTGACGTTTGGAGTGCTCTGTATTGCCATGAACTGTTGCACTCGAGTCCAGTTGCCTGTTATTGAAAATAGTGCTTTTGTTGACATTATCGTCCACAAAAGTACTGCGGTTACGTTCTGAACGGATGGTTTGCTCATGCTGCTCGGAATCACTCATATTGGTGCCTTCTGAATGCTGCGTACTTACGTTCTTAGCAAGGTTTGATGATAACGGGTTTTCGTCTACTTGTACATTTGGACTTAACTCCCCATGACCATCAGCACTGCGTATCGGGGATGAACGTTTTTGCTGTTTTTCTCCTCCATCTCCAAACTTACTAGTATCATTAGCACTCTTTCCATGAGAGCTATAATTGGAAGAGGCTGTATCACTAGTGACAGAAAGGCTACCACGATCTCGTGTCATTGATTTCAATTTGCTGTTTTCTTGTAATATTGAAGAATTTGCAGGACTGTGCCTGGTTCGCAGGTTGGCGTCGTCCCATACAGGGAGTTTCTTTTTCAGGTTGAGTGTAATATTTTTCTGCTTACTACCACTTACGCTGCCATTAATTTTGGTAGAGAAAAAGTTTGGCAGATAGAAGACTAATTTTGGACTGGTTCTTTTTCGTTTTTGCAACTGTTGACCTGAAATTGACCCCGAACGGCTCGACATAATCTTTGTATGTATAATCGACGAGTTTTTCTCTTCTGCACCATCGCCGGAAAACTTATCAGAGGTTTTAAGCTTGTTTGGTACAGAAACGGGAAACAGGTGTTGATCCAGGCGATGGTTTGTGGCAGCATTTATCGCTTTGTCTGCATCTCTCGTAACTCTAATGGCAGAAATATTCTTTAAAAACGCTTCAAATTCGCCCGGCCTGGAGTTGTTGTCCACCACAATGTCATGCCAAAAGGAATGGATGTTATCGACGTGTTTGTGGTGACCAGGAACACTAGGCGTAATTTCAATATTTCTAAACTTAGAATTGGGTCGTTGGTGGTACATCGGCCTGGAATACCAACCATAGTTCCTTCCAACTCGCTGTAAATTCTGGTCAGGTTCAGGTGGTTTTCTTCTTGGTTTCGGCTTATTACGAACAGGATTCCCAATTTTTGTTCCTGAAGACACTACTAACACATGGACTTTCTTGGCGTCTGGATCCGGAATGGCGTGTTCGAGCTTCAGCAGTCGATTGTTGTCACTTGCTGAAGTTGGTACCGCTGCATAAATACTCAAAGTAATAAACACACATATTAGACACACTAGCTGCTTCATGGTTACACGGGTTTTTGCTGCTAACAATAGCCTATTTGAAATTGCTCTTTCGCAGTTCAGATTTCGGTTTAGTGCAAGACGCAGGTATCAGGTTAAAATTATTTTCTTAATCACCTTACTTCATTCGATGTGTATTCCGACCGCCAGTGCATATAATATAATGCAAACACGCTTCACTTACTTCATGAATTATGTAAACAAGCTAGCACGTTCATTTACTAGTGTATTTCAGCAAAACGTTTTTATAAATGCGGTGAAACATTCTCTATCGCATGATAGACTATGAACATTTGCAATACTTATCACTGTTAACAAACACGTTTTACTTCACCATTGGTCATAGGATTATTTAGGGCTTCATTTTAATGAGTTTACAACTGGTACTCTCTAGCACACCTTGCAGAGCATTGAAAATGGAGGAACTCAGGACCGTTGCCACCTACTACATCCATGTCCCGCGCGAAACTGCGCCAGAAATACTATGGAAGCTGGCGAAGACGCTACTGCCGCCAGTGCGTATTTGCCGTTCGCAATACAGAATTTCGCTCGAGCTTTTTGTCGCGAGAGAAATGCACGAAAACGTGAGCAAAATTCCAGATCTGTGTTCTCTATTTCACTCGCTGGTGATGTATTAGCTAGTTCCACATTTCAGTAAGAACTAGGAATCGAATTCAGGAGTGAGGAACGAGTATGCCTGAAGGTAGTTTAAGGATTTTATGAGTCTTATGATTCGGTTCACTTTTCATTTAAACAATGTAAATAGTCTTAATCATAGGTTTGTTACGTGCTTAATTTTACCTTGCCGGTACAAATAACACTATTCGGTATTTTCGATTAGGATGTATGGTGTTTCAAGCATTAACTTAAAAAGTGCTAACCCAACAGAGTTTCCTAGGAATAACACACCTTCGATCTGTAAATAAATGTTGGCACTTAGTGAAATAAGGCTGAATAGCTAACCCTCTGTTCCCGTTAAAAATACAATAAGACAAAGAACTCTCGTTGTAACGTAACACAAGCTAATTAAAATATGGCCAAGGTATCAAATAGACCCTTCAATATTGTGTACATGTGCGTTCTTGCATGAAACTATCTCATTTTTATAATAATTTGCCCCAATTGATTAGGAAATAAGTGTTCTCTCCTTCTTTACCTAGAAACTTTTAATACTGTGCATTTGAAACTATTAATGCTGGGCATTGAAACTTTTAATACTGTGTATTTGAAACTTTTAATACTGTGCATTTGAAACTTTTAGTACTGCGCATTTGAAACTTTTAATACTGTGCATTTGAAACTTGAATACTGTGCATTCGAAACTTTTAATACTGTGCATTTGGAACTTTTAACACTGCGCATTTGAAACTTTTAACACTGCGCATTTGAAACTTTTAATACTGTGCATTTCAAACTTCGAATACTGTGCATTTGAAACTTTTAATACTGCGAATTTGAAACTTTTAATACTGTGCATTTGAAACTTTTAATACTGCACATTTGAAACTTTTAATACTGCGCATTTGAAACTTTTAATACTGCGCATTTGAAACTTTTAATACTGCACATTTGAAATTTTGAATACTGTGCATTTGAAACTTTTAATACTGCGCATTTGAAACTTTTAATGCTGCGCATTTGAAACTTTTAATACTGCGCATTTGAAATTTTGAATACTGTGCATTTGAAACTTTTAATACTGCGCATTTGAAACTTTTAATACTGCGCATTTGAAACTTTTAATACTGCGCATTTGAACTTTTAATACTGTGCATTTGA
>LQNS02000226.1:5033926-5044827 GCA_001587735.2 Parhyale hawaiensis
TGCGGAACTTCTCCTGTTCTTAGAGACCGATTAAATATTTCGAGCAGCGGCTTCACGATGACTGGAGCCATTTCTCTCAGTACACGGGGAGTAAGATCATCAGGGCCAGTGGATTTGTACACACTGGTGAGTTGGTGCACTTGTGAGTTGGTCAGTTGTAAGTTGGTGCACTTTGAGTAGGTGCACTTGTGAGATGGTGTACTTTTGAGGTGATGCACTTGTGAATTGGTGTACCTTTGAGTTGGTGCACAGCAGGGCTAGGTCTTGTAGCGGTTTTTTATTTCTTGCGTTCTTGGCCTCGCAAGTTTAATTTTTTATAGGACTGGCGGCAGGAAGAATTTCGACTATTGCCAGCCTAAAATTTTGAACAATGATCAGCATCATCAGCATTCTTTTCAGCCCAAAATACGAAACAACACCAAAGCTTATGAGGTGATAAGAAGTTACTCTGCAACCCAGGGAAAGAATTAAGTCAATGTTGCAACAACGGAAACGGTCGCAGGGTTGCTGACCGTGAAGCCTACAATATATAAGTTATTCCGGAGCTACACTTTGGAATCGCCACTTTTCACATGGCACAGTCATCGCTTACAGCGACTTGCTGGATGGTGACGTTGTCCCGGCCTCCACTCTGTCGGCGGCCCTGCTCTCAGTTCACAGGGAGGTAGAGGCCTCTTTCATAGCGTGTTTGGAGGTCAACGAAGTGCTCGGCACCTGTCTCCCACCATCTCTCAGTCCGAGTCAATATTGCCACCACTCTTTCGCACTGAGCTTTTGCATTAGTGATCGGGCTACTCTGCGGCCTTGGCTTCCTACTAGCACAGGGCCGGGTTAGCGGTCTCTCCACAGTGCTTGCTCTGTCATGCACGAGAGCAAACAGTATCCCACATGTTTTCGCGTAACGCGCTCCCGACGGCCATCTGCATCTCTAGGAGGACTCCCGATGTGTCTCTATCGTTCTCTTTTCTCAACTTCCCTTTGACTGTCTCCCTCTATATCTCCGTCCCCCTCCGGAACCTCCTCCGCATGGTTAGGTGTCACGACAAAAACAACACTGTTAAAAATATGAGCGCACGTGCGGCTCGCACGTCAGCACGATCACACTGTGATTGGTATCCATGACAGTTTAAGAAACACGTGCAAATTTAATGTCCGCTTGTAAGTTGAATTTGCAATCGTATAGCGTGGACTAGTATAACAATAATTAGTCCAAAAGTGAATGGTCTTTAAAAGACCTGGATAGCGGATATCAGAAATCGTTGCTTTAGAATAGTACGATGGGATGGCGAATATTGCTGTCATATGGCCGCGCCCACCTACAGAATGGTAAGATGGGAGGGCGTATATTGCAGATATGCGGCCGGGCCCATCTTCAGAATGGTATGATGGGAGGACGTATATTGCTTATATAGAGCCGCGCCCAGCCCTAAACTAGTGTGATTGAAGGCATGATATCACAACTGAAGGTATGATGGGAAGGCGTATATTGCTGAAATAAGGCACATGTGACTCCGTCACTCAACCGAACAAATCATTACTCCATTTTAGCATTATATATTGCAGTAGAGCTTAGTACTTGCCGGTTTATGTGGTGCGCATATTCAGTACTCTTAATTACTGTTCTTGCAGTCATTTTTATCTTCTTATTATGAACCATGAGATTGTATTCCTGTAATGAATGGTTGCGAAGCTAAGAATTACGGTATATAGAACGTCAGCCTAGCACCGCACGACTGTATCGCATGCGCTGTTACTAATGATTTTCCGTGTATTTGATGTTAGTAGGAAATCATGTACAAGTTAAGGATTTCTTGTGGATATATAGAAAAATAGCACTGTCATTAGTGATATATATATGCTCTTTTAAGTTGGAAAACGAGGACCCATAACCTAATAATCCATTAGTAGAGAGGAAGTTGTAAAATATATTCATGTGTTGTCTAAATTCATTAAATGTTACGGTACTTATTCATGGGCTGTTAATATATTTAAAGTTAAAACCCGAAGTTACCGATGTGTCAAGATACCGCTGCTTGCCTTTTAATGTTCTTTAACTTAATATTGGCTTACAAGAACTGGTGGTCTTCATTGCTCGAAGCGCATATGTGATATATGCCGACCTGGTCGAGGTAGGGAGGTATGGATGTTGCACCACACTTTACATGTTGTGCTCGTGTAAAATGTATTGCAGGTAGATACTACCTATTTTATTTTAGTAGTAGTGGAGCTACTCTGATCAATGGTTATTTTTCCTACCGAAGTGGAATATAAGCTCTCATCTGTATTATGTTAAGTGGAAGATTATAGGCTGCAGTTTTAATGGCGCAATGCTGCTATCTTATGATGGAATTGCAACCTCGAGCTCGTCTTGAACTCTAAATGGGTATTGATGCAAATTCAGAAGGGCATTTTACTACCTGTGAGGTGCACTAGTTGGCACTAGAGTCCTTGCGGAAACGTACAGCCCGAAGCGTATCAGAACTTTCGCAGCACGAGTCCGGAACTCACTGAGCCCTTAACGAACGCTTCGCCCGACAGCAACACTACTCTGCTGCCTATATACGGTACCACTTTTGCTCTGCTATTGCGGGCATGAAATATTACCGTATCTCAAGGGTGAAAAAAACCGCATGGTGGTGTGACATCTGCGTGCACCTGGCAGGTGGAGGCACAGCATCGGCAGCAATCACAGGTAGTGACAGGTACTCTTGTCAGGCTATGCCAGCCAGCTGGCCAGTTGACCTCTGGTCATGCTGTAGAGAGGTGGTGTGTTGCTGCGTTGAAGTCACCGTGGGCCCTTGTAACCCATGTTCTTTTTTCCCCATGAGCCAGATATTTTTAAATCAAAGTACTGTAAGCCAAACTCAATGACCAGATGTGAATGGTTTATTATTGATAATTAAGGAACTAAAAGAATCCGGTAACTGCAGTGAATCTGTCGTAATATTGGAGTGCTTCCGCCGAGTCGGACCAACAGACGAAAAATAATTAATTTGTGACTCTGCAGTAACTTCGTGCAATGGAAGTGAAGTGTAGACTGTGATACCGTAATATTGTTGCTTTGCTGTAACAAATATTAGTTGTTTACATAGAAATATTTGCAAGTATGTGATACACGCGACTCCTCTTTAGTCTCATTGAATGTTTAGAGCTAATTGACTTGCAGCAAGACTGTTAAAAGGCCAATGTGCCATCACTTCCAATGGCATATTGGCATATTTGGGGTAACTTCACTCACTGCTAGCAATTTTATGGGTGAACGAGTAAGAATATGCTTGTAAATATGTTGCTGTTAATGTTAATCACGGAGACTATCTTATACTTATTGTATGATTTATGAGTACAAGTTATTATTCACGATCCATAGTGCAAAAAACAAGTAGGAGTTGAAACACCGTGAAATACTGCAAGTCTATATCTATCAGTCATCTTCATTAGCCAGAACAAAAGGATTAGAGAATTTTATATGGGGAAAAGTTGCTGCGTACAGTAGTTAGTTATTGTCAAAAGATGAACGGCCTATTGCACATATAATTTATAATTGAGTGCAAAAATCTTTTCTCGAGTTGTTAACTTTTTTATTCTGAGAATGGTTAACTTAGATACAGAATTTAGAGTTTAATTCAATATAAAAAATAAATTTAATTTATTTAATGCTTCAAAGATGATTTGTTTTGACTTTGTAGTGAGATATATTTCAAGTGACTATTCCTATAAATACCTAAGTAGTTAATATAGCGAGGATTTTATAAAAGGATATTGAGAGATCTGTACAAGACTTTCGCGACCGTAATACACGAACTGCACAGGACGTATGTGTGTGCTATGCTGGACCATGCTGACCTTGAACACCGCATATTGCTGCAGTATTCGTTAAGGGCTTGAGGTGACCCGAATACGTTTGCTAGTCGACTGCCTTTTCTAATTGGGATATAGGCAGTGCCTGCGTTGCATGCAAGCAAGCTAGAGGTCACGTTGGTTGGACTTGCTTAGCTATTTGTGGATGAGGCAAAGCCGTCTTGGCTGGCTACTTATCGTCATTGGTATTCAGTTCAGTTAAGCTCATAATGTGTTTACCCGATGCTTCTCAGAGTCCTTTTAAAAAAATTGGATTTCTGCAAGACGTTTGCTTTGAATTTGTGACTTTCAAGACTTTTTGGTGAAAATTGCGGGCTGCGCATGCCTTCTGTTGGTATGGTGCTTAATGAACTCTTCTTTTTCCTTTCTTACTTATCACTTCTTTGTGTTCACTTGTATAAATGTAAATGTCCTTGGAGCGAAATAATAAAAAATAAAAATTGTTCCTTATTTTGGTGAGCATTTAGTTTTTACGACTTATTATGGAGAACAATGATGGAATAAAGAGAAATTAGAGAAGCACTCTGAAAGCGCATACCTCCGCCTAGCAATGCAATGTCTGCAAAAAAAATTCAAATTGGTACTAAATCCAAAATTTCTTTTTGATCATAGTCAAAATCTGGTCAGCGGTTCTTCTTAATATTCCTTGTAGTTTTTCTAAGTTTGTTGAAGATCCGTCTATAACATTTGGAGTTATATACTGACAAACAAAAAGACAGAGACACAAAGAGAAGCACAGCTCGTCTCCAAAGTTTGGCCATTTGCTCCTTGGAACTTTCCTAACATTCGTGAAAATCAGTTTTCACTTTTTGAGTTATGGTATCGAAAAGCAGGTAGCCAAGCAAACGTTTGATCAGAAATTCGCCAAAAGTAAATCATTTGTTCCTCCTAACCTACCTAAAAATTTCTGTGAATTTCATGAAAATCCATCCATATCTTTTTGAGTTATACTGGAGACAGACAGCTCGACAGATCGACAGGCAGCTCGACAGACGGGAAAAAATACAAACGGACCTACAGACAAGGAGACGGACAGATGAACTCTGATAAACACATATAACCATTCGGGGCAAATGGCGATACGGTCATTTTGGGGGCAAAAAATTATTTCGGCCTCACACTCAATTTTAACTTAGAAAAGCAATAGAAACACTGAAATGACCGCAAATAAATGCTCTGAGTGTTTATACACTCATTTCTCGTCCATAATGATTCTAACTCTCCTGAGGCCGAAATAATTTTTTGCACCCAAAATGACCTTATCGCCATTTGCCCCGAATGATTATAACTTACTTAGAGGAAGTATGAAAGCATGTGAGCGCATGTCGTACTATCGTACGCTGGTATATGAGAGACTGCTGTAATATCTATATCTTTACGACATATCGTGACTAAACATTTACTATATTTTAACTTAATTGAACGAAGAAGTGGTTCCACATTGCCACGCATTGTTGCAAAACTACCACATATATATTCTGTCGAGTTGTTAACTATTTGTGAAACAAATAGCGGCAGAAGTCCGTGAGTGACACCTAGCAGTGGCGGTTATGGCAGAGGCAGCTCACAACAAAAGATCAAAAGCTTTCCTGAACACCGGAAATATTGTATTATTTGCGATACGGCAAACGTGGCCAGCTGATGTTGTCGTCGTATTATTCGTACACAACCTTTCGGATTTGGTGTATAGATAATTTCTGTAGGTTGTGTATTTATGAATTTTGCTATAGAAAAGAGAAAGCGCTTCATAATACGAGTAACAAGTAACAACAGGAGAACCCTAGACGATTTTTGGACGAGATCCAGGCGCTGTTATGCACGCTACTCGTCGTCTGAAGAGCTGAACTCCGTGATCAGCGGGAGAGCCAGCTGCAAGGCGAGTTATCTCGACAGTGTGTATAGCCGCATATGTACAGCTGGTTTATCTGATACTTTAGTAAGTATGCGGCCAATGACTTTCTTGCCATTGCATACAAAGAAAATGTGCGGCACTGTGGTGCCAGCGGCTGGGTGTCCTTTCGTATAGTTTATGTATATATTACTGACATTGAAGTATTTATCCGAGTCTTATATGAAGCCGTCAGGGAGAAACAACGCAACGTCGCATAGAACAAGCACAAGAATGTTACATTATTATTGATACATTAATGCTTAGATAAATAGATGATCAGCTACGGCTCGCTGCTGCTATATTCACGATGACGCCCGTTAGCTTCCTTCCAATGATATCGCCATCGCTCTCCTGACATTTTTACTCGGCAGAAGCTTATATAAATTTATATATAGGCTCGCAGTAGACATTATCAAACAACTTTTAGCATATAAAGGTAAAGGTAGTCTCCTTAACTGTACTCCCAACCAAGAAACCTCTGTACACACTGGTCCGTGTTGTAGATAAATACCCTTTGAGGCCGAAAGAAGATTACGACTGCAGTCAACCACAGATTGTTTGAGTTATAGCGTCATAGAAGTAATGCTTTTGACCTCTTACCCCTCTCCCCTCCCCGACCGTCCCCACTTCTGGGTAGGCCGAATAAGGGCTTCCTCCCTGGCTTGGGAACAGAACACCCAACCTCGAGACTCTGACCATCATCTCTCCTCACCACTGGGCTAACGAGAGTGTTATTTGTACGAACCACGCATGAATCTTTCGGCATAAACGGGTTACGAGTACTTTTTTCAAGTTTGCGCAGCAAATTAGATCAAATATTTCTAGAACAAAAAATAAATTGTAATATAGTCAGATACACACACAAACAACAATCCAAGAATGGCTGCCTTCTGCTACCAGTCACGCGATAGCACGAGATACCTCGCGATATTTTCAAACCGGCTTGAAAGCTGACCCGGAACTATGCTTGGGTTTGTACTTACCTTACTCTTTTCATTTGAAATTAAAACAAATTTTTGCATGATTAATACTATACTTATAAGGCTTTAAATGAGTGATTGCAGAGTGTATTAACCCTTTACTGACGGCTACCATAGTGACCAATCACATTTTTGCGAAATTCAGAGTCGTGCTGTCAATCATTGAAATGATGATAGCGAGAAACAATAACTGTAGTTATGTGCACTTTAGTCTTCCCAGTGATATGTTGAGGGGGGAAATCAATGTATTTTTTTGCAGTTTTTATTGAGTGTACTTTGGATGTTGTGTTCTCAAAAATTTTAGCGCCCAAAAAGTGAAGTTGTTGCAATAGCATTATAGAAGTAACCATACATGGTCACTTGTCAGGTCAAGGGCTAAGGGGTTGAAGAGTAGCGCTGTCAACACTGGTGTGTTGCAATCATAACCCCCAGGGTCACACTCAATATGAAAGTGTCTCTCACTGCTCTATATCACTCATGTCACAATCGGCAATCACTTGCAGCAAAGTAGTCGAATTTATTTCATTTCGGGGTCACATTAAATTTTTTTAATCGGATTACGGTATTCCAAGCTGGGTTGTGAGCTCTGCGCTCCTCAATAGGTTATTTTTCTCCCGCTGTTGTCCATGCCTATTATGGAATATTTTCTACCAAAATGTCGCATTTGGTAGGGTCATCATAGTCGATCTAAGCCGAGCGTACTCGACTTGACTTGTATAAAACTTCAAACAAATGCGGTAGCTGCAACCCGCTGATTCGAGTATGAGGCGTAGAGCTTCTGTCGATTGCCGGGGAAACTTCCAAGAACTGCACCTTACTTCGTAAAATGGAGTTTTCGCGGGCCCAGCATAAACGGGTCGCTGCTATCACATATGGCGCGACGCAAAGTGACGAAGCAAAATTTCTGTTAGCAGTTCCGGACAAGTCAAGTCAAAGGAGTTTGGCTTAGATTGACTTTGAGGACCCAACCAAACGAGCCCTTAATTTCGAGTTGGATTCACTCTATGACTTAGTTTTACCTTGAGAGAATTTTGTGTTGTCCCATAACGAGCACGCTTACCATAGGTTCATGGGAAGGCTTGCTCGTTAGTTTTGTGGGTGGTGCACTCGAATTCGATTTGCACCAAGTAGGCACAATCGTGCGGTTGTTGGAAGCCTTCCGTCTATAACATCATAGCTCAGACAACCTTAAGTTGACTGTAGTCGTGACCTCGAGGAAATTTATTCGCATCACAAACTAGAGCACTCCGAGAGCACATACCTTCGCCAAGCGAGGCAACGTTAACGAAAAATTCAATATAAATTTGAAACCATGTTTTTTTTTGTATCAACTCAAAAATGTGATCAATTGTGCCCGTTGATAGTATTAACAGTTTGTGAAATTTTCGTGCATATCCGTTCATAACTTTTTGAGTTATGCTGCCAACAAACATGACAAACATGAATCAAACATATATACTAACGAACAAATCGATCTGCACCAAAATTTGATTATTTATATCTTTGAACATTAATAACATCTCCTATAAATTTACTAAAGATCCATTCATTATTTATTGAGTTATTGTACTAACAAGCATAAAATTAAAAACAGTGACAAAAAAAAAAAAAAAAACGAACGAAAAGATCACTCAAAAAATTTGGTCATTTACTCTTCATAATATATCTAACAACTCATGTAATTTTCATCAAAATCCGTCCATAACTTTTTGAGAAAATATGAGGCAGACAAACAAACAAAGGATGGACTTATCTTTATTAATCGTCTGTTCCTCCTAACATACCTTACAATCCCTGTAAATTTCATCAAAACCCGTCCATAACTTTTTGAGTTATCTTGGTGACAGACAGAATAACAGAGAGACAAAGCCGATGAAAACATAACCTCCTTGGCGGAGATAAGCTGTGCATTTGGGTGTGCTAGCTGAGGCGTACCGACAGGGTTACTTTAATTCCTACCTGTATGACGCTTGGCGCTACTTGCTCATACTTTACTGCAAGCCCAAAGCCAACTCTTTAGTCCCTGCTGCTGACTCAGCCGCATAAAAAAAACAAATACTAACGATAATTAGAGAATATATATTTGTTTATAGAGTACGCCACTCATCATTGTTCTGACAGGCAGCTGACCTAGTCTTTTCTGTAAGATAACCGTTACTTGTCATGGAAGCTTTTGCTCCGAACTGATAAAGTTATCGTGAAATTTGTGACTATAGCGTGTCATATCATCAGCGTTATAGCATCTATAGCATGATGTGCCTGCACGGCTCCTGGGAAACCGATAAGCAATAAGTGATGTTTGGTGCATGCGCAGGTGATTGTGGACGGTGGTCACCACGACTCGTCAGTATTTGACTGGCACTGCAGGGAAAACATGGTAACCGAAGGGCTAGTTTTATAAGGGCAGCAATTATACTAAAACCGCTTCAACTTATGAGGCTGAATTGGAGGGTAGTTGAGGTTCCTATACGATGCGAAATGGTCTGAATTATTAGAACAAAAGTTTCCGTGACTATGACCAAAATGTGAGGTGTTCCAGGTCCTTAACATAAAAGTGACCGTGACATCAACATTATGCGTTTCATTGTTGCGCAAAATACGTGGGCATTAACGCATTTTCCGTATTGAGTCTGTCTTAGGGATAATTAATTTTAATTAGATGTTTGCCTCATAGATAACATATTAGTACAAAATCTCCAGGAGCTCAGGAATTTAACCCCTAAATGCATTGCGTGTTCACCTGCACACTATGCGGCACGTGCTGTGTAGTGTTATTCGTACGGGAGTGTGAAGAAATAATCAAACATAAAAGGGTTAAAATAGTTTTGAAAGTAATGATGCCATAGAAGTAGCAATATACATGAGAGCATTTTTTTGCTGTTGCTGTTATGTATCTCCTGCATCTCTTTGAAAAATATAAATAGCCGAAAATATTTTCTCTCTCTTTTGTGATCCTTTACCTGCTATTATTAACATAACGAGTGTCTAATCGATGCCATCTATCTATATAATATTCTAGCACTTGAAAGTATACCATCCTACACAGCAACTGATCTATCGTCAAAAATAGTACTTCAGACTAGCATTAGTTCACAAAAGACAAAGCTAACTGTATGACAAGGTTAGAGTTGGGAGTTGCTTGAGGGTGACTCTTATCAACAGCCACAATGTCCACAACTACGGACGCCGGAGTGCAGACGGCCACAGAAGCTCCAGGCAGCACGCAGCTGTACGAAGGCCTGCAGTGGCCGGACCTGCTCGTTATTTTACTCTACTTCAGTGTGGTCATCGGCGTCGGCATATGGGTGAGTGCTTGGCCCTTATTTCGGCTCAACATTAATATCTGACTAAAATTTTACGATAAAATGACGATATACTTTGTGCTGGTCTTCATGTCGATGCATGAGGATGAACAGGAAGCAGTCAGTTATTTCTAATAAATCTTTTTGCTCGGTATCACAGTACACCGGGTACTTAGTCCATTACATAGGAACATTGGGAGCGATTATAGATGTACGCCTAGCGAAACCATTGAGGGTAGGAGTCGTGGACTCGTTGCGACTATTTGTCGAACTGAGATTTTTTTGCGTGTACTGGAATAGAAACGGCGAGTATTGACTTCAGCTACAAGTTTTATGTTGAAAAAAGTTGAATTCTAGCCAGTTACATTGTTACAATAGTTACCTCCGTCAAGGAGGTGATGTTTTCATCGAGTTTGTCTGTCTGTTTGTTTGTCTGCCTGTAGCCTATGTCTGTCACCAAGGTACCTCAAAAAATTATGGACGGATCTTCACGAAAGTTACAGGAATTGTCAGGAGGAATAGATAATGAAGTTTTGGTGAACATCCGTTCACTCGATTGTTTATCTGTCTACCTCTTTTTTCTTAATGCCATAACTCAAAAAGTTATGAACTGATGTTTATGAATATTTACATGAGTTGTTGGGTATATTACGAAGAGTACGTAAATCTAATACTAACAATGACCGTCGTGTGTTTATAAATATAGGCCCTATATATAAATATGTATATTTTCTTGAGATGGCAAAATGTAGATGACGATTATAGAAGCAGTTGATGAAATTTTGGTACCCACGACGCGCGTTTCGCTGTTCTCCAGCTCATCAGGTGGGAGGATCGAAGTTGGTAAATTTAGTTATTAAAGTCTTGCGA
>LQNS02000226.1:5045878-5056192 GCA_001587735.2 Parhyale hawaiensis
GACCACTGCCACTTCAGCCAGTTTAAGATCTCCAAACGCCAGCTTGAGTCACGTGACAAAGCCATGTGTTTACTCGCCCAGGGAAGGCTTGCGCGTACTCCTCCCATTGAAGCTCCTTGGACAACACGACAAAGGATCAATGAAGGAAATAAGAAAATTAAGAAGCAAATAAGAGAAGAGGAGATTCCGCACCGGCCTAGAGGCATTAGGCAAGCGTATAGGTTATTGCGTGAATTTTTCACGCACGGGTCCACTAGTGACCAAATATTTGTGAATATCTGTTTCTTTGTTTGTCTTTGTGTTTGATGGTTTCTGAAATACATTGAAAGTAACATTTTTTTAAACTAAAGGCGTGTTCACAAGTCAGTAATTTCAATGTGTTCTCTTAAACTGGTGGATTGATAGAAGAAGGTGCGGCGAACGCGCCAAGTTGAAGGATGAAGCACGTTCATTTTTTTAACACGCATACATCAGTTGAGTACGCAAAAGCTGTAACTATATTCGATTTATCCTCTGTAGCGCTCGCAAGTCCATACAGCAAGTTTTTTGTGTCGCGACTCTCAGGATCAGAATCACTATAGTCCCGTAAAATGTTAGAAAACCGAAAAAAATTATAAACCATCTGATTGCTGCGTGTGGATTTTATTCGCATTGGTTTATCAGTTTATAATCGTTTTAAAAAGAGGCAGTTCTACTTGTAATCAGGCTATAAGATTATGGGATAGGAATGCGACTTCCAACACACGCAAAATATAAACAAGAATGTAATAAAAAAGTTTTAACTGAACGGTCATTGTCGTAGCTTTGAATAAGGGACGCTTTTACTCGTAGACATATGTACATATGTAGCAAGAACAAATAGCGTTGACGCATAGCTCGTGTTCGTTTAGCACATCGATCCGCGTTGAGATGAATGACGTGTGAACTCAGCTTAAGTGATCCAAGGGGTCACCTGTGGTCTTCAATACCTCACGTCTCAAACATTTCTGCTGCATTGCCTCCGTACCAAAACAACAACAACAACATCCTTCAATTTCACGCTTCCATGTCTGGCCTTTATAGTCTGCACGGACAGTTGCCCTACGGTTATGCTTCCTCATGTACGGCACACAGTTTCCACTGGCACTGTTGTTTAGATAGTTGCAGCAAAAAAATTGTACTTATTTGGCTGCCATACTAGGATGAAGTATTTATGTACTTGTTATTCATTGATCTATAGCGAGGAAGCTATAGCTCATAAGGTAGATGAACTGCAGGGAATTAACAGCGATATTGTTTTGATATTTGCAGTGGAAAATTAATGTTCCGATCCAGTACCTTACCTTATCTTGATTACCTTGATGATACTTCGGACGAGGTCCAGGTGGCGTAATGCACGCCACACATCTTGTGCAGAGGTGATGCTGCAGTTCGTGACCAGCGGGATGGCTAACAGCGAGTTATCTCCACAGTTCACGTAGCCGCTTACAGCAGGTTTATCTGGCACTTTCAGTAACTATGCCAGCATAAAGTATACTAATTTTTCTTCTTAGACACTTAGGGAGGCTTCGGTACATGGTTCATAGGGTATAAACGTAAGGCTACACTATCCAAAATTTTTAGTTAGATTGTTGTTTCGATGTCTGCAGAAGATAACTATTATACTTAGCTCCAGTGCTAGGATAAATTTGTGAAATTAAATTTTTAAATTTTGTTCTTCATTGAACAATGGTTAGACTAGAGGTCATACGGTTAAGTTGGTTAGGTTTATTTATGGCCAAGGAGTAATAATAATAACGGTAAAACTGGACAAAACGAAGGCGCACTATTTTGGGCCCTGTGGGAGGGAGCGAGCGCCTACTCATAACTTTAATATTATTATAAGTATATTAATGCTTATATCCTACAGCGTAGTCAAGGAGTAATAATACCACGTTCTATAATAGAAGCATAAAAGTTAATACTGAAATAGTTTAATGATATACACGTACACGATAACAGAGCGCTTTCACCTCCAAAATTCACAATGGCGCGTATAATTATTTATTTAGTTGCATTGCTTGCTTTGTTTTTTCGTTATTATTACTTTGTATGTTAACCCTATCTGTAGCAAGATCCACTACCTCACAGACAGCTTTCCCCGTAAGAATGCTTTGGGACTAAAAGCCATTGCAGCAAAATAACAGCCTAGTATGAATTGGCTTGACCTATCCAACATTGCAAGGCATAATGCTCCCCTGGCATTCTTAAGCCCCCTGCACACAATAGTCTTTTGTTCTCTTTTTTTCACTTCACCGCTTTCAAAGATTTTGCCGTGTCCATGTAAACATTGGTGCGTGTATACCAAAAGTGTTGATAAAATGTTAGCCGTCGTATCCGCCGGCTTAGCAAGTGTCAATAATATAATTTCTTGTGTGTTTTCAAATTTTACGTGAATGGAGCCTCCGAAAGCAGTGCATTTAATTGTTGTGAACTCAGCCCCAGCAACACATACGAACGCTGTAGAGTGAAAACACAGGACAAAAGACTATCGTCTGCAGCGGGCTTTAGGCCTCGCGTTGGCGTTTACTTTTGAGCTCACCTCTGCCCAGACACATTTTTATCTTTCTGTGGTATACCGATCATATGTATTTTCTGTCGAGAGTTTAACGAAGTCGCAGGCGTTATTGGCTAGCGATTAACACCTAATACGTAGTCTAACGTGGAGAATCCACCGTTCAGGAGTTAAATTCCAGATAAGCTAAAACTAATTAGCTGATCCTGTTTCGAGAGGCTCATTCGAATACAACTTCCCAATGAGAATTTTTAGTAGTTATCCGATACCGGTCACTATACTCGCAGCTAGGCAGCCGACAAATGCCTATAGATTTTCGCTTTGGTTTTACCTTGCATAACTTTCCTCTTTGGAAACCATGCGAAGTGTCCGCAAACAGGTGCAACATGCGCGATGGAATCTCACTAGAATGTTTACTTGAAACCAAAGAATCCTTACAGAATTCGTGGCTGACCCAGAAGCTAAAATCGTGGTAGGGTCGGATAAAAATTTTTGCCAGGGTTGGGACAATATGAACTCTACGTATATGTATATGAGTTGCGTCGCGTGTATCTAAATATGAGAGTGGCCTAGTTTTACCCCGAATAATTATACTGCTCATCAGCTGCTGCTGCTGCTGCTACTTCCGTTGCCGCTGGCTGTATGGCAACGCATGCACCCGCTAGCACACCTGCACGCCTGACCGCTACAGCTGCTGCCAAGGCCGCATTACAGCTGCACAGCTGCTGCCATAACTGCTGACTTTCAACCACCGAGACTTGTATTCTAAAGTACTGTCCTAGATGTTTCAGGCCTGGGGTCTATGATGGTTCGTCCATCCTATGTTTAGGGGAGCAGTGACCTCTGGGGGAGCTTGTAGCTTACCTAAGCCTAAGCGAGGCTTTAGAGATGTCTGTCTTTTGCGCCACTTTGGTGCATCCCTCCATTTCCAGGCTGCTACTGATGATGCTTTTTCTGCTCTGCCTCTTCTCTCCCGACTTACTGTTCCCACGCTTCTTGATCCTGTGTGGGAAGATCCTCGTGCATGGGTCCCACGTTCCTATCGACATGCTACATGTCCCTTCTTTTTCCCCCTTGAAACACCGTCCCAAATCTGAAATTCATAGGCATTTATCAGATGTTATCCGATACGCACCACTATTTACTCGTAGGCAGCCGGTAAATGTCTATAAATTTTCTGTTGGGTCGTTGTGTCCAGAGCGACATAAACAACATATTCACTCATTGACTTGCAGCTTCTATCCACACATGCAGCGACGAGTTACTTCTTCAGGTTAAGGCACTACGTCTCACCATTACAGACTAGCTACTTTATGTTTCTGCTATTTTATGATACTGTATATGATAGGGCATTAGAAACAGCGACTAATTACTTCTTAAATATGATGTGGAGCTAAAGTGTTCAATAATTATTGTTACATCTTTCTATTTATTCATATTTATACTTAATACTGTATTTCTTCATCTCCAGAACTTAATCCCCTTGCTTTCAGTATTTAGTCCATATTGGAGAGCAAGGTCTCAGCTTCCTACCACACAATGTGGAGGCTTTGAAGGCAACACTCTTGAAGGAATGGGCAAATATTCCCCAAGCTATCATTTGTGACCCTTGCAAGCTTTTTCCAAGCGTTTGCAGCAGGTTATCGATGCCGACGGAAAGTATATTGAATAAATTATAGGTACTTGTTTGGAAAGAATATAATCGTTAAATAACATATTTATTCTGGGTTGATGTACATATTTATATATACTTAATTATTGTGCGCAAAAAATTTGTAACGGTAAATTTTGAACACCCTGTATTTATGATGTACCTGTATTTAACAACATCAAAGATGTTGCAAGTTCGCTGTTGCAAGTTTGCAAGTTCGCTGTTGTTGTGTCATGACTAGAGCCCGGATTTAATGCAGTTTCCGGCGTTAGTGCAATAACTGCAATAAGTACAATAACTGCAATGAGAGCTATAAAGGCAATATATTAAGCCGTGCTCACATGTCTCTCATTGTAACGCGTTCACTCAAACTGATGGACGCGGCGTGTTGATTTGAGAGAAGCAGCTGCAGTAAACGCGGTAAACTGAAGCATGAAGCATATCCCATTTTTTGAACGCGCTGCGTCATTCAAGTTCAGTAAACAGAGCTTATAAATACTAAATTTATCCTTCTTCAGCGTTCACAGATCATGGACAAGTCTACAAAATTTTTTTTATCTTCACTTTAATGATCAGAATCACTGTACAGTACTCCCGTTTGAGAGAAGAAAACTAGAAAACCTGAAAATGTTGTAAGAACACGGACGCCATCTTTGATTTGGAAGTCCAACTGATTGCTCTGTGTTGAGTTCTCTTCTGTTGGTTTATCAGGCTAGAAATATTTTTAAAATAGGCTGCTTCTATCGAAATCAGTTTACAGTAAAAGATTATGGGATACGAATGTGACTTCAAACCGAGGCGAAATATAAGCGAAAATTTAAAGAAACTATATCATAACTGAATGCGTGGCGTCATACGTATGAATGAAGGATACTTCTACGTGTGGTCAGAGGAAAAAAAAAAAAGTTGACGCACAGCTCGTGCTCATTTTCGTGCTTTAATGCATTATGATGAGGGACGTGTAAACTCATGGCACTTATTATCACTGCCAAGTGTCACAAGACTTCAAACGCCATGACAATTGGTTCCCTGTTCAATTAATGTTCTATGTATTTGTTGGGGCAAAAATATAATTGAGTTTCAAAATCAGACTATTAAATTTCTATAACCTTTTTCGTTCGGGGATTCATCATGGGAACAAGTTAAGCAGGATATTTGCAAGAATCATTCTCACCATTGGGACGAATTGTCAATTAGCACAAGCGCAATTTATACTGACAATTTGTATTTGTAACTGAAATAGGTGTCCGTTGATCCACTAGCATGCTATTCCTGTTTGCTGTCCGACTTTTTTTTGTCCTTTCAATTTTTTGCTGTATTTGCCTTTTCTTTGTTTCCTATTTATTCCACTCCTATTGCTTAGGTGCAATAAGTGCAATTTTTAGATGCAATAAGAGCAAATTTTAGGTGCAATAAGAGAAATTTGTAGGTGCAATAAGCATAATTTTTGGGAGCTATAACTGCAATATTTTAAGCGTAAAAAATCCGGGCTCTAGTCGATCATGACTTACCACCATATGAAGAGCGACTACTGTGGTTGCTTCTTAATTTTACTGTGTTAGAACTGACCGCCAGACACAAAGAGAAGTTGTGCTTCTGAGACCTACTGTTTTGGCGCAGCAGTGGCTGTAGTTTGTCTGCTGGTATCCATTATTACATATTTGTACTCAAGCGCGGTGATCCTCTACCCATGAGTCCCTGGTTTTCTCGAACTATTCTACACCGTGTGTGTTTCCAGTGTTTTTTTCTATATTGTGTAGTTGCTGGTAAAGCTTCAACTTTATAAACAGTATTATATAGTGTTATTTATTTGTATTTATATCTGATAAATACATGTCAATAACACTAATACTTCACATATCGTTGAGAAATCGAGAAGAGTCCTCACAGCCTCCTCGACATAAGGCTACGAGGCCCTTAACTTGGCGCACAGATTACACAGGGGAACAAACAACTGGGATTCTTTCAAACGTATTTTCATCAGTCACTTAGTTGTTCCAGGTTTGAAGAGAGTTTTGGTTCATCACGTCCCATTTACAAATAATTGAGTAATTGCATGCTGTTTTTTTTTTGTCCTTTAGAGCGCTATATCTGGTGGACACTCGCTGGAAACACATTTACAGACGTACCACATAATGCTTTTTCTTCCAAAATGATAAGCATGAATATTTAAAAAAAAAACCTGACGTGCCATGAAATTCCAGTTGCATGTATAACAACAAATCAGAGTCGGTGCAGCTATAGCCATGGCTGAGCCAATATAAGATTCCCACTCGTAACAAATATGAGGAGACATAGCTCATAGCTCGCCTCAGGGTAGGGAGCCCCCCCCCCCCGGGCTAGCGCGGGTGACTCCGCTGAGACGCCACACATCATGACCTTCGTGTGTTTATATATTTATGTGTTTCGTGTCCCACTCTTAACGAAAAAGATAGGCGAAAAAAAGGCCAGGTTGTAGATATTGTAATTATGTAGCGTTTTCATGTAGATCGATGATCAGGTTGCAGAAGATGGTAGAAGTGAAATCCTTATAACTTTATCGAGCATCCAGTAGTGACTTAGGAGCAGTTCTTAAAATTTTGGCAGCAGGAAAAGTTGCCATACGTTATTTCGCGAAGCGCAGCCGCACGAGTACAGCCTCATACTGTAGCTTCGCTACAAGAGCTGCCGCATCGTGAACCCGAGGGTCCCTAGTGCCTTTTCCGCCGGGGATGTTGCAGCTTGCCGCAGTTCCTGCTGACGATGTTAGTTTTGTAAAGTTAGGTAGGTTCTCTAACTTTTCTTTTCTGTCCCGCGAGGAGGGCTGTCGATCGAGATAGCCGATCTAGTACGCAAGATTTCTCCTCTCTTCTCTCCTCTCTTTGTTCCTCCCTCTCTCTCTCTCTCTCTCATGTGAACGGCTACGAAAGGAGCCGTCCACTTGAGTGTCTTTTCCTATTCTTTGCGCCTTTTTCTGTCAGTAGTAGCGCACTGAGCCAACTTATACAATGTATGGCAGAAGAGAGCCGATGTCGAGATAGGATTTTCCTACTCGATCGAGCCTCCTGGCCGACTAGCATCTCTGTGGCAGCAGAGATGGTAGCTGCATGCTTCCGTTCTCAGCTCTAACACCTTGTGTCGCTCGTTCGATTCCCCATGGCACACGAGCTCTTTGCAGATCTTGGTGTGCTGACTCGGCAGTTGTGTGTGCATGCTCGGCACTGTNNNAGGGCGACTGCGACTACACTTGCTCGTCTGGGGCCAGTGGGCCTATACCCGCAGCACAAACCAGTGCATGTGGGTTTCCCAGGTGAGGGTGTGGTCTAAGTTGACTTTACCTTTACCTTTGTGCGGATCGCCCCTTGGCGGGAACGGTGGTTAAACTAATCATTTCATAATAATACAACGGCTGCCATAAATTCAAGCCTAAAATAATTCATCATATAATTTGATGTGTAACTGATACAGAGGACTGATCATTCCAGGCAATATATTATGGTAATGTTGTGTGCTGTGCAGTCCTCCCGCCGGGTGAAGGGTGGCTCGTTGAGCGGGTACTTCCTGGCCTCCAGGAACATGCACTGGATACCCGTGAGTATATTCTGGAGCACAGCTGGGCACTTGCGGTCCTGGGCCAAGCCATAAACGCAGGAACTGCCGCAGAGCGGAACGATCTGTGGCCTCGCCACCAGAGAAAGAAGGCCGCTTGGCTGGATGATATGCGACTTTTTTCTCTGGGAGGAGCCGCAGGGCCGCAATTAAGTGCCCACCTTTCGCTATGAAGTACCTACTGAATAACTTGGTAACAAACTAAGATACTCTACAGAAATTTTGTGGAATCTTTACTTCTGGAATAACTTATTAGATTTTGTTGATTAAAAACTTCACGGGCATTGCCAAATTCCATGTGCTCGAACGCATTTATGTTGCTAGAACACGCAATACGCTTTATTCTCAACGTTCAATGCAGAATATTTGAGGTAGATCCTTAAAAGGAGGCATACTAAAAAGATATAGAAAAAATAGGGACACGGTGTATGACGGCAGGTAGGAGGCAGAAGTCACGAATATATAACATTCAGAAAAGGTCGAACAATTGCACATGTTAAGGCTACAGACAGACATCTAAGGTCGTTATTATGACCTGAGTGATCAACAGTCATTAAGCTTATTCTTATTGATTGCTGTGTTCCAGTTTCTCTGCACATCAGATCTTTCTCTTTTTCAGTTTCCTACCTGCCATGCGGTTTCTCCTTATTTTTCGGTTTGCCTTCAATTCAGAACAATTAAGGCACCACATCTCTATTGGGAAAGGCACTTTTAATTTTAAGATTGAACGAGCGTTCGTACAGCGTCTGTTGCAACGGTCATTAGTTCACATAGTTTACGCTGCACTTCTTTCTTGGTCTTTCCAAAATTAAAACAGTCACCACAAAGAAATAACTATGATAGCACCGAACAAACGCTAACGTCGTTTGTAGGTATACCATTATTTGAAACGTCAGTCATGAATAACCGTGGTACTTGTAAGGGTAAGTTTGTTTAGTGAGGTACCCTGCATGGCCCAATCGGCTTAGCGTACTTGCTAGAGTTCACCTACCATCAAATACAACATTAAGCAAATGGAGCCTATAATCTTGTGTTTAATACAAATGTGATGTTTGCATAAGTTTTTTTAGTTGCTCAAACTCGCTGATCTAGTATGATAACCCCCTCTTGCATGGATTCGACATTGCTATACTGTATTTTGCTATGTCCCTTACTCATACTATCTTGAATCTCCACGCAGCGCCTTGAGGAGCTGAAACTATAACACTGCAATGTTTCTTTAGAACACCAATCTCTTTCATACCGTGCACTACTTTTACATTTTTTACATGTTTTTCCTTCACTTGTGTCATATTAGCCAAGTTTGTAGAAGCTCAAGGCTGGACTGTCATTTATTCACTCACATTATTCATTGCGTGAAAGTATTAACGTCAAAACAGAACTTTACAATAAACTGTCTTCAAAGAATGAATGGTTTTTTGATGAGAGCGTTTAGCCAACAAGATTTAAATCTGGTGCAGGTCGGGGCTTCTCTGTTCGCCAGCAATGTCGGGTCGGGTCACTTCATCGGCCTGGCGGGGGCTGGCGCAGCATCGGGTATCGCAGTTGCAGGATTTGAACAGGGGGTGAGTACAATTAGTTCTAAAACAACTCTTTCTGCTTTTCATGTAATTCTGACGAATGTCAGAATTGTTTGGTAACGTGCCCCGAGGTAAAAATTCTTCCAAATTTATAGAAACTTTTCCACCAAAGCCGAAAAATATCTGGCGTGATGATAATGAACGTCATGCAGTAGTTGATGTCATTCAAATACGAAAACTAGAACGCCTCGTGGCGTAAGACCATCACCCGCGGTTGGGGCCAAATTCAACGCAGTCATTTTTGATGGCCAGCTAATCTCGTGGCGTAAGACAATCTACCACGAGGGAGGTAAATTCAACGCCGTCATTTTTTCTGGCAAGCTAGGCTTAGGATTCTGAAATGGGTGACATCTAGGTTAACCCACCAAACTTGCTGCAAAAAATTATGAAGATTGCTCAACTTCTTCTACCTGTTTTTAGGTGGATGGATAAATATATATATATATATATATTTACATATTTATATATTTCGAAACGGGCTATTAGATGGCTAACAATATTCATTTGCGGCCTGTTAAGTGGCCTTCTGGTTCAATAGAGGTACCAAAATCCTGGCCACCTAAATGCCTGAATCATCAAAAAGTGAAATGAGCACATTAAAATCCGTAGATTTATTCAAATTTGGTCTCATTTTGAAGGAAAATAAGTCAACGTTCCAACGCACGCTAACTTCTCGATAGTAAAACGGGAATATTTTTTTTGTGCTGATAGCTTCCACCCCGACCATCCACCTTAGTACCAGAGCCCTTACAATGAGCTCTTACCCCGCCAACCTTGCAGGTTAGGTCGGCAAGGACAGGTTCCCGTAGTGAAATATAAAGTTTAAAACACAGTAAACCCGTATAAAGACCTATATTTGATATAGGACATTAGCAGAACCAGTCCTGGCCCCTAACCTGCAAGGTTTTCGGAGGGGGTACCTCTATCAGGCCATAACGAAATATATATATATATATATATAT
>LQNS02000226.1:5057562-5083066 GCA_001587735.2 Parhyale hawaiensis
GACCGACTCCTCACCAACAACGTCGGAAGGGAGTCTATTCCAAATGCTGACTATGAAATAGGGAAAGAACTGCTGACTTAAGGTTGTTCTTCGAGCTTTATGCTTGAGTTTTTGACCGTTGTTTTGCTAGCGATCTTTGGGGTTTCTTTCCAAAAATCCCGTTATATATATAAAGTGATGGTAGTATCACTGGGGCGACACTGTAGGAAATTCCTTCATTTTTACGGGTACATACAAATTTAAAGGCGACACGTTCATGTACCCCATATGTAAAACTGGACTGAAATCCTCTTCCGTAGACTAAAACCAAGTGAAAAATAACTGTCCTCTTTCGCCGTCTTCTCGATAGTAAAACGTCTTTGTACTGCCGTCATCCATCTCGACCATCCACCCTAGTACGAGCCCCCTTACAATGAGCTTTTACCCCGCCAACCTTCAAGGTTAGGTCCCCAGGACTTGTTCTGCTAGTGTTCTAAAGTGTATTAGACAGGTATATATCATAGAATAGTAGGAGAACCAGTCCTGGAAACCTAACCTGCAAGATTGGTGGAGTAAAAGCTCGTTGTTTGTTAGCTTTATGTACCCGTAAATAGTCTTTGTTTTGCTTACGTCGCCCTAACATAGAAAGCCTCACTTTATATATATATATATATATCTAAATGTTCAACGAAAACATTATCACCTCTCTCTCTTCGTTCGCGGGTGACAATAAAAAATGCCATGAAATAGCCTCTTCAACAAATTCTCTATCTGCGCACCTCTAGCAATACACTGCTTTCCGAATGGAGAGTTGATTTTGGAATCTTAGAGAAAACGATTCTTTACTAAAAGCTCTGGTGTTGTTTAAGTGTACCTCCCTATTAGTCTCCTGTAAAGAAACGGGAACATGGCTTCTCTTTCAGACCCTGGATATTCTATGAATGTTGTAAGTTAAGTTACATAGACTGGGTAGTCTCGTCAACAGGTATTGATGTTTCAGTTCCAATTTTCCCTTTCGTCATACAATCTTGGACGTATTTCTGATGCGAAAATTTTGAACCTGCGAGCGTTGTAACACCAGATGTGGAAATGAATCGAAATAGCGAAATTTAGTCCTAATATATTCCTAGGAAGAAAGCCTTTATAATTGTAGCGAACTACCAGATAGGTTGACACACATCGTAGAAATTATTACAGCAGGAAGATTCCTACAGTATCTATATCTCTCTAGATTTTTAAAATCACGTTTATTATGTCTCTCTGCAGGCAATCTACATCCTCATGTTGCTGGGTTGGGTGTTTGTTCCCGTGTACATGAGTGCGGGCATCTACACGATGCCTGAGTATCTGAGAGAGAGATTTGGTGGTCAGCGCATTAGAGTCTACCTCTCCTTTCTCGCCCTCATGCTCTACGTCTTCACTAAGATATCCGTGAGTACTTAAATCCCTTATGATCGTAGCACCTACTTATATAGGAGAAAGAACTGCTCATCGGTAGGACGTATACAGTACACACACGCGGCACTGCATGTTCGCAATTTTCCCTACCTAACACTCATGCCTCAAAAAATCATAAACGGATCTTCCTGAAATTCCCAAGAGTTGATGGCCAAATTTTGCGACGATCTGTTTGTCAGTTTTGTGATTTTGTGCTCGTCACTAAAATAACCCAAAATGTTATGAGCGCATTTTCGTAGAATTTGCAGGAACGATTAGGAATGCTGAATGCTACAAATGAGCAAATTTCTATGGCGGTCTGTTCGCCTGTTTGTATGTTGACTGCACATTTGTCATATTGTTTGTCAGAACATAACTGCTAAAGTTATGAACGGATCTATAAGAAAATTACAAGAACTATTGGGAATATTAAGAGGCAAAAATGAACAAGTTTTGATGTTGATGAAAAGTAACCCTGGTTTAAGGATTAACATGACATTGCTTGGCGGAGTTCTGCGCTCTTATATAGAGCGCTTCTTTAGTTGAGAATAGCGGTAAGTTCATATTAGCTAACTTTTGGCTCATGTAGGCCGTTCGGCACTTACTGTATGTACTCATGTGAACGTCTGACAAACATGCAACATGACCATGTGTATGTGAATTTTCCAGTTGAGCGATGGGGTTAAGCTGACTTCACCTGTACCAGGCAGTAAAGTACAATGATCTATATATCATGCTGCTTCTAAAGAGTCATTTATTACATAACTACTCTTTGTAGATCAATCTGTATTTTACTGCTTGTAGAAAGAACGGAAAACAACAGTATGAGTAAAATTTAACGATTTGTTATTGATAGAAGACAAAGTACGTAATTATAGATCTACAACCCTCTGGGGACATATGTTCCGTAGTGTTAAGCTTTGGCTTGCACGTCCTTCATTGTGGGAGCTGTTTATCGAAGCGATGCCATAGGGTACCATGGTTGTCTCTTCGGGACCGGCTATTATTTGATTACGTCACTGTCTTCGTTTTTCATGGCGTCTAACAACCGGCTTTGCTTTGTTCATTCTCTTCCTCTTTTCCTGTACTTGCATTCAGATTCGACCTTTACTGCTATCATCCGTAGAAAAGTTCTCAGTTTATTTGACGTAGGTACTGCTCATCCCTTATTCTTTCTTTTTTAGGATAACTGATGTTGTGGATAGGAAAGCTTAAACTTTGATGAATAACACTATCTACCCACCCACATAGTCGGATCTGTATGCGGGAGCTCTCTTCATCCAACTCGCCATCAACCGCACGAGCTCAGAGTGGCTGTACCTGAGCATCCTCATCTTGCTTGGCATCGCTGCGCTCTTCACCATCGCTGGGGGTCTGACGGCAGTCATCTGGACCGACTCTGTCCAGACCGTCCTGATGTTAATTGGTTCCTTTGTGCTGATGATAATATGTGAGTACTTATATGTATGTAGACTGGCATTATACTTTTAATTATTGACTTCTTTGCTATAATTATTATATACAGTATGCGCAAATGATGATGTGTGGCACCCAATAGCGTAACTTTTAGTTATGAGTAGATATTTATCCCGATGACTATGCGAACTTACTGATTGCTTTAGATCTTTGTTATAAGTATTCGCTTATATTTCCTAACGTAAATGTGTCAGTACAAGATGAGAAATACAGGATAAGGTGTTCTTTCTATAATATTTTTCCTTTTTCCAATACAGTAATGTAATTAATAGCTTAAATCGAGTGGTATTGCGGGTATACCTGCAGTACAGCAGCCTCCACTTGAGGCGACAGCCGCTCAAGAACGCACTCCGCCTGTGAAGCGTAATTTGACAAGAGTGAATCACAAACATATCTTTTCTTCCAAAGGTACTTCTCTTAAGACATACTTAAATTATTCATCGCACTGCACCATTGGCAAGAATTAATTGTTCCTATTTAGAAAAAAATCACTTTGTTCAACAACCTCGTAGCTTTTAATCAGCTCTTTAGAAGACTGATACCCACTGTAGCAGTGGACCTTGCGTGCTGCACAGTTTTGCAGAAGGCACTCGGCGCGCTAATCACTAAATTTGTTTGGTGCGCTATAGCTGCCGTGGGAGTACTTACCGTAGGGTAGGGGGGCTCGGGTCAGTGAGCTTTCTGCTAAAAGCGCCATAGTTCTTACCGACCCGTAATCGGCTTTAGCTGTACTTACTTCTCTGGGGCCAGTTGTCCCATGGCTGAACTACGTAACAGGTTAACGCATCGCTTGACCATTTTGAGACCGTTCTGCGCATCTCCTCGTATGACGTCAGGTGGAGCAAAGAGCGTCGGTGTTGCACAGGTATCAATAGTATTCCTAATTAATTTATACCATTATTTCCGCTGATAATTGATGTTCGGCTATTTTGAACACAGCAAAAATAAATTGTTGAACCTTTTTCTTTTTCCTAAGGCTCCGGAGTCACGAAAAATTGAGTTTTGGCTGCGAATGCTTAAAGCTACTAAGTTTTCGCTCACACTGGTAACATCTACTGTGCTTCAAACTTTTTTTGCCCAAACAAAATGATAAACTACTACGTAGTAATTATGAGTAATTCAGTTTCCATGTAACCACAGACAACGCAAATTTCTCTTAAAGAAATCATGAAACTTGAAACAAAATCTTTCTTGTTAAACCTTGCTAGTCAAGTTGACCTAATACTTACGTTTTTCTCGGAAAATTCGAAAGAAAATGCTATGTTGACGGGAAAACTGTTTAATTATATGAAATGCCGCCTCTGAACGACTGATATATGAAGCTTGAACTAGTAAAAAAAAGACTCCTCCGTTTGACCATTTGCAATATTTTGACGAGAAAAGCTTTTTAAAATACAAATATCACTAGTAAAGTTGATAAATTTGAACTTACAAATACTTCTAGAGCGTTAAATACTGTACCGACAATTCGTATGAAATTGTAGTTTTTTCCCCTGTAAGCCATGTTCTTCCTCGGTAATTTTTCATGGCGAAGTGAACTAGTCTGAAAAATGATATATGATGATTACAACATAAGCCATATCAATACTTAGAAAGCCGTGGCTATGTTCTTGTAATTGATTTCTTCGTCTGTCAACCTATTCGTTTAATATTTTATTACCTTATTTGTAGCAAACGGATTTTTGCATCGCACAGTGAACAGGTGTGATCGTGCAAAAATGATTACCTTTCTCTTTTCTTCATAGAAGCCCAGGCTTACCGTATTTATACACCAAGTAACAGGTATGAACTAATTAACACTGTTTGCTATCTATCTCTCCACCTGACATCACAGGAGTGGGCGGGGCGTAATACGCTACCTGCGCGTGAGTTAACCTGTTACGTTGTTCAGCCATGCATGAGTTGTCCTATATCCACTGCACGAATCAATGCGTGTGAGCACCGCAGCACCGCAGACTGTGTGCATGATGTATATCAACACTAAAATCTTATTTATAGTTCAATATTGTGTTGTGTGTCATGAATAGAAGTGTACTTTAAATTGGCTGAGTCTGCACGATTTAATGAAGCACCTACCTAACCTAATTTCAGTAGAAACAAGACAAACAAAAAATATATAGTTAGTTCAGTCTGTGATTAGGGCTAGGTTTTTAACTACAAAAAATGTCTATTTTTTTTCTCGGTGTAGAGTAAACAGCTGAAAAGCACATGCTTTTAAATTTAAAAATACTGCAAATTTGAATTTCTATCCGAAAATTTTCCTCACAACGCTTAATAGCTACGTTAGCTGAATTGACGGATAATATAGTAATTAAGTAAACCATTTGTGATATAGACACAACGCCGCTGTGTTTACGAAGATGTAGAGGTAAAATTTTTACAAAATCGTAAAATGGTGCCCAGCTATTTGACGACATGAAATCAATGGTACACTAATAGACACGTGTAGTGATACCCATACATATTAGTCAGAAATGCGTAGTTAGCTATATACATAATTTATTATGTTGACATAAGGTAAGGCAGACTTGAAGATAAGAGCTGGAACTTGAATTTCGAGCTGAAATGGAGCTCGGAAGGGAACTGAAGATGGGCGAGAATCCTGGCCGTTTAATACACCAAAGGGCGTAAGCAGTCTCCAGGGGCGCGGGATAACTGGCCATTGCCAGCGCGGAAATCGTCTCACGTTGACCGCGCTGCTGAGATGTCGGGCAATGTCTCAAGAACGGGAGCTGAGGTCACAGTTCATTTACAGAAGATAGTTATGTCAGATCTGAGTGTTTGCGCTATACGCTTGAACCCTTCAGAATTGCGAAGTCACAAGTGCGTCAAGCCATTGTGGAAATACCAAAGATTCCTCGCTGCAACAGAAGTGACGCTATTGGCGTGACTTCACAATTCTGAAGGTTTCAAGAGCGTAGCCCCAAACACTGAAATATGACATCACTAATCTTCTATAAATTAACTATGGCTGATAAGCAGTGGCGACCGCTCGATGAAACTTACTGCAGGTAGTGCTATATTATACTATACTAGTGTACCCGTGCCGTCAAAAATGACGTCAGTTATCGATCAGTTGAGCTCGATTTTCTGCAAATCAAAAGCTCCACTTATAAAAAATTTGCTCTGCTACAAAGAGCCTATCTGATAATGAAATGGGAATAACAACTGCACGAATTTCTACACCACCAATTATAAAAATGCATCGATTTATTTAAAACAATCTTTTCGCGTACATACAGAAGGACTTGAATCCGTAAAACCCGTAGTCGTCTTACTTTGCCAGAAAATATTCATATCGATATGCAACTTAGGGTAATTCTTGTGGGGCAAGCAAAATAAACTGAACTATTGCTGCTTGTTTTTGCAGAAGCAAATGACGTAAATGCTGCTCCGTCTCTTCTTCATTTTCATTTTCTCTTTGTTGGGTTACGTGATTCCTCATGCCGTTCCTTCTTGCTTCGGCCTCTTCTTGCAATTCGTTTTCTATTCTTTGTTCTGCTCGAATCCTAACATTAGACCTTCTAGAAACTGCTGCTTCTCGTTATTCATTTGATCTATGCTCAGTTGCACGAATTCCCATGTGAGACCGTCTCATTTTGGTATCTTCCTGCGTCTCAGTTATTACTCAGCAGCACGACTCCTTAAATCTGCTCGCCTAGCTTCATTTTTGTGAAGGGATTCTCTTTGCCTTCGCCAAGCTGCAATGTCCCTGCATTACCGCCTTCTAATTTCCCTTTCTTCTGATGTTTCATGAACTCTCCGTTGCTCCCATCTTCTTCTTAACATGTAACTCTGAATATCAGCTTCTCCGTCGGTTTCATTTTGCCGTCATTGAAAGCTGCGTATTCTTGCTTGCGATGCTATTGCTTCCAGTTGCTCTTGTAATGAACTCGAGTACTGTAGTCTGACCGCTTCTCTTCTCGTTTCTATTTGTTCCTGATTTGAACATTGTTGCTGCCTTTTCTCTTGCTAATCTCGTTTTCCTTTCCTCTGAAGTTTCCATGTTAAGTTGATTCCTCGCAACGTTGTATACAAAGTCAAAATGTTTTCGACGGTAATCTTTTATAGCTAGCAGTCTTGTGAGTGTCATGGATACTCAACCGTATATGTTTGGAGGATTTCGCAGGAGAAATAAATGCGCCTGAACCTTACCGTATCAGATTACCTTGCCCGCTTGCTACAGTTGGCGACGAAAAGTTTTAGCCTGGGCCGCGAGCACACCACGTCTGCGTCAAGTTGTGAAAAAAAAAATACTCTCGGTTCCAATTCAGTTGAGCAGCACAGTTCGTCCTTCCCGTGACATGCAGAGAAAAATCAGTTTACATCAACAAGTAGTGAACTATTACTAAATTAATCAAATTTCCTGCCACGCCAAGATATGACTTCACTACCTCGAATGTTCCTGAGCTCAAGTGAAAACTGCTTCGTGATAGGAAGCAGGCAGCAAGCTGAAAGAAATAGCTGCTGTGTTTACTGTATCGTGAAAATTAGTAAATCCTGCGCCTACTTGATCAACTACTCAATTTGCACGTCATAAATTGAGAACAAATATAATTTAGAAGTATGGAACAAGTGATATAAATGGACTCTATGGCAGCGCTAAGAGAAGGTGTAAATATCTCTATTGCCTGAATTCATTTTCAACGTTGTCGAGCAAGCAGTGCAATCAGCTGGTCTAATTTTCTCTTCTCTATTTTCATCGAAACGCAAGATGATAATTACAAAATATGCATGCTGGCTTATTTTTCACCTATCTATTTTGTTAAAAGGGGGACACGAAACTTACAAATATAAAAACAAATAAACACACGGCAGTTTTTATTATATTGTTTGATACTGTAGTGATGATGTAAAGATCACTACAAGTGAATCTTTTACCTAAGACCTGCAAGCAGTAGCTCCTTAATTAAATGAGAACTTGACCCAGTCGCCTGTTGATCCCTGCCCAGGTCGTATCCAGGATACCTAAGGGCAACCCAAATTTTCCTTTATCTAATACTGACGCAAGCGTCCCGGTAGTACTAAGAAACTAACCCACTAACGGAGAGACAAGCAGTATTGTAAATATGAGAGTTTCTGTATTGCTTGCTATCGTCCTTGCGACTGTAACAGCACTATCCTCGCATTATATTCTTAGTGACATGAACTTTCCAATACTCTTTCAAACAGAAATCAGGCACGGCTAAGAAGTGAAATACATTAATCCATTAGGTAGCTTCTCCTCTGACGGTGTCATTCCGTGAAAGCTACTCACACGAACGTCTGTATAGTAACAGAAAAGCAAAATAACGTCAACCTTAACCACTCAGTGATACGTATGCGTCAAATCTACCGCAATGTCTCATTATTCATAATATTCATCATTCCCTAGCAAATACCTCTCAGCTTCATGATATGTGACGCTGTTGTGGAAAATTTCCAGTTCATGTTTTATACAAAACCACGGACTACTCAAAATCAATTATCTACAGTGTTGTCTTTAGCCAAACGCAATTTTCCACTAGCCAAACTATTTTCTATTCCTAACTTCTGCTTTGCTTCCTTCAGATTATCATGCTCCAGTTGATATTAATTCACATGTTCTTCCTCTTCTTTCCCGACTTGCGGTCCCTATGCACGTTGATCCTATGTGGGAACTTCCTCGTGCATGAGGTCCCATGTTTATCTTGGCATACAACATGTCCCTTCCTTTTTCTATCTTAGAACAGCTTCGTACTGATTCAGGGAGGCTTTTAGTATCTTATAAACCATACTATACACCTTCTGCAGCTTTTAACGCAGTTGGGGGATACCAGAAGTTGGTGGAGAAATATCCTTACGCCACGGCGGAAATTCGAGCCAAAGATCTCCTAAATGGCACGTGTGGAGAGCCAGCAGCGGACTACATGCATCTTCTTAGGGCTGCAGAACCTGGGGTGTCGGACTTACCTTGGACTGGAATTGTCTTCGGTCTCACCATCAACGCCATATGGTACTGGTGCACCGATCAGGTGAGGATTTCTGTACTGCAGGTACTTAAACAATGCGACTATAGTCTGACCATCTTATCAAGGCCGTTCGACCGTGGTCAAATTCCTCTATAATTTGTCAGTTCTCGGGGTATTTCTGAGATTTTGTTCAGCCGATATCTTAGCCCCGGCCACTACCTGTATATAGAGAAATCTCAGAAATACCCACAGAATTGGCACCGCTGTAGAGGAATTTGACTACGACCGAAATGCCTCGTTGAAATGGTCAGACTATAACTGCATTAATACATGTGCAGTGTTATACACGTCGACTTTGTTAGGCGCCAGAAAGTGTATTTTGCAAGGTAGTTTGGATTTTGCTCGGGATTATCATCCCACAGGTGACATAGGATGAGCTACGAATCACAGGCCTCAATAGATAAATACAATTGTTACGTAGATATAGGGATATGAGACAAATGCACGAGGCACAGCTTACCACTAGAGAGGTACGTTATGTACAAAGATTAAGCGATAATATCATTATACGCTGCTCTGCAGTGTAGCCCATTATGTGGCCCCTGCATGGCAACAGTATGTGCAGCCGTAGGTACGTGTTAGAAACTTTGTAGCCAGGTCCATTACGGAGCGCTTTGAGTAGAGAGTTATCAGATTTTTCTATAATGATCTGGAAATTAGGAGCGCATTTCCTTGTCCTGACTTTAAAGGCAGTCAGTGTAATGTTGGATAAATATCATACCTGCATTATTTGACCTGGGCAGTTTCATCAGTCGGCGCAATATGTCAATATAAGCTACACGTAGGCCTCTAATAGATTTCTGCTAAAAGTTAAACCAGAGCCAGTTACAATAGCGCAGGTAGTAATAGCTCCAAAACAGCTGGCGGTTGACCTCTTCAGAACAGTGACGCAGCTTTGTTATATATTAGAGGATTGCACTGTATTGTAGGAATGGCCAGTGGGACCCTTAGATTAGCGAATATTCTGGGACATTTTAATTTCCACGCCCATTTTGCTTCCTACATTTTTCATTTGCAACTTCTACTGACGTCCTCTCTATCCGTCGTTTTGTTGTTTTCATGAGTGGTGGTTCTCCAAGCTTGAGCTTTGCTTTTTGCTTTTTCTTCTTGATTATTATAATTAGTGTACACGCGCCATCTAATATAGCGACACAGGATTTGTGATGTAACTGTTTCATTCATTACTCCTGGTAGTTGTGCTGATTTTGCTCTAAAAGATACGTTGTAAAGGCAGATCTGATCTTCTGTATGATGAGCAAAGCTGACAAATGCCAAATAAATTTTGGATCAGCAAAAGTTCCGTATCTAAGTAAGCTCGGTCATGTGAATCAGTTTGACAGTCAAATTAAAGCAAAGAATTAAGATCAAGCAATTCAATTTCCTAGAAGCGTTCAGTATCTTAACCTGGATACCGGTCAGTGCCCGTATTGGTATATATAGCTTCTATTGGAAGCTAGTACTTGATGTTTCATCGGTGACGGAGAATTCTACCTTAGGAAAAATGCGAGCAATGCATAATGAAGCCTAGACCGAAAGTTCCGTCAATTGAAAATTTGCAACAGTAAAAAAAAACTGAAGAGTCATTGCATATGCAGTACACTATACCTTTTTCACTTCAAATTAAAATAAGTCAATTTCAAATCAAAATAAGTTAAGTTCAAATTAAAACATTAAAACTAACTATGGTTAACTTGGTTTACTTGAGTTTATTTGGGGTAACTGGATTTAACTTGGATTAGCGTGAATTCACTTGGCTAAATTGGGTTAACTTGGGTTAAGTTGGGTTATATTGGGTTAAATTGGGGTAACTTGTGTTAAATTGGGTTAACTTGGAGTAAATTGGGTTAACTTGGAGTAATTGGGTTAATTTGGGTTAAATTGGATTAACTTGGGTTAAATTGGGTTAACTTGGCTAATTTAGGTAGAATTGGGTTAACTTGTGTTAAATTGGATTAACTTAGGTTAAAATAGGTTAAATTGGGTTAACTTGGGTAAAATTAGGTTATCTTGGATTATCTTGAGTTAACTTGGGTTATCTTAGGTTATTTTGTTTGGAAGCTAATATGGGCAGCTCACCTGACTCAAACTATATTTTAACTCGGTAGCATGAACGACGAACGAGCTGCGCATCTTCGCATCACGTTGTTCACTTGAATACATAGCGGGGTCCCGGCATTAGTTCGTGAGTTAATTAGAGACCTGTGACTTGGTTTCACCTTCCATACGTTTTAGTTATACGGATGGCTGCGTAAGCATGCATGATGCGCCCATGGAGACATCCAAATTTAACTCTCCCGATATTTCTTAGGATAGGCTAAGTTTGATGGCAAAATATCAGTGATGCCGTGTCAAAGAGCCTGATGTCAGATATACCATTTGGTAACAATGGTAACTGTACAGGTGATTGTGCAAAGAACTCTGGCCAGCAAGAATATGGTCCACGCTAAGGGCGGCTGCATCCTGGCGGCGTGGCTGAAGTTCCTGCCGATGTTTCTTCTGGTGTTTCCTGGTATGGCCGCCAGGGTCCTCTTCCCTAACAGCGTGGGTTGTGCCGACCCCACTGAATGCAAGAAAGTCTGTGGAAGCGAAAAGGGCTGCAGCAACATAGCTTATGTTCAGCTGGTCATCAAATTGCTTCCTAGAGGTTAGTCTCTACATGTAGTGCCTGGTGTGGGGCATGTCAAGAGGGGTCATTAGTCCGTTAGAGGAAAAAAATAAAGGAAGTAAGGTTGTAAGTCTTGAGCGAAAGTTTCACTATTCTATACAAAATGGATGGATTAAGAAAGAAGGCGTAAATTGTATCGTACATATACGGTAAGTTGGAATGAGGGCATCCATCAGGGACAGTATATGAATACTCATGGGGAGTATATGAGAATGACACGAGATTGGCTAAGAAACTCTGCATTGAGCCAAATTGCAAAGTGTGACCCGATTCCTCTAGATTTTAGTGAGCGCTTAGCCAGACTTTAATTTTTCGTCAGTATTGCATTATTCCTTTATTTTACTGAAAGTTATTCTTTACTTACTTGGAAGTTACTGAAAAGCCCATTATATTTGACTTCCTTAAGAGAGGTAGGTACCTCGTGGCCTGTTTTTTTTTTACTTTATTTCCTCGAGATATCCGTTCCCATCCTAATTCTGCAGAAAATAAAGTTTCTGGCCAGCGTATTGACTTTATCAAAATTAACTATTAGTGAATTGTACCATATACTGTAGTAAAGTGACTAATATTACATAATAGAGAATTTTTCAGTTAATTTTGGTTTTGCTATTTATATATATGAATACATATTGTGCACAGTGTGCCAACATAACACCAATAACTCTTAATTGGGCGGGTCAAAGACTTCTTTGTTTGAGTATCAATGATGAAAAACCAGAACTGATCGGTACGCCCCGTGAAGAATTATTTTGCAATCAATATAACCGTGAGTTTTGATACATTTTTTTTAAATCCAGTAATAATTCGAAGATTTATTGGAATAATCTTGCTAACAGCTGAGAAGTAAAGTTGCTGTCCATAACGTGTAAGTACTGTCCAAATACTTTATAACGTAAAGAATAACGGAAATAAAGAGAATAAGATACCTGCTCTTCCATGTGCGTGCCATCAAAAATCGGACATTGCCGAGCGTCTTAGTGTCAGTCGTATATCAGTGCTCAGAATTGTAAGCCATGAGAGATAGGTAAAACCCTCAAAGATCGACCTTCCAGTGGCAGACACCAGGTTGTGAAGACAGAAACTTTTACCAAAGCCTTTGAAAATTATGTAACGCTCAAAATGACACATCTTGCAAGGGGAAATACTTCTGTTGCAACAGTGAGTAGGGCTCTTAAGATTACAGGGGAAAGAGCGTGAGACTTCTAAAGAAGCCTGTGTTAACTTCGGCAGTGAACCAGAACCGGTTTTTTAAGAACCTGAAAAATTGTGGGAATCGAATTGTAATTTTTCTTCAAATGAAAAAGCGTTCACGATCGACCCTGTTGTGAACATACAGAATGATCGCTTTGTTAGCTTTGGTCAAGACTCACGACATCTCTGAGTTATCACCCTCTCGGTGGTGAAGTGACAACGGCTCGGCATCTCATCAACGGAGGCCCGGGTTCGATTCCCCGGACGGCACGCTACGGATTTACACTGCGTGGAGCACTCCAGCATCGAAAGGCCAGGCGATGCATGATGAGGGATCCTAAATTGACTCTCATCACGGACTGCTTCTCCTGCTCTTCACACTACTGGATCTTCAAAATTCTAGAATTAAGGCAAAAAAAACCTTGGTAGGTGTATCCATTGTACCCTGTATACGAGATAATAAATGATATTTGTTATTTGTTTTGTGTCTACGACCAAACACCTGGCCTCTGTGATTATGCTTGTAGTCGTGGTCTCAAGTCAGTAGAGACAAAATGCCTCCTATTTGGTTCCTACGTGCACTTCAGACTCACCGCTGCAGATTACATGTAAAGACGTTCTGGCCACGAAAGTTCTACCTTGGGCAAGGAAAATAACTAAAAATGCATATTATGTATTCCAGCAAGACTGTGCCCCTGCCCACACTGCAAAAATCGTTCCAGACGGCTGGGGTCAAACGTGAATTTATGGCCCTAAGATTTTTGGCATCCACACTTGCCCGACTTAAACCCCCTCGACTACAGCGTAGGCAACAGCATAAAGGAGTTGAAGTTGTTCAATAATCCCACATGGGCCTCCATGAGCAAAGATTACATCCTCAAAGCCTGAAAAAGTTTTCGACCACGTCAGAGCCGTTTCCTTGTTGCTGAAGGAGGCTAGAGTGAGCTGTAGTATTGCTACAGTCCTATTTAACATATAAAGAGCGATTATCGTTTTCTTACTCAAATCACTCCATCTTTGGTTGACTTTGAAATAATAAATTTGATGTCTTACAGAACTTTTTCCAAACTTCGGTAAGTGTAGATTATAAAAAAAGTCTTCTGTGTATCGAACTTAGTTCTAGCAACATGTAGCAAAGATATCCAATAGTGGCTATATTGATGTGGTGCAGGTCTGGCAGGTATGATGCTGGCGGTGATGTTGGCCGCCCTCATGTCCTCTCTCACCTCCATCTTCAACTCCGCCTCCACCATTTTCACCATCGATGTTTGGTCGAAATTCCGGCGCCATGCGACCGATGCCGAGAAGCTCATCGTCGGCCGCTGCTTCGTCGTCGTGCTGGTGGTCATCTCCGTCATCTGGATACCTGTCATCCAGTGAGTACAGAGCCGTAGTTATTGCAATAGCGATGCTGTCATCTAGATACCTGTCATCCAGTGAGTACAGAGCCGTAGTTATTGCAATAGCGACGCTGTCATCTGGATACCTGTCATCCAGTGAGTACAGAGCCGTAGTTATTGCAATAGCGACGCTGTCATCTGGATACCTGTGATCCAGTGAGTACAGAGCCGTAGTTATTGCAATAGCGACGCTGTCATCTGGATACATGTCATCCAGTGAGTACAGAGCCGTAGTTATTGCAATAGCGACGCTGTCATCTGGATACATGCCATCCAGTGAGTACAGAGCCGTAGTTATTGCAATAGCGACGCTGTCATCCAGTGAGCTAATATTTTATTTTTTTAGTTAATTCTTCCCTGCCTCCTTATGTTTACAGTAAACAAAATTAAAAAGACTTTACAGCGGGGTAGCACAGCCCGAATAAGATATGCAGTTGCGTTAGAAGAGCTATGCCTTTCAAAATTTATTTTCAGTATCGACGGTATTTGGCTAAGCATGTATGTTATGCAGAGAGAGTGACTGCTATCACACCTTCTCCACTCGCCAACGCTGTAAACATCGCGTCCTGTAATCCTTTTAGGCTCAGCTTATTTGCATTTGATAGGTTTGATGGGATTCTAACACACTGATACACATTTCACTACAAATTATAACGATATTTCTAAAGACAGTTCACTACAATGAGGTACCTGCATAGCCACCACAAAGTTAAAAACATTTCGAGTAGTATAAGAGTATTAGGGTGAAGTTAGTAAGGCTCGTCAAAATTTCGTTATCAACAGTCCTAAGACCACTGGCACTCCAAATTATTACAGCCCCTACGGGAATATTCTGCCCGGGCCTTTCCCTCTCAGAATATATATGGGCCTTACAAACCTAGGGGCTAACCTGAGTATCTTTTCCGATGGAGATGTTGCAGCTGACGAGGTTAGTTTTTGTAAAGTTAGGTAGGTTCTGTATATTTCCTTTTCTCTTCCGCCGCCCGCGAGGTGGGCTGTCGATCGAGATAGCCTACCTAGTTCACAGGACTTCTCTCTCTCTTGTTGAAGGGCACGAAAGAGGCCGTCCACTCGAGTGTCTTTTTCTATTCTTTGCGCCTTTTCCTCCACCAGTAGTAGCGCACTGTGCCTAGATTGAGATAAGAATAGATCTCACCTAGTGACTTTACCATTAGATTGAACTTCCGGCAGAAATGCCGAGTCAGATTCCGTATCACTGCTTACATAGCCTCTTCGTGCCAGCTGCTGCAGTGGTTAAGCTAGGACTCAAATAATATTAATAATTATTATTATTACACTACACTTGCTTAGTTGGGCCTGTGGGAATTTTAATTCCTTGCTTAAGTTCCTTGTAATTGTTCTAGTTTTCTTCTGCTCTCTTGATGTGCTGATGCCACACCTGTTTTTTTTCCCTGAGTATGTAGTATTTTTTTCTTGACATATATACATATTACGTATTACTTTCTTTTTCCAGTTAAATAGAGAGGGGTAACCCAATGTCTATTTCGCTATGCTATCTTTTTAGTAAGGTTTTCCCCTTAGACAAACAGAAGGACAAACAAACTTGGAGCAAAGTAACAGTAGCTGGTATGAATAGGGTTGAGCTAACGTATGTGGAAGAAAAAACCTTTTGGTTTCACTGTTTCGCCAATAAAACAAGTACATGTCGCACTCATTAATAAATTTATCTCAGGAACGCTGGCACTGCACTGCTTTTCGACTATATTCAAAGCATTTCTGCGTTTTTGGCACCGCCGATCTGCGCAGTATACCTACTGGCCATCTTCTGGGATAGGACCAACGAAGACGTAAGTATTGTTGTTTTTTAGGAGTGACAAGCATACCCTTTCATCAGAGTATCATTAGAATACCCATGCGTCGGTATCACTAGGATACCCAGACGTCAGCCCCGCCATTAGGGGCATATTCTGGTAGGCCCTATGCCTGCCGGAATATACAGCATGTGGGCCTTAGGGCCCCATGGGATGTCCCGACTATCTTCTCCGCAGACGGTGTTGCAGTAGGCCGCTGTTCCTGCTGAGCAGGTTAGTCTTGTTTGGTTAGGAAGGCTCTCAGTTAGTCCCTCTCTGTTTCGCGAGGTCAGCTACCGATCAAGGTGGCTGATCTAGTTCGCAAGACTCCTCTCTGTCGTGCAGAGGGCCAGATGGGCTGTCCACTCGAGTGTCTTTCTGTTCTTTGCGCCTTTTTCCATCCAGTAGGAGCGCACTCGACCAACTGTGATTTTTCGGCAGGTATGCCGTGATGAAACATTCATATAAATTCTGATGCGACATTATGAATTGAGCTTCACAGCTTGGATCACGTGATATGACATGGGTGTGGTGGTAAAACCGGGAATACAATAATAATAAAATAATACGCCATCGGAGTATCACTAGAATACCCAGCCTTCCGAGTATCATAAGAAAAATACCTGGCCTCTAGAGTATCAGTAGAATAATAGACGGTGAAATCTAACGTTAACTCCTTCATTAATTCTACTTGTGGTCGTTTTTTTTTGTTATTGAAGACACATTTTTATCACAAGCAAGCGAAGCGAAGAGTGGTGATAATGTTGTCGTTGAAGTTGCTTGTCCGTTTGTTTGTCTGCCCACCCAAAAAGAGGCAGGAGTTGAGCCAGCCTCACAATCTTTGTCAGGCAGTCAGGTGGGTTCATCTAGATGTAAAAATGCTAAACTCTAGAGTAATCTGGCCATCAAAATTGACGGCATTGAATCCCCCCCCCCGTGGGTGATGGTCTTACGCCACGATGCGTCCTAGTTTTCATTTTTGTTTTGGCTCTCTCAATGTTCTGGAAAAAATACTGATGCGGATAATTTTTTTTTGTTTCTGTACTTTTATGTAATCTGGGGCGCCTGGTGTATCTGGGCCAGTTGATTTGTTCACATTCTGGTGGATCAGTTCCTGAAGACTATCACGCTCCGTAAAAATACGCATGTCTAATTAAGCAGCGTTCACACGATCAGTATGTACGGCAGTAAATTTACTGACAGTATCGGGTATTGACAGTGTCGAAAACACACGATCAATAATATAATGTCAGTTTTTCCATCAGTAGTTGCTTAGATTCCGTAGGAAGTGGTTGATGATAGTAGTTTCCATCAATCCAAGAACGCCCAAGTACTGATGAGATTTCTGGGCACTTTTGATCGTGTCAGTATTTTTATCAGTCCATCAGTACGCCGTTCACACTATCAGTATACTGTCAGTATTCCTAAATACTGTCAGTAATACTGATCGTGTGAACGCGCCATAAAGTATTTTTCGAAGCGAATGTACTACCTTTTAGCAAAAACAATGACATCTTGAGAACAGAGCGTTAAGGCGCGTTCACACGATCAGTATTACTGACAGTATTTAGGAATACTGATAGTATACTGATCGTGTGAACGGTGTACAGATGGACTGATGAAAATACTGACACGATCAATAGTGCTCAGAAATCTCATCAGTATTTGGGCCCCCTTGGATTGTGGATCGATGNGCTTAGATTCCGTAGGAAGTGGTTGATGATAGTAGTTTCCATCAATCCAAGAACGCCCAAGTACTGATGAGATTTCTGGGCACTTTTGATCGTGTCAGTATTTTTATCAGTCCATCAGTACGCCGTTCACACTATCAGTATTACTGACAGTATTTAGGAATACTGATAGTATACTGATCGTGTGAACGGTGTACAGATGGACTGATGAAAATACTGACACGATCAATAGTGCTCAGAAATCTCATCAGTATTTGGGCCCCCTTGGATTGTGGATCGATGNCAGTATTACTGACAGTATTTAGGAATACTGATAGTATACTGATCGTGTGAACGGTGTACAGATGGACTGATGAAAATACTGACACGATCAATAGTGCTCAGAAATCTCATCAGTATTTGGGCCCCCTTGGATTGTGGATCGATGGAAACTTTCATCAGTCTCTTATCAGCTGAAATGCTTTCTTTCGTTGTGGAATCTTTCTTGGTAATTGACGTTTCAAAATATCCAAAAGTTTCTTATAAATGTCTTCATTTATTCGGAAGTAGTTATAAAAGTCTTCCATTTTCGTGAGCTTTATTTCACAGCTAGAGGGCCCAGCCGTCAAAAATGACGGCAAAAATTTTGTGATTGAGCTTTTTATTGTTCCGGTTTCCAGTATAGGTTTTACTGTATTACAGGTCTCATCCCTGCAGGTCTGATCTTCCATTAGTGAAACGCAAGCTGTACAACCATGAGTTTTGCAATAGCAAAATTCCCCCCTGCAAGATAGGGAGTGAATATCAGCTTGGAATTGATCTAGCGTTAAGTTGCACTAAGAAAATATAGTTCAGTCAAAAGAAGTCACTGGAAATGCCCAGGCTTCACCGTATTGTGGATACCAACTGATTGTTGAACCTCCAGCGTCGAAATTTGCCTGCGATGTAAATTCATTCAATACTAGTGGACCCGTGCGTGAAAAATTCACGCAATAATCTATACGATTGCCTAATGCCTCCAGGCCGGTGCGGAATCTCCACTTCTCTTATTTGCTTCTTAATTTTATTCTTTTCTTCATTGATCTTTTGTCGTGCTGTCATCCTTAGGTCTTCTATATAGACAGGCAGAAGTAACATCTTGGGTAGAATACTCCAGCAAACTTAAACAAAATAGCAGCTTATATACAATGTGTCCGCTCCGTAGCAAAGATACCGTTGATACCGTCTTTCCACCTCAAACATCTGTTTCATTTGAGGTGCTCAAACTGTTTCATCAGAGGATAACTGTAAGCTAGAAGAAATAATTGTCTACTGCCCGTGAAAACTTATGTTTCGTCGGTTTGGTTGACAATTGCATCAACGTGGGAAGAATAGTTCATGCAACGAAATCATCTGTGGGAAGAAACTATGAATCAAGAAGCATGAGAGTGCCAACGGAAGCTTCAGATATCTTCAGTGCTACGATTTCAACTTCGGCAATGCAAGAAGTGCATTCAGACATAAGGTCGNAAGGTCGCCCTATACTTTGCCGTAGATTCGATGTATGGAGAAGCTAATACTCGTACAAATCAGACTAAGCCTGCGATGTCTTCATTGTTGGAATTTCAACTGTCCCTGCTTAAGATACGTTAGCCATCTTCTGCAACCCTGCCTATTTTCTGGCCATCACTTTCAATGGAGCTTGAGAGGACAACCAGAGCCTCCAACCTGGGCAAATTCCGCCTATCTATTTCTTTAAGAGCGTGGCACGAAACATATAATATATATATATGTATAAACACACGACGGTCATTCTTAGTATATGATAAAAAGGCGTCTGCTCAGCATGAAGATTTAACTACTTCGATATCATTCAGCAATGAAAGCGGGGATCCAGAGGCTGGGGATCCAGAGCTATATGTGTCACCGGTACTCCAAGCGCTGAAATTGTATGGTATCGCAACTTGTTTTTCAGTACATGAATTTTCTCCTATTAAGCTCTTAACTGCGTGACGGAGAGACGGACCAACATTGGAGCAAGCAACCAACAACTGTGTTTTATTATATAGTGGATGGATTTAACATGCGTGTACATCTCACGTTTCAGAATCCGCTCCATCACCCATTTCTTTTGATGATGTCTCTTTTGCTCCAACGAAGCAATTATTGCAGCGCAAACCTTTTTTTTGTCCTTCACTTCAGCTGATAGGGCAGACAACACCAACCACATCCTCCGGAATCTAAGCAACTTTTGTTGGAAATACTGATAGTATATGTTCGAAAGGTTTATAAAGCGTTTCAACTGGATTTTAATATATATTTGGCCGAGCTTTCGACAGTCTAAACGAAAGTCGTTTCCAAGGCAAATGAAATAAGAAATGACAGTATATTATTGATCGTGTGTTCGCGATACTGTCAATACCGGATACTGTCGGTACATATTGATCGTGTGAAACCTGCTTTAGAGTTGAGATGTCCAACACTGCCCGCTCTGTGCTCCCGTACCGTATCATAGCTACGCCTCTAGTCCTTTTAAGAACGCCATTCGTCACCAGCAGAGTGAACACAATTTGGCGGGAAAAAATAAAAAACGATAGATATGATACGAGTGAAGTGATCTTCAAGGTTTGGCTTCGAAACTGACAGAAAATTTTTCAAGAAGAGAAAACAAATCGCATCTATAGATGAACTTCCTTTCAGCGAAAATCAAAGCTTCTTGCATGTTGAATTTTTCTCGACCTAAAAGTGAAAGTGTGACGGTCGCACTAAAGCAATAACTAAGAAACGAACTAATGAACGACCATAGGGACGAATAAGCACATTATTGTTATAGATTATTTTTGTACAAACATACTTCCATGCCGTCAGTACTTTTCAGCAAAATATTTTTTCGTTTTCTTCTGCTTTGCTTCCTCACTTTCGTTTCAGAGAGAATTCATTTGTCCCTCACATTTGTGATTTTTATAAACGTAAAGCAAATGTAGCTACTGTCTAGCTTCGTAGTCGTAAAGAGTTATTTGTGTTTGTGTGTGTGCAGCTGTGCGTCGCCGCTTGTCTTGGCAAACGCGTGTTGTTTGTCCACCGTCAAGTTTATGCAAGTGTAGCTTTACAGCTCCAGAACGCAACTGTGCTCGACAGGGCTGGCTTTACTGGTGTCAGATGTGCCGAGTGGCGTACAATGAACTTAAACCAGTGGTAGTCACTGTACTGGTTAATTCGCTCCCAGTAGCAGGTATAAACTGTATATTCCTCCGAAATTGGGTTTAGATAAAAGGAATAGTAATTTTAGTAAACGTAGTGATAATTTCTTTGCCGACAGAGTCAATTTTTTCAACGAATTCGGCGTTACATAGAAGTCATTAGAGAAGTAGTAGTAAAATCGTTAGTAACTTCACATGTAACTAGAGCACTCTGAGAGCGCATTCCTCCACCAAGCAAGGCAACATTAACGGAAACTTCAAACTGGTTCTGAAACAATTATTTCACCTTTAGCAGTACCAAAATCTTGTCATTTGCGAATTTTGATACTAGTTACAACTTTTGTGATTTTTCTTGTAGATCTGTCAGTAACTTTTTGAGTTATGATCCGACAAACATATTGACAAAACAGTATTCAAGCACACAAACGAACAAACCGATCATCATTCAAATTTGGTCATTTGTATGTTTCCACATTTCTTAGAAGTTCTGCAAATTTCACTCAGATCCGTTTCTAACTTTTTGAGTAATGTAGCTATGTAGTAAACATAAAATCAAACATATTGACAAACTAGCACGCCTCGTGGCTCAAGACCATCACCCGCGGTGGGAGCAAATTTCATCGCCGTCATTTTTTATGGCCAGCTAATCCTAGTTTTTTGGCATTGGTCATATCTAGGTCAACCCACCAGATTCCCAGCAAAAAATTATAAGCATTGCTCAACTCCTCCCACCACCTTTTGGGTGGACAGACAAATATATATATATATATATACTTGACTCTTCAACAAAAGCATTATAACCACTCTCACTTCGTTCGCGGTCATATCAAGCAAACGGACCCACAGATCGTCACAAAAATTCGGTCAATTATTCTTCATGACTTAACTAAGATAGAAGATGCAGACAAACAACACACATGCGTACAAACAGGCTATTAAAAGGATCTTCACCAAAAGTTGGTCTGTTCCTCCAAACATGCTTAACAATCCTTGTAAATTTCGTAAAGATAGCAATAGCGGTAATTTAGTGATTGGGGTGTGTCACTTCCTTCATGGATTTGCGCAATAATTTTTAGATAAATCATATTCGAATTTTTCAATTATTAGCTTGTATTTGTTGATCTTTTTGATCATTGTAGAGAATTCAGCAATGGGTGTTTCGCCGTTTGGTATATTGTGTGATCTCGTCAATAAACATTTGTTCGGTGTACAGGGAGCGTTCTGGGGCCTCATGGTTGGATTGGTCATCGGCCTCATCCGGTTTGGAGTGGAGTTCTCCTATGTGCTGCCTGCATGTGGCTCCGGTGAGTTTGTTGCATTTTTACAACTTGCTCTAACTTCGTTCAGTGTTAGTGTGCGCCATTTTTATGTGGTACACTGATTTTCACCAGTACCTAGCATTTACTTGGAGGTAAGGACCACATCCCTGCTAGCATATCCAACAGTGTCTCTTTCCAAGGGAAAATATGGGTGTCACACCGAAGGGATTGTTACAACTGGTTGCACTCCCTGCTGGTAAGGTTTGCTCGTAGAAGTTAGATAGATAATTTGTGTTTTCCGTTATGATCCGCGAGGTGAGGCGGGCCGTTGCTGGTGCTAACGACCTGTCCTGCGGTACTTCTATCCGCTTCCATGTACAGGCCACCGAATGGTCCTTTTACGTAATTTTTTGTATCTTTGAGATGCTTTTCAACTCAATTTCTGGCCAGCAGTAGCGCACTTGCTAACTCTAAGATCTTCGTGCAGTGATGCTAAGATAAGATACTTGACCGTCAGCGCGATGTGGTATGAATCACTGTGCTACTTACCCGGAGGTCCTTGTACCCCGTGGTGATACGACGTAGCACTGTTGTTATTGCACATACATCAGCAATATTTACAGTAGATTCCCCTTGTGCTGGCCGTCAGACAGTCAGCAAGAGCGGTACGGTGTCAAGAGTTTGAATACACTATTTTGAACCTGAGGAGTGAGGAGGTCCGAGAACATGTTAACGCACTTTTAGGGGTGCAGGTCTTGCAAAATTCTCTAAGATTCGCCGGTTTAGTGATGGTGCACCGCTCACAGCAAGCTGGATCGAAATCAGTAATAACTGATAGCTAATAGTAACTGAATTTAATATAAACTATACTGGGCTTCAGAGTAAGTACTTTGGCTCCATCCTATCTTATGTGGAGCAGTGTTCCAAGGAGACTTCATGAGTTACCTTAGTCTTAGGCCGTGGCGACGTTATTCCCTAGTGCCAACTTTTCCTCCCATTGTTTCCTCTCTCCAAGTTATTACTTTCGGTTCTGTTTTTCCTCTCTTTTCCCGGCTTGCTAACCCTAGTGCGAAGTAGCCCTAATGCTTTTCCACAAGGGTCGTTGCATCTGGTTACCTGTTGTGAAATTAATTTGAAAGGTTATTCAGGCAGGTTTCATCTCTCCTTACTTTACGCATTGTTTTCCTATACCAGAAGTGTCTCGCTAGATCATGTTACGAGTATAAACATAAAGCTCATGTTGAAGTTAAATATTTAAAGCTTAGCTCAGATTGAGGGTAAAAGTGTAAAATTCAGGTTCAAAGCCTGTATCTCAGGTCAAGGTTAGTATTGAGATCTCAGGAAAAGGCTAAAGACGTAGAGCTCGTGTTAAAATTAAAAATGTACACCTCCAGTTAAGGTGAAAGCAGATCGATGAGCTTAGTTCAGTGTTAGGTGCGCAGAGATCGTGTTGAGGTTAAGTGCGTACAGTTTAGAACAAGGTTAAAACTGTGCAGCTTCAAGTACAGTCAAATACATGCATGGAACGAAGCTAGCAAACTGCTTATTGAAGATACTATTGTTCGTGTCTTTATGTACATTAAACCTAGGAGAAACAAGCTGCCCACCGGCAAACTCACTCGTGTCGAAAGTGTTGATCTTACTTATGTGGACAGCTTCTGTTTTCTGGGTCATGAAATTACCAATTAGTCCAGGCTCTATGGGGGTGCCTGTGTACGTTTCTCTTCCACGTCTCTACCATGTAATTTCCTATTCCATATGATGAGGACATTAGAAAAAAGTTGGGTAGGATTATCGCAGCTGGTACATTTTTGAGGAGGACATGGGGGAGCCCAAATTAAATAATTGTAGATTGAATATTCTGAAACTTGCTCAGCATACATGCATTTTTGAAAAAGAAACAGATTTTATTCACACAACCTTTTTATTTAGGCCTGAGTTTTTGAAATAAGAGGGTTTATATATAAATATCTATGTATATTTTGGAAATTTGAAACAAATAGCACTCAATGAGTTTTCATGCTAGAACAAAAACAATTACAGTTTTGGAATCCATTTTTTACCTCATAATATTTTTTTTATCACAGCTGGATTCTTCATTTTCTATTTCGTTGCTATCGCTAATTAAACTATAGGAAAAAAAAAAACAATTAAGGAATTCGGTTTTAAGCTGCGATAAAAAATATTGAGGATAAAAATTGATAATCTAGCTCTATAGTTTGTTAGGAATGTTCCAAGCATTCCAAAACTGTCATTGTTTTTATTCTAGCAGGAAACTCATGGAGTTCTATTTGTTTGAAATTTGTTAAATACAGTATGCATAAATATTTATATATAAACCCCATTATCTCACAAACGAAGGCCTAAATCAAAAAAGCTGTATGAACAAAATATATTTCTTTTTCAAAAGTACATATGTTGAGTTAGATTTAAAACAAACAGTCCACAATTGATAATTTTGGGCTCCCCATGCCCCCCTTAAAAATGTACCAGTTGCGAAAGTTCTACCCAACTTTTTTTTAATATTCTCAACAGATGGAATAGGAAAATACATGGTAGAGCCGTGAAAGAGAAATTTACACAGACACCCCCTAGAGCCTGGACTACATGACTTTTGTGATTACCAGAATATAGACAAAGAAACGCGAAAGCTCAACGCAGCTCAACGCTGATCAGAATTTGGTCACTGCTCGGAAGAGGTCAAATGCCAGCTATTTCGGAGCTATAGCTATTCTCTTTACTGTAACACGCTTTGGTTGAACGCTAAGCAGAAGGCTCTTGGACGCCTACGTGTACACTATAATGACATATTTCGGCGACTGATGAATGTGCCGAAGTCAATAAGTACATGTATGATAGGCAAATGCTCGAATGTATATTGATTGCCTTAAAGTCGTGACAAGAAAATGCAATCTCGGTCTCCAGCTCAAGTTACAAAAATCTGACAACACCTTACTCAAGGTGATTCGTAGAGGTCCTGGCTACAAACAATCCACTACATAAGCCTAATAATACACAGTTGTTGCCTGCTCCGGGCTTGCTCCAACTGGGTTGCTTGCTCTTCGGTTGGTCATCCCCTCCGTCACGCTGTTAAGGATTTAGATAGGAGAAAATTTCATCTACTGAAAAACAAGATGAGATCCCATGAAATTTCAACACTTGGAAAGCGGTGACAAATATAACTTCTGAAATATATGCTCATAAGTGGTAACAATGCATTTCTGAATCTCGCATTGCTTTGAAAATAGCTCGGTACTTTTTTATATGATGATGTTTCTTCATCTGAGCGCCGTAAATGAAAGGCAGTGTCTTTGATACACCTATGCAGTACAAGCAGGGACTCATAAGCACTTACCTAAACCGAGCATACAAAATCTGTAGTTCATATGAAGCATTGCATACAGAAATTCTGCGCATTAAGAAATTATTGATAAATAATCACTTTCC